>LUCM01003227.1:130420-173495 GCA_008360955.1 Fasciolopsis buskii | reverse complement strand
TATATGGCGTGTGAGGGAAGGGATTTGTCGGGTGCTTAATTGTTTTGTTGTCTAGGGTTTGTCTATTGGACGGAGGGAGTTGGCCAAGGGGAGTTGACTTAATTGTATATCGGCCGCCGTAGCCGACCGCAGGGCGCTTGTCTGAATCGTCATCGTGCAGCACGCGCAGCCCCAGCAGTATGGTTACTGACACTGGACACAAGTGCGAAGTGCACGTTAATACGAACCGCACAGTGGTTCTCTACAGTCTAGCAACTGACTAACCACACCGTGAATGTGACGCAAGCATGTATCCGGATGCCCTTGGATAATGGTCAGAAGGCTCAGTACAAATTCCAGGTTGGCATGAAAAGTGTTTCCGGCCTTCATGCAGCACTGCGGAAAGCCACGTCGCAAGTCCGTTCGTGTTCACAGTCCTTCTCCACTTTCTGTTCTCAACAAAACAATTTGTGCTTGCGCTGTCAAAACCCCCTTTGGCCCACGCCCCCGTACCCCAACACAAACCCTTAGACGAACAAAACAACGTAACACCACAAATCCCTGTTCCCCACCCACGAATTTGTAAATGACTATTATCCAATCGCGTTTGCCGTGATTAGTGAAGAATATCTTTGTCAATGAGTTATGGATGTAGATAGTGATTGTCTAATGGCAAATGGAGGTCCAGACAATGGTCACAAATGACAAACGAGCTATTGTTAGCGCCAGAACGTATTGTGTTAGTCTCAAGTGACGTGTGCACCGAGTATGAGTAACTTGGTATCCATCAAGGAGCATCCTGAAACAGTAACCGAAAGGACCCGTGCACTGTACTTTAGAGAAGAGACTGGAATACTAAGTATATTGAAGTTCCGTACCGAAAACTGGCCGCTGAGCCTAGAGCTTCGATATATTCAGTTCTCTGAAAGACGACTGTCTAGTAATTGGGAATCTAATTTTCCCAAAGAATAGATCATGCACTCTGTAGTGTAAGAAACCAGGGATATGTCAAACGCAATTACCGCCAAAACTTCAGCTTCCAAGAGACAAGCTCATTAATGAACGCCATGATACCAGGTGCTGCAATCAACACGGCGCCAGAATCTTAGACCCGAGTCATTTGTGACATCACTTATTGTGCTCGACCCAACCTTGAAGTGTGAGAATGAAAACCAATCTTTCGAAGGAATACGATTTCAATCCATTGTCCAATCTCTCTCTTTTTTTATTTGTAAATGACTAATCCAATCCTTCCTATAGTGAAAATATTTTGTCAAGATATATATAGTGATGTAATGGCATGAGTACGAATCATTGAAAACGAGCTTGTTCGCCAACTTGTTTTCTCAAAGGGCAAATTATCCAAAGTCAATGTGGACACGTGAAAACTACTCGAAATCCCATTTGGAAGATCCCAGCTATTTGCCGGCGATCATAGCTGGTGCTTAGCAGAAAGAATAACTGATGTTCTAACCGAATAAAAAGTTCTCTCTATTCGGTGACAGTCGTATCAAAGCTTAACGTAAATCGTATACCACAGAATCGTTTCTTTCCTCATGACTGTCTTCAAAAAGATTAAATAAAATGGGCAACAGAATACAAGAAGACATAAGTCAAAAGGTTTTATAAAAACAGCACTCTGTTCTGCTATCAAGGAAGCCGAATCGGATGTGCTAATCCGCTCTCAGTTGAATAGCGGTTCAACGGATACATCTCGGCCGAAATACTGCAGCTGTGCTACGGTAAACCTATTTGTGAATGCCGGTCACGCAAATTTGCCGTTGTCAGTCTACCTGGTGAATAATTTTGGCTTTACAGCGACCTTACAAACGAAAATCTCGTAACAATGCAGTGGGTAAATTAGTCAAGCAAACAAGCTTTGCGTAAACCTATTATGATCAGTTGTCCTGTTAAATCTAAGTAGAGCGAAGCTTATTTCCGAGACACGTGTCAACAACATTTCACATTGATAAAATTCTCATCTGTTTTGTAGTTCTTTATCGATAAATGAAAGATTTTGTGAAAAGCCATATCTCAGAGTTTTGTATTGGATTTAAAATATCCAAGAAGCTTGGTCTCAGTTGGATTTTCCAATGTTCAGTTAGCGCAGATGGATTGCTGAATGAATTCATTTTCCGGCAAAATATTTTGAGTGTATCATCAAATAGCAGTATGGAGGCAAATTAGCATCACTTTTACAGACAAACAATTATGGAATTGTTTTTTTCTGTTCAGTTGAAGACCTTGTCAACTGGATTACCTCGATGCTCGCAATTGATCTGAGATTAAGCATAGGCTCAGCTTTGTTCACATTTTTGTGGAAAATAATTCGGCTGGTTCTCTTTTCCTTTCCAAAACAAACGCGAGAAAAGCTTGATACTGTGTATTATTTTTTCGTTTTTGATTGGTGACAGGTTTCATTTTTGTATTTTTTGTGACCTTTCGGTATAGCATTGAAATGATATTTTAATCTAGTGCTGAACGAATCAGCTATTCAATCCAGGACAGCATTTGCCCAGTACTTTTCGCGTTTGTGCCAAATTGCATCCGGTTTGCTCAAAAAGTCAAATCTAGTAGTATGAATTTTTGGTGCTATTTTGTACAATGTATTTTTACCTATCAGTTTCAGCCCAGAAAAACTGAAGCGTTAGGCATTTTAACTTAAACAAAACTTGTGTAAAACAGGCAGCATTCTGTCTAAAATTTTACTACCGGAAAGCCCGGCATATCAGAGTGGAGTGAAGAAAGGCGGAATGGACAGTTTCATCAAGTTCACAATGTACACCACGGAAGAAAGTAACAACTTCCACATGTTTCCACCGGAAAATTCTTACAGGAAATTTAATTCCCAGCTGAGAAGAGCTCAGCTTAGTATTTTATCTAATCATTTGAAAATAAAAGCTTGAAATCCTAGGTCAACAAATCTGTAGTGAACAAATCACTGTCAAATTTGTCAAATTCTGGTGTATTTTTGTAACACGTTTAATTCCCGGCTTTGCTAATTTATTTTCATACTTGTTATTTATATAATTTCAGTGAATAAACCAAGTGTTCAGTTTTAACATAGGTTGGCTTGAATAAATTCGAAGGTTTTTTTGCATATCAGCCAATATTCCGGGTCAGTGAGCAGACCGAACACGATCCGTTTTTACCACGTGTTGTAACAACACGTGAATACCATGGAGTTGTTAACTATCTCAGAACTACCCTTAGTCTGTTTAGTAATTATGACGTATTGTGCTTAAGATCATGAGGGGAGCATGAAATTGTGCAACGATGGTCCAGTACACTTGAGGTTTAATTCTGAGACTTATTAAAACGAGGGCAGCACGTGATATTGATAAACCGTGTTTTCGGTAGCCAAGGGTCTTGAATTTCATGCGAATGATTTAACTGAGCTTGACGTTCTGATTGTAAGCGTTTCATTTCCAGCCGATGTTTGAGGCATAAATGCTGAGTTCAGCAACCGGAATGTCAATAAGAGTATTACATTTGCGAAAAAATATGGAAAATTGAAAATCGATTTCATAGCCACCCTCTCGAAGAACAAAGATTCACGGAATGAAATGAAGCTAATTTGATCTGACCACCTGTGATTGACAATTACATTTCAATTTGCTTTTCTGATTGTCATTCCGACGTACAAACTTCAGGTCATACGGTCGAGTATCAGAATTGATTTTCGCTGTCATGAAAACTAGTCAATGCTGCTAGTTGTTGCAAGATGGTTACTCCTGTCAAACATTGTCTACAAATTTCAAATTCCTATTGACTGAGCAAATAAAGAAAATAAATTCTGCTAAACATGAATCTAATAGCGAAAATATGGAAGTTTTCATGAACCACGTTTTGTTTCGGGCATCCAGAAAATGATGCTTAATTGAAATATCCAAGTAGACTTTTGGGTAGCTTCGAAGAGGCGCGGAACAGAACAGGTGACGCGACGGCGTCGAATGGATCTACAATAAATCTAGTTAATGCATTTGGAGTCCAAAATGCCTGTTAAACAGATGGCTAGAGACCTTGAAGGATACGGCACCGAACCGTGAATGCTGGCGATTGTTGCCAATTTCTATCTAATCAGAACCATCGAAAAAAGTGCGTTTGCACAGTTACATTGTTTTTCGTTTGTTGGTTGCAACCTTTGACGTGCTGAGGAAAGCAGCTGTCAACGCTGCTTGGACTATTGTTTAGAGCTGAGCGATAATGATGATACCGACGATAACGCGGCGTTATAGCTCGGCTGGCAGAACTCCCATGGTACTAAGCAGTCGGTTGTGTTTGTTTACTGTCTGTTTAATGCCTGTCAGTGTAGCTTTTTGCGGTTAGTTAAATTTAACATCAGTCATGACTGGAAAGTGAAACCAACATCGTTTCGTTGACATTAAAGTTTATTGATATATGATGGTCTGGAAAAAAATGTATTTTAATCGTTGAGATGAACTGAAACCTATTTGTCGTGTTTACAAACAAACGTACACTTATAATTTCGGTTCATGAGACACTATGTCACAAATCAGCAAAATTGGGACTTTTCTTTTAATTAGTTCAATGAAATATACATAGAAGCCGTCAGGCTTAAAATTTCGATAAGCTTTCACTTATCCCGGTTGTCCGTAATTTGTGCCGTGAAGCCACAAAATGGGATAACTATAAGAACTTTGTCAGTAGTAGGTAGGACTCAACCAAACTAAACTGACAAAATTTCTCCGTTCATTTTTACAGATCTTAAAGCGTCGAAAAGGAAAAGCAAATTCCACAAAAAGAAAAAAGAGAAACGAGTAACTTTTTTTGAAGGCCCCGATGGAAATGTGATTGTGAACAAGATTTACCTGAACAACGGAAATGGGTAAGTCTGCGGATGAAACACTACTGTTCTGATGCTTTCTAAGTAAATTGTAACAATGCATATAATTTTAGCTCTCTCATTCCTGTGAACACGTCTACGAAAATTCCGGTGAATTTATATTTTTCACTTATGGTGACCAACGGACTGAGCTTGATCGGAATGCATGGAAACAGTCGAAAAATTATGTAATCAAGAAAACTTCTGATGTGGATTTACATAGCTGCGTGCCACAGTGGTCTATATACGGTCCTGTGCGCAAATGATCATTAAAAATGGTGCAGTCCAGAAAACTAGAAATCAATTTATGAACCGGTGTTTATTTTGTTCAAATGATTATCAATTACGCCCAAAATGGGCAAGCCTTTGGTGCAGACAAATAGCCTAATTGTTTACTACCCAGGGCATTCTCCAACTACCAGTTGAGTGGCGACCACTTCATTGGATATTTGTGACTAGGATGTAGTCATACTCACCGAGTACGCGTACGCGGAGATAAAGCATCAGTGTTGAGAGCGTGGTAAATTTGTTCTTCAGTGGTTCTTCATTTAAAACCTCGCAATAATCCATTAGTGGCACCGTGACGTGCCGAGTAAGACCAACCTTTAAACAGGTCTTCAACTCCTTGTTTCCTCATGAGACACCGCAAGTCAGTCTATGAGTGTACATCAAAATTTCTATTCTCGTTATCTGCTGGAATCTCCGGGAAGAATTGGACTGCTGCTCTAAAATACTAAAAAGGTGCACGGTCTGGACTAAGGGTTACTGCCTCCAATTGTCTGTAAAAGCTGTTTCGCACTTCTGCCCTGGAGAAAGAGACTTGGACTGGACTACCGTAAGAACCTGTAGTTCGGTTTGGAAATCCGGGTTGTATAGTGTTGGGAGAGAAACCGTGGGTCTGACAGGTAGTATATGACAGAAGAAAATTATGCAAGCCACAGCGTATATAGTGGATTCCATGTAAATGCCTCCTTTTATTTCCCCTCTCCATTGTATAGTTCTCGTTTTTGCTGTCTCCCAGGGCGCGCGATATGTAACCCGAGTTATGACTGCTTATACGTACATGTGCGTAGACGACAACTCACTGTTGCCCGGCTCGTTACAACATTTGACCTATTGGTGTCTTACATGGTCCTGTGCCACTCCAAGTTTCGATATCGCAGTTGTCGTCCCCCCCGCATAGTAAACCTAAGTGGTTATGGAACATGTCCCTTCTACTGCATCGTTCTTTTAGCATGTCATAAAAACATCAGACCATCAAAGAAGTGTTTTAATTTAAAATTACCATGATGGTGAGCGGTCAAAAAACAGCGGAAGTAATGATTCATTAATGGGCATCAAATCAGGTTTTTGCGCACTCTTCGACCAACTTTCATATTTTATGGCTACAGGAGAATGCACAATGATTATCCGTATAATGTTGAATAGGAAGCACCAAAATTACAAACGGATAACTGACATGTGGCTCAATGGAATCATTGCTACTTCCAAGCAAAACCCATGCTTCTGCCGTGATAATGAAATGAGAACCTGGAAAGAAATAGGGCATATGGTTCATGAGGAGGTTATGAAGGGCAGAGCAGTAGCGGACTGTAACCGAAAAATTTGTCCTTCCACAGCTGAATGTTTAAATTTGTTGTAATAACGCGACGTTTTACCCATAAAGTGATTCATGAAATCATCTCTAGAACTGTACACGAACTACTGAGAGGTGCCGTGAAATTCGCACGGATGTAAATGTCAAGCAAGTACCTCCCTGAAAGTGGATTATGCGCCCTCTATTGATATAAGTTGGACATGAAAGAACGATTATTTGGAGTCTTGATAGTGTTACATCGTGCTCCATGTGCGCACACCGTTCCCCTGATGGATTGGTGAGGAAAACGCATAAAGCAAGCAATACCAGAAACTGAGATTTTGGAAGATGAGAACTAAACTTGATTTGCTTGAAACCACCTGCAATTCCTGGTGTGTGAGTGCTTACAATATAAATGTTTGTCGTATACATACGCGTTTGGCGAATGAATAAAAAAGAAAACTTTTGTTATTTCATATCCGCCAGCGAAAGGAGCGGCAACCTGAATTAGGTATTTTCCCCCTTTGACGCATTAAAATTGGTTCCATTGAGTTTGTCACTGGCGTATGAGTCCAGAAGAATTTCACTAAATATGTAATATATAATCAGATTAATTCGTCGCCTAAGTTTAAACTTTGTTCCCTTAGAAAAAAGTAAGCCGATCCTAGGCAATGCCAGTTTCATGGCAGAAGTGAAATGCTTTTATTACTTAGCTAGCTTTCTGTTCTGAGGCCAGTATAACCTCTGGTCTCCGACGGATTCATACACGCTTTCAGTATCGTGCAGAACACGGAAAAAGATGTCTGCATCGTCGTGTTTCTTTACTAGCCTGCAGTTGTTACCTGTTATGTAACCAGACAGTTTACTGACAAAGCAGATCCTAAAATTATTACATTGGAACGCAGAGACTCATTTCTGGTAAAACGGCAGAAAGTGATTTTTCGCCTACCACATTGGTTATCCATAGGATGAACCACTGTCAACCCGATTTTTAACTTCTGCAGCAGACTGAAAAGGTTGAAAAAACAGTTTTGAACTTCAAAATAAAGGTTAAGAATCATACTCAGTACTTCAAATTTGCATTCTTTTGCGATAACTAACTGATTCACACAGTGAATATTCGGTGGTCGGTCGGATGTCAGAATTATGCATCATTTTCTTAGTAATTGCGTCAGTTGTGAGCATATATTAATTAGTTGTTTCTTCTAAACTAAACCCTGTAAGTATGTGGGAAAAAACATTACACTGAGATTCGAAACCGACAGCAGTAATTCAATGCGATATACAAAGAATAACTAGACTGAACTCTTCCTATGTTAGTAACGGAAAGAGAAATAAAGTCTTGCAAAACAATCGCAGAATAAAATCTAAAATTCATATGAGTCATTGCTTTATCTAGCAGTAATTTTCCATTAATTGCTTCGTTTCTGGGAACTGAAAATCCCATCAGCTTATCAAGACATCGTAGTCTTAAACAATAGCTGGCGCCTTTTCCAATCCGACTTAGTTCCGCTTGGCGCAAAATAAAACTCATTTGGACAAGGTTATTTTCATTAGAATGCTGTTTGCAGGGCTAGATTTAGTCAAAAATGAAGAAACGTTTCCGTCGGTGGATGGCCATTTCGGAACCTGTTAAAATCCAGTCGGTTGTTCCGTGATGTAAAATGTTAATCTTTTTCTTGAAACCATGGAAACTAAATTCTCCAAAATACTAGGTTAGGTTGCACACCTGTTAAACTTCTTTAAGGATACATGAGGATTCGTGCGGTTTTGAAGTTTGTTAGGCCGCGTGGAATCAACCTAATAGCTAAAAACTTTGACACACAATCTTACTTTTTGGTTGACATCCCAGTTTTGGGCGCGACTGGTATATCCTGCTGATGAATCCTAACAGTGATGAGACTGCTCTTCAGTGATTTCATTTTATTCACTGGTATTTGGGATGCATACACTACATTATGACCATAACTAATACATCCAGTGTACCGCCTAAATCAGTCAAAATCGAGTCCCATAGAGTAAAAAGCGCACTAACTCCAGATATTCTTCGAAACGCAAAGCCCATTCTTTGAGAACTAATCGTTACGAATTGAATCATTGTGACCAGAAGCCCTGGAAGAAGCACTCATAATCTATGATCACTTTATGACCTCTTCTTGCAGGTTCTAAAGTAATAACCATTTATGATGGTTAGGACATTCTACGATTGATGCAAAAAAGAATACTTGGATTAAAACTTTTCTACTTAAATGGGAGTAGTAATCCCAATCCAGAAAATATACGGATTGATTTCAATAGAAAAAATGATTGTCAAAAATTAAACAGGCTGTGCAGCGGGCTCACAAAATCAAGAAAGAATTGCACGTTGTTTTGCAAATTATTTTCATGTAGCCATTTGAGACTTACTTTGAATTTTTATTTTGTAAGAATCCTATCCGGATCACGAAGACATACGATCGTAATTTTTTTAGCAGGCCACGCATTTACTCCGGGTTTCTCACTCTGTGCACAGTTCTCCTCATCAGTTATGTGCATTGACTCCAGCTACGTTCGGTTGGTTTAATCAAAGCCTGATTAGCATAATTTTATGTTGTATTTGTCAAGATAATCAAACCCTTGCTAGATCAGGCTTTATTCAATTGTACATGAATACTACACTGCTTCAATCGCTTTTGTTACATCCTTTGAACTTCGATTGAAATAAATAAGTGCGTTTGTTTCGATATAGTTATTCTCCAACCTCTTACGAAATCGGGTGCAGAAGGCATGAATACCAATGAGATTGAAGAATGATGGTCTGTGTATGCATTTGTCGATATAATAGCGGACGTCTGGAATTTCTTATCTATACGCGACTCTGAGATGACAGGTTTTGTTTCCGGTTACCGTTCCTCCACTTGAAGATTAGTAAATTAATTTTTCTTCAATTCACATATCTCTGGTCAGTCGATCATTGGCTCAGTCACCAAACTGAACCAAATAACTAAGATGAACCTCAGCTCGAAAATAATAGAAGGTAGTAACTCACTATCGCAGTGCCAGTATAGTCCTACCAAGGGAAAATCGGAAAGCCTATGTGCACAGGCATTTGCGATTTGAAGTAAGCAATTTTATATCGCCATTTAAGATATTATTTCCCGCTTACAAACTAAACGCTGGTTTGTGATTATCATTTAATTACGATTGTTTCTGTCTGCGAATTATTCGCTTTTCATCCTATGTTGTGTAAATTAAACTAACCGGTTCAGTGCAGGAGCAAGTGTGCGCACATGCATCGCGGTAAATCTTTTGCCACGTACTGTTCACTGCCGAATATTTGATTATCGATTAGAGTTTTCTTCTGAAATAATTCATGTACCATCTAAATACAAGTCTAACTGAATGGACCGAAATGTAAGGGCGTTCTATCTTTTACAGTCAAAACAAAGAAGCACTGAGTTAGGACAGCTGACCACCAAACGCATTTAATAGGTAATTTATAAGCAAATCCGCAGTTGGCTTTTTGGTATTGATCAGCACAAGAAAACGACGTGATCTTTAGTCAGCTGTCCACTGCCAAACAGGGCGATGACTGGCAATGGAAAAGTGCGAATCTACCACATGCATGTTCAAAAGGTATATTGTTGGTTAATCTATCATCAATGGTCTCCTTCCTGGACACATATCGTTTTTTTCGCTTCATCCAGAAATGGACAAGCCTATTTTCGTAAAGTAGTGTTTTCGTCATATCTGAACGGTATTTTTATATAAAGAATGTGTTTTTGTATCTTTATTTTACAGCCACGGTAACACCAGTGAATTAATGTTCCCTGCTCTCAGACCAAAACATTCAACTTGTCCTTTCCTCGTCAATAGGATTTCTAACCGTCAACTGAATTTGGTTGAACCGTATTCAGTAAACAATAGAAATTTATTTTGCTTAGCTCACCAAAATAGTATCTAACCTGAAGCAAGTTTTCTTTTGATTGGGATGGATTTTCGTGTTAGATGCACAAGCTTAATTCTTGCGATCGATTATTTGGTTAGCAAGATCTGCATAAACGGTAAAATTCATGTGTGCATGGATGTACGATGTCATAAGTCCAAGGCGTTTCCTATGCCATGAATTATCTTTCCAGGTTTGTTTCCCTAGGATCAGACAAATATACTCACATGTCTGCTGGCTCTGAATTACACCCAAACAATACAATCCGAACAAATGTTAACTAACCCACTGGATATATACATATAAATAGAATACATGTAGTTCGCCCACACACAAAAAAACATGTATAGCAGTTGTTACAGGTTGTTGAGAAAACAGATATTTTATTTCGGAACTAGCTTGTCCAGTACGAAGCTTTGCGTAGGACGGCCGTAATTCAAACATATTTAACTGCCTCATAGATGCCAAACACTCGTGGTTCAGTGAACATCTCACCTGTTTCATACCCTTCATTGTATAGTTAGGAGAGATCCCACTGAATGGACTTTGATTGTACGAATCCTCATGTTCTGCTCTATTGTTTTTGTTTGGTATATTTAAGCCATTTGGAAAATACAAAACGTTGGATAGTTTGTAAAGTACATGGTGCTTTACACGTGCCAGTGTTGTGCCGCAGCAAATTAAAAACTATTTTTATCCAACTTCCAGCCGAATAATAAGAACTTTCAGTCGCTTTTGCGCGTTTGCTGGTATTGAAAGGTTTTTCGACAGTCCCCCTCATTTCATCGGTGATGTTCCAACAACCAAATATTGGTTTACCAAATTCGCCAAGTAACAAAAACGACTTTTTTCATTACAATTCATCTAGTGTTTTGTATCAGTAACATTTAATGACTGCGTATTCCTTTATAGATTCATCTCCTTTAGGAATTAAGCACATTACTTATGATTTGTCTAGTTTTACCTCTAGAAAATGAACGACAAAAACTTGTATGTTCTCCTCACTAAAATGATAGTAAGTTGCCTTCCCGGTAAAAGTCAACCACGACGCAAAAGATCAATGATTTTCTTGTCCTACGGGAGCAGATCGGTAAAGATTGATTCTTCTGACAGGTAATGTTAATTACCACAGAGAAATAAGTTTCACGGTGGTAGGTAACAAACGAGTTAAAGAGCCGATCATGTATTTGTGCATGTTTTCTGATCGCTAATTTGAAAAATTTTCCTGAGCAAGATTTTAATCAGAAAACATTTTACTAGATCCAAAATGCTGAACTTAGACAAGACAGCAGTTGGACTGGCAACCAAGTGAATCTATTTAGATTATCTTAAGGGTTGAAAATGGCAGAAGCATAATTTTATCTGCTGAGTGAATTGGTTTCATAGGATATACAGCGCAGATATATGTACACATATATAGATACGTCCACAGATACGTACACACATACATATACTCACCGGATTAATCCAACTAACCCTTTCCGTAGACAGAGGAGTTAAGGAAAAAAAAGCTCACTAGAATGGTTTTAACCCCAGATTTCGCTGATGACAAAAGTAAAAAAATTAGTTCGTTCTGAAATCCATTAGTGAATTGGATTCAAAGCAATAAAAGGAGAATGGGAATGAGTCAGTTTTATGAAGTTCATAGGCCCACACAGCCACCTTTCAAAGAGGGATTCTAACAGTTTAGACAGCGCTCTCAGTATAACTGAAAGGCAACTGAATTTAGAAAAAACCGAATAAAACACCATTCGGTTAATCCTCGTGACATGACACCATCGAGCTTTTGAAAGAAGCCATCGCGCGATTAGAAACGGAAATCGTAAGCTATCGCTTGCCGTGTTTTGATAAAATTATATATATATATATATATATATTACATCTGCCTGATGTTGGACTGTGTACCAAACAAAACAGAGCACAGATGGGGAGGTGAAAGTAGAGGTAGTTAGAGCAAAAATTCGGACTAACAAAAGAACTAACCACATATATTTATAT
Source organism: Fasciolopsis buskii (assembly GCA_008360955.1). NCBI lineage: Eukaryota > Metazoa > Platyhelminthes > Trematoda > Plagiorchiida > Fasciolidae > Fasciolopsis > Fasciolopsis buskii. The sequence continues at coordinate 161,171 of LUCM01003227.1, read as the reverse complement.
TTCCTCTATATTCTGTTTCTCTTTGCTATTTTTGACGGTTACACAGAAAAACAATTAAACCCTCGCCACTGACCACTGCTTCCAGTCGCTTCCGCGAAGGAAGCAAACTAGCAGTCGAGATCGCTCTTCATGTGGCAGGTCTTCCGTCAACATTTTTATCCCTCTGCACCAAGTCAATGTTTGCTCATGAGATTTTTTCTTTCGATAAAGACCCAGAGGACACAAATAATGAACTTAGCTGCAGGCCCTAAGCATCGATTCTCAGTATAGTCTTCCCAATCAAGATGTCTTTCGTGCTGTGCATTTCGGCATAACCGAGGCGTTGCTTTCCTGAAATACGAGCAATGCTACCTGAGCAGCGGGCATCAAACAATTCCAGGAGGCGGATATTCTAAGCTCAAAGGGGCCATGTTCCGTGATCATGCAACAGTTGAGGCGCATGGGTCATTATATGCTCGATCTTTTGGAAAGCTGTTGAAGTCCTGTCGGCCCTAGAGTTTCTGGGTTTAGAAAAACCAGTACGATCTTTCAAAATATAAATGTTTCATGTTCATTGCCGCCATTTGTAGTAGTACTGCTTCCGAGGTGAATAAGCCTTCTGTCAATCCCCGGTTTTGGTCTCCCGAGTTCAGTACATGTAAAAGCTGTCACCAATCCTGAGGTAATCCCCCGGAAGTTCTAGAGTAGTTCAGCTGTTTGAATATTGAAGGCGACAATTAAGACAATGTCAATTTACTTCGCTGCAGTAGCCCAAAGCCATGAGAGGACTTCGAAATCACCTACGAAGCACTCGATTGGTCTAATGAGGACGTTGTCACCTGCAAAACAGTGCGTCCTTCTCGAATTAAGCTGGGGAAAATAAAACCAGACAAAATCTGCCGCAAGCTCTTTCTAATTCAGAAGTAAGGTGGAAAGCGGATTTTAGTTTTGATACATTCAGGCAAGTTTCTTCCAAGCAGTTCAGCAGAACAGTTTTCCTCAACTGACTCAAAGTCTGCTCTGATATCCATGATCATAGCAACGGCCGGTCTTTGGTTAGCGTTTCGATGCTGTAACAGTAGGGCAAACATGAATACAACTTTCTTTAAGGCGAAACCTGGCTTACCCTTTGCAGACTTGCACTCTTGTAAGAATAACCGACGCTATGACCTTCGAGGTAACTTGAATTGAATTGTTTCGCCTTTGATTGCCACAGACAATTTGTGAGCTTTTTCTTAAGAGAGAGATTACCATCGATTCTGCCTAATCCATGGTAAGTTTTCCTTGTCGCACATTTCGATGATCACGTGTTTTAATTTTTCTTATCGCTTTTTGAATGCAGCTGAATCTGGGGCAATGTGGCGCTTACACATTTCAGAATCGTTGTGCTGGTATAAGGGCATTGACCTCTGAAAAGTGCGTTCACTAGAAGGAACGCTAATTGGAGAATCTGTCCAGTTAAACTGCAGTTTATGAAGTCAAGCCCATACCCCAGGTGCCGGTGAAGGTTCTGAGCAGACATTCCATCACTTTTCATACATTGTTTTCTATCAATAAAAGGAATGAGGTGGAACACTTAAGGGAGTTGTCTGAGTCAGTACCTGATTCGCCCTCAATGCTGCGCTCCATTCTAAGGTTTACCGTGGGTTCAAGATTCTTGCATTGCGTCTAAACTAACTGGGTTTGAACTTTGCATATCTGAAAGTTGGAGGGAGTTCGCCGACAATCAGCAATTTGCCGGCCTGGAAGTGTTATCCCAATTAGTAAGGCAAGCGGTATATAGAGCTGATTTCACGAGAGCCCCAAGTTAGTCTAAGGAGAATTTATGGATAGTACCAACCCGTACCTCACTTTACTCTGTAATTTGGCTAACACGCTGAAATTGATAGTCTGACGATATCGACTCGAGAAACCATCTTTTTTGGTTGTCCTACAGATGGCACGAACAGCCTGGACGGCAACGTAAAGTGATCAGAATAAAGGCCGGCTCCTAAAACCAAACACCCTTTCCGCATGCAGTCTCACCATCTGCACAATACTGCGATCATTCTGGGCCCAATTCTGGTTTGGGAAGTAAGATCGCCAGGTGGCTAAAAGACACTTTGTGTTCTTAAGCCCAATGCTTGGTAGAAACAGTCAGCAAGGAACGCGTAGATTTCAAACTTTTCATCATGTTCTGAGTATAAGTGGCTATAATCAAAAATAAGTCCTATCAGAGGCTCACTGTTAGCAATATTGCTGACCGTAGCATTTAAGTCCTTAGTTAAAGCAATAGTGCCCATTTTTTGGCTGTTATTATTAGGACTTGAATAAGATGGTGGAAAGTGTCCTTCGTGACATCCGGTTTAAAATATTTAAGAGTATGCGCATCGCTCATCCACTCACTTTCTGCTTGTCATTTTTCAGCTCCAGCTTCGTAAAACACAATCGACTATCATCAGGAAACCCCCTGAAAAATCCAGCCTCGGTTCTGCCATTCAGGACTACCCAAACCCCGCTGGAACAGTAATTTCCGATACAGAAGTTACATCCAGTTTGATCAGTGATAACTTTGTTAGTTAACTGTTGTAGATGGTATATGTTGGCACCAGTACTAAGCAAGATCCTAGCTGGGTCAGCTTACTGACTTATGCTGTGTTCCAAAAAGGAAGAGCCAGCGTGATCAGAGGAGAGTCACGGCACCGAGAGTAGCAGGACTGGTCTATTACCATACACTGGACTGTGTTTCGACTTTACGTCTGCGGTATGGAGAAAAAAAGAAACTGATAAGTCTTAGAGTGTTTACAAATGCAACGGAAATTAAACAAAATGGTTCCTGAAAGACTTTAACTATGAAGCGCAATAGAGTAAGGCATTAATCGTTTATAGGTTTAGTCCTGTCGAGTTACACAGGAAAAAGCATGCGGCATTTTTAGGGCAGCATGATCGAAGCCTTTATCTATGCGAGGCAACGCAGAGCAACGAAGCATGGGTTCGTGAGTCATAAGGAGTCCGAAACTTGGTCTGCAGGCCGAACTACAATTTGGATAAGGCCAGATGTCTTGGGTTCCCAGCATGCCCTTCTGCCACTGACGTCGGTTGCTACAATGCTGTAAACTTCGTATGCTGCCCGTGGCTGGTTCGGAATCAAGGTGCGTCCGTCTCTCCTGGGCTGAATTTCAAGGATCAGTCAACCAAGGAGCTTTCTTTCGTCCTTCAGACTTGGTAAAAGGAGCTTCGCCACCAAGAAGAGATGAGTCGCATTTTTTCAACAGAATTCGGTTAAAACGCGTAGTCATTTGGAAACATTTCGATAGATGTTCATGACAGGCGACCAGTTTGATGCCTATCTTCCTTCACAGCCATGCTGAGGCGCTTGGTTACTTTCGCAGGACAAGCTCCAGGACGTTTCATAGATTATAGACCCTCGGTTAGCTTGTGGTTCCCGGGATGTCGGTATCCTATGTACTAGTGTTTCCGGTCTGTGGGGAAGACAATCTTTGATCAGATTTCCTGCTCGAAAAGCCAGGCATGAACATTTCCTTCATTTTTATCATTGTTTTAAAGCAGCCTGGGGCCGATGTAAGATGTTTTTACCGATTATTTCCTTCTATTTAACATTTTTATTTGTACACTCGGGCTGAGTTTCGCGCATTTCAACGCACTAGATTATCTTTGCAATCATGATTACAAAAAATCCAAATTAAACGTCAATGCCAGTAACTTGAAAGGAATCACTGTAAAAGAATCGCCTACAGACAGTAACGTACTCATATCCTTTTACGCACTTCAAGAGCTCAATACAACACTGTAAAATGACGTCCGATATCAATCTTGGAGTTAAAAATCGAAATTAGGACCTCTATCTCATAACCAGATTATTAATTGTAATTCTTTTTAGGTTATTAATAACCGGTAATTGGCAGCTTTCGTGTAAGCGGCTAAAATCACAGAATGATCTTGTGGTTACCGTGGTTGCGGAATTTATTTTTAAACGACAGATACTAAATTCTTTAAACTATTAGACCAAGATTGGTAATAATAACAAATTAAAGGGTAGAGGCAAAATCGTGCTTATAATTACTGTCTTCCACAAAATGGGTTTATGTCTCACTGGTTTTGGATGTCTATGCTGATCATGACGCAAATTTTTAGCCTTCTTTGTTTTCGAATCACCGAGCTTGGTGCTTAGATTGCCAACATTTCATCCTCATTCGGGCTGACAGCCAGTAAGTGTGTATAGATGGTGGTCTTTTATATTTGTAGTTTTCCCACTAGATTCGACCTTAGATCTCTTGGACCACCTCAGAATTACACCCAGGAGTTCATTTTTCTACTCGACTACTGCTAGCTTCACCGTTGATGTTGGTTTGAGTAGTTTGATTTCATCACTTGTGCACATTTGTCTTCATTTGGATGTTGTCAGACTGCTGATGATATAATTCAATAATTATTTTCCCAGTAACTAGTTCATATTTATGACATTGAGCCTCCAGAATTTGATTTCCAACCTGATTTAGTTGAGACTTTTGCTCTTCCCCGACTGCACGTAGTCAACTTTGGTATGTCTACTGATTGAACAGCTGTACAGCACTGGCATTCCAAAAAACTACTTGCATGTTTCATGGTTGCTGAACTCTTACTTTCAACTTCGTCCACATTGAGCGTGCGTTTTATCTGATCCTCTTGTACGGATATGAAAAAGATTAAATAATATCCTCTTATTGCTAGTTCGTATTCATCACACCGAGTGGACACATTTACCCCGGTTTTACCCAGCCAACGTTTGTTGCATTTCACCCGGCATACGATGTTCCTTCTTTCCTCAGTTTTCGATTGTTCTTTTGAGATGACTCGTGTCTTCTCATACGTGTGCAAGACCTGTGAATTGTTGTGCTTCCTTGGAGCTGGAACAATTTTTCATTTGTTTCAGATACGTGCTTGGTATAGGGTAGAGCAACGCTTCTGTTTAATTGTATTTTCCCCGCATATTTTATTTTATAAAACTTGTTGGATATTTTTTCCACTGGAGAATCTTGAAAAGATGTTTTCTTGTTTCATAGTTGTGGTGTGCTGCTCTGTTCGGCTGCAATCTGGCCACCCTACCGAATTCCATGTGACGTTATCTTGTGCTGTTTTTACTAACACAAAATTCAATAGCTCTGACCTCTGGCTGACTCGAGATTGCAAGTTTTTGGCATGGAGAAAGCATGTCAGATAATACTCTCACAACACATTACACCAAACATTCCACCTATGTGTGATTTTTGTGAATAAAATCGATCGGTGCTACGGTTCCTTGCGGCAGCATGGTGTACGTGGTCCACTCTAGAAATATGGCCGAGTAAATCATATTCTTTTACAACTATTTAAAATACTGATCCCTAGTTGACTGTCGGCGTCAAAAACTAATTTAGCACCCTCTTTAGATTACACATGCAAGAACGCTATTGGATGATGCACTGAAACGTGATTTATAAGTCCATCTCAGACTTGGATTAACCTGGGTTTGAATGTTATCACCATTAGATAAAAAGAAACCCGCGGAATATGATAAAAATTTGGATAGATGGTCCGTGAGACTCGAAATTCAAAGCAGCACATAATCGCCGGGTACATGATTTGCTTAGAAGATGAATTCATTTCCAGTGGGTTTACATGAACAAAGAAAAGATTTAGCCGAAAATAACGACAAAATACAGTACCGTTTCTACCACTTTATTCTTATGAATTGTTGTTTCACCATGTTTCACGCACACCTAGGGGTAGTTAACGCCACAGACCTAGCCTCATCCGAAGTGACTCTATGAATCAGAGTAGTGACAATGGTTGAGTTAAACGCAAAAACAGAAAGCGTAATAAATTTTGATCTTCTTTTGTGGTCACTAGCCTTGTAGCTTAAAGTTTGGAAGCTGAGAGTTGCAGTGCTGCCTACACAGAGTCGGGTCTTTTGTCCGCTTACTTCAGTATGAGTGTTAAATCTTCCTTTAATGTATCAACTAGTTTCATTGTTGAAAATTCACAAGTTATCTTTGAGCTACTGGGTACATGCTTGCGTTTGAACAAGCCGCTTTGAAGTGGCCCAAACAATAGATTAAGATGCGATTTTGGCACGCACACGAAAGTTTAAACTAAGCCGCTGAGTTTCCCATTTGGACCACCAAACGAAACTAAAACATAAGAAGGCAAAACTAGACGTCACACAAGAGCAAAATAGCATGGGTTCGATTGAGCCAGATAGTACAGGAAGTAAAACTGAATTGGGCGTTAATGCACTTCACACGATATGATAGGATATGTAGTCCCTAGATGCACAGTGACGAAGTCTGCGGCCTACCAGGAAACACTGATAATGCAGTCACAGTAATATGAGCTTGGGCCTTCAAGACCCGTAGCCTTACGACGGAATGGAACAGATCGGATGTCCCTCTGGCTGATCAGTCACAAGGAAAATAGAGCGCGGAACTCGAGCGACTAACTCAAGCCGCTGTTGAAAGAGGGGAAGGCGAAACAGCACATTGCCTCCCTTTTGGTGGCGACCCACCGATATAGTTCATAAGTCAAGTAGGCCCTATTGTTTATATAGCTTTGTGAGCCCACCTTCACCGATAGAAAGGATAAGCACTCACAGAGCTTGTTTCTGTGCACATTTTGAGACTATTAAATCTTTCAGCCTTACAATATCTAAAATATTGTCGATATTGCATACCTATTACAGCATAGGCTTTCGCAGAAAAATACTGTTAATCTGCAACATCAAAACGTTAGAATGGTCACCATCCATAACGCCCACGTCGTTCGCAGTTCTGGTATTTTTCATCTGGAAAACTGCACGCATGCTTTCGGAAAAAACGACTAAATATGTTCACTTGGGATCATGATTAAGAAGCATTTGAAATGCGCATAGAAATCAGATCTGTGAATCAAAGTACAGTTGAAAGCAGTGCAACTAAATGGGTGGGTCTTGCGTGCATGAATGTCAATTAGCAGGTACGGGAATAATCATGAACGTCGTGAGTATTCGTTTCATGCTTATTGTCGTTGAGGCTACCATCACGGTGACCAGAAAAAATGTTAAACTACATCCTTTGAATATCTGCTCTGATATACGAGGCGTACATAACCAGCTCCAATTTTACTTTTCCTTCTCGGGAATTGGTGTCTTTATAGTTGAAAAGCATCAAGAATCCCGTAAGAAAGGTTATTTCCACCAGTTTCTTTCACGGAAAACAATTAATAACAAAGAACAGTTTATGAATGACCATTAATTATTAGCACTGAATTCTTTACTGCATGCAGTAAAAAAGCACAGATGTTCACCACACAAGAGATAAAACTGCCGTCGCCAAGCCGTTATCATCCAAGACGAAAGTGAACCTTGACTTAAAGGTGTCAATTTTTAACACATTTGATGACAATAGGTGCTGTTCGTTCTCATTCGGGGTTTGTTTATTTGCACAACCCGTGGGAAAGTGTAGCATGCCGATAAGAAAGGAGCTACAAGGTACTTCAGTGACTTCGACTTTTTGACTTCACTTAAAGCCAAATTTCGTGGTCGCTTTTGGACCGAAAAACAGTACAAAATGGATATCAGCTGAAACTGATTAATCTCATCTATCAGCATGTGATCTAACAGTTTTGCCAGCTGTAACTAGATCGCCCAAACCAATGGTTTCATTTGATTATTCATGTTTCACATTTCACATCTAAGCAAGCGGCCTTGAGAATTGTCTAATTAGTTGAAGTCGTTGGATTTTGTGCTCTTATCGGCTAGGATTATTCTAATCGGAGTTTTGTGTTAGGAAGTTGATGTGAATCCGACCGAGTTTCCGTAGTAGTCTCGTTCAGCTTGGGGCATTCCGGTGAAGCCACAGCCAAAAGGTTTTCAGTCGAGTTTCCATTTCCGGAAATTAATGAAAACATTTTTTGTCTCAATATTTGTTCATTCGCCCCTTGGTATGTGGCCCAGGTTGCTGTCCCAGCAGTGCACATTTGAAAATTTTGCATACTGTTTTCAGATAAAATGCATACAGACTAATGATCCACTTTGAAAACAGCTGTCACTGGCATTACAGATTTTTTGCCTCTAGCTGTTTGGGACATTAGCAAACTCTACAATCAGTCCGAAAGAATAAATACAGTTCGCTGATTGTATCCTAGTCGGCTGAACGTCCGAAGTGACAATTCTTTGGAAGTTGCCTGATTTTCCCCCATTGAACACCCTAATCGTCTTGAATCCAAAGCCTTTGTCGGTAAGGGTGGGATGATTTTTAGTTCAAATACTTAGAAGATTTTTCATTACTTCGAAGGTTTTGCATTCTATCAAATTTTTCTCCGGCTAGCTAGTGATGGAAAACAAGTTGAATCAGTCGGATTTGTGACAGGCGCATAAGGCATATTCTTTACCGTGAACAAGTGAACCGAAAACCGATGACCAACCACTGAAACGAAATGATCTGAAACTTACAAATAGCAAATGAAACATGAACGTCCCGTAGCTCAAAAATGGTTCTTCCAAATCTCTGTTTTTATGCCTATGTGTGTGTGCATTTATTAATGACAGTTCAAAAAAACGCAATTAAAAATAGTAGTTGAAACGCTGTGCTGAGATTTTTCCCTTACCGAAGACAAAGTAGATGAGAACGATTTTACAGTTCAGTACAAATGGTGTTAATTTGTCCTTTTTGGTATTGGTTTTTATCATGACAAGTTTGGCAAAATGTCCTTACACACTACATTATAGCTGCTTGCTCTGCTGTTTAACGCAAAACGATGATGGTTATTGCGAAGAAAAACATTACTGCCTTTTTTGACCCGAGGGCTGATTAGGAAATTCCATGCGGGGCATTTTATGCAGGCTAACTTTGTACAACTTAAAATATTCGCATTTTCTCATTCAAGAGATGTGTGCATTGAGTTACGACCATTCGAGAACGTATTTTCCAGCGTCCATATTCGCGGCTTCTCTAGTGATTGGACTTACTCGCAATCCTTTTTGGAAGAGTTGTGGTGCTAAAGGGCTATGAGAAGCAAAATGATTTTTATATGCATGTGAAATTGGATTTGTATCGTCGTGCACAGGCCAAACATGCCATCACATTTCTAGTCAATTTGCACAGATATTGGCAAAGATTCCAAAATCTACTATTTGAAATCAGCGATGGTTATCACACTCATGTCCTGTAAATCTCTTCGGAACTTAAATTCTCGGCACTACACGCAACTGTAAGCTGCATTAGCACCGGAAACTTGTAGGAATAATACAGCTTTCTTGAGGAAAACTGCCGAAGTATTTTTGTATGGTTAACTGAAGAACAACCTGTCAGCATAATTATGGATTACTTGCAATTGTTTGCAAAGTACCGCTGCCTACCTGCTGAACCCTTGGATCTGAAGTGCTTTGCTTGTTTCGCAGAACCAACATAAACTATTCCAGTGCGGCATGTGATTAGGAACAAGAAAATATTATGTACACACCTTTGCATCTGTTTATCATTCGGCTTTGTACTTCCGGGTTAGTACGACGGCAACACCTGGTTATTAGCACATACACACAGCTTGTCTATTGACAACAACTGCAAACACGCGGCCACTGTTTTTCTGAATTCCATTTGGTTAAAATTTACCAAAAATAACAAGTTGTCGTACATTTCCAACATTTTTCTTCATCTGACCAAAATCAGTGGAAAGATCGACATTTTTTCAGCCTCGCTGATAATCCTAAAATCGTCTGTCAGATGTCGAGTATACAGGTGAAATTGCGACTTCAGCTGCTTGATTCTTGCTACTGGTTTTGATAACCTAATTGTTTCTTCGATTTGCAATTATCTTTAATGCTGTCAGATGCTCAATGCTGGCTGTCCAATTGGAATGTAAATGCCGCCCCTAAAGGGGGCAACGAACTGATTCCATACCGCTTTAAACATCCCCGGCACGATAATCACTTCTTACAGCGTGAATCAGAGGCGCGTATCATATTCACCTAGTTACACATTCTGTGACGTTCAGTCTCCATAATAATATTAATTCTAATTGGTTTTTGTCCTCTAATTCCCCGACATTTGTCCTGTTTTACTGACCCAAATGTCGTTAAGGACAGCGTTTCCTAAGCTTACATCTCATTAATTTCTCCAAACGTATTTATGTAGTGACGAAAACTGTTCGTTTTTCACTGGCAGTGTTCGAACGTCATTAGTTAACTCTATATTCGGCTTTCAGCTGCGGCACAGTGGAGGCGCACTTTTGACCAGGGTTGATAAAACAATTGCATAATGAAGTAATTCAGTGAGCTTTATGAAAAATCAAGCATCTGTACTGCATAGCCAGTCATCCTTTAGTGAAATCAGACCTTCCACCATTCTGTTCCTATAACCGGGTAGTGTCGCAAATAATCTCCTCCAGATTCTTCTGCCAAATTTCATTACCTACAAGATGAATACCACGAGGGGTATCTGATTGTTACAATGGTGATCCACTAAGGTTGAAAAGTACCCCAAATAAATGAGTATTTCAGTGTTTTGCTGTGTCCTTTATTCTTTGGTTGCCTTCTAGAATGGTCATCTAGTCTTCTAACGTTAGCAGAAATGCGCTCATCCAAGTAGATTGCATCCAGTATATCTGCCATAAATCAATCTTGCTTTGGGTATTGATTTTATCGTTGCGATCCATGTTTGATGCGACAGACTGATGACATCATAAAGCAATCGTTCGTACCCATCGTAGCATTCGTTTACGTAAACGTGAAATACTGTGAGCACACACGTTAGTCACCTTTGTCAAATTCCAAACTTATTTGGATTCCTTCTTCAAAATATTTCGCTCTTCTATTCGTCAGCGAATCTGACATGCACCAATAAAACCACGTGGTGGTGAGTTTATAATTAGCATGATAATGACAACCAAACTGAATCATTTTCTTTGACAACTCAGCTGGTGCTGCGAATCCGGTAGTATTTTACTGAATCCTACAGAAACTGCAAAAGCGAGTGTTTCACAGAATTTTGTTGGCAGGTAGCGACATACGTTTACTTTTTTTCTCGTGATGAGTTCTATATTATTCATGTAAATGTATGTGTGCGCATGTGTCGGATCTAAGTGCGCACAGATCGTATTATGACATTGATTTACGAGCACTGACACGTCGTGGTCACCTCCGGCGAAGTTGTCAGTTCACTGTCTACTCGTGTTGTGGTTAAATCTGGTTGGCTTTAGGAATAGTTCCCACAAAATAGAATTGATCGGTGCAGTTGTCTTTTTGACGTGATCTAGAAGAAACTGCTGCAGAATTTTCCGTCGATTTGTACTGTCAATGCCCGATAGTTCTACATCGATTCCTTTATTTTGACTGGAAAAACGAGGTTTTGTATTCAGGAAGAGCAAACTAAGAGAAGATTGCCACTTTGTTGTGGTTGATGACGATTGCAAAACAAACACTCCTGGAATTTAGATTCAAAATTACACAGTACGAGATGGAGTATGATGCAGAACAATAGACTATTTAACATATTTGCCTTTCATGGGTTTTAGGCGAGGATATAATGACTCTTTGTCACCGGTTGCAGATTGTCGTTTCTCTCAGCGGCACCTAAAATATTTATTTCTCCGATTATGACCTGGATATCTGCCTAGTAACGCTCTTTCGTGCTGACTGAAGCTTTTTGCAAATAACATATCCTCCCAAAAGAAAACGATGCCACTGCAGTCTGGCCGACATTGTCTTTGTTGGTTGAGTCAAGATCGATGACGAAAGAAATCATTTTATAACTGGTTGAATCACAAATACGAAGCTTATCCGTAAAGAGGAGTTAGCAGACATCCTTATGTGGAAGACTTAATGCAATCCTGCAGATTGGAAGACCCATCTGTTGGTGGAATTAAAAGTTCTTTTAGCACTTCACTGAGGTTCAGTAAGCAGTCTCTCTCACAGCGGATTTTATTTGAATTATTTGTTCCATTCGGTATTCCACTATCTAAAGTGGTCATCACAAAAATATCTTGTCATTTCTGAGTGGGACTAACGTATACAGTTTGTTAGCAATCTTTTCATAAAACAACCCCAGTCGACTAAGACCACACACCAACGAAAAAGTAATAGTTTTCACTTGTAGTGGGGCGCTGACCAAAGTAGAATTAATTTTGAAGGTGTTATTGAAGATTGCATTATTTTAACTAAAAAGGTATGCAGGGAGCGTGCTGCGACTTGTGCCTTTTCATTACACATAAACTGAGTTAAAACAAAATAGGCTAACTTCACTGTTTGGTAAGTCATTGCTAGAATTAGGTGCTCCAGATCACTTTGACTTCACGGGTCCACGTTTTCTTCCGACCGCTAGGACAGAAACAAAATGTGTAACAGAGTGCGGGATGGAGCATCGGTTGACAGAGCTCCACGTTCAAGCATCAAAGTATGTGCCCATCATGAGACATAAGAAGGAATCTGGTAAAATCGTTATATAAAGTTGAATTGTGACAATGTGAAATTCAGTAGAACCAAACGATAAAAAAATTCAAGAAACGATTTTCCGGGCCTCAATCCCCAGCACCCATTGGGGCTCTACGGTTTCCACCCACAAAACGGTGGTTTTTATTTCATCCATTTAAGATACTTAAGGAACTATTGTTAGCGCTAGATCTTGGTGTTTTGAAATTGCCTGAAACGGTCTCCCAGGGTCAGTCTCATGAAAACAAGTCCTGAGGGACGATACATGGTTTTTGATTTCGTTTTTCTTCCGTACAAGTTCCCACGTTTCGCTTGCCAGGGAAGCTCTCAAACGCCCGTCCATTGTCAGAGGCATGGACTCATCCCATTAATGCATGCGTCTGCCCACTTGCATGAGAATCATTGAATTAAGAAGCAGTTGTTTACACCAGTAGCCCTGGTTAATGATTTTTGATACTGAGCTGGCTGGCTTAGCTTAGAATATTCATTCCAAAACTCAAACAAGTACGCTTCATCGAACGAGATACTTTAGCACGAATTACTTATTCATCGTCCATTCCAGTTCGACACTGATTGAGTGTTTCAGTTAATTTTCCTGAAACTCGTAATACCGGAATATAATTATTGTGTGAGGTTTCATCCATCAATGGACCAAAAGTGTCTTATTTGGAGGTTTTGACATTTGAGAAACAGCATGAGCGGCCGTTTCGATTATATTGGATAGCCTTTATCCAGATATATCTACAGTCGAGTGTAACTCTACCCAAGACAATGGGAACGTAGGCTCATTAGGAACATGCACCACTATGCTGTGTTTCATATTTCATAGACTTTAAGTAACATATCACACAATACAATGCTTCTTCGCTGAAATTCGAAATACACTAAGTTCTGATATATTTAGGGTGCTTCATTTTTACAGAAACTTTTGGTCTAGTGTTTTCGTGCCCGAATAGTGGCAGGTAGTTCTCTCCAAATGACTCCCGGAAGGGGATAATGCTACCTTCTTTAGCTGTATCGGAATTACTTTGCAAATTTCTTGGCAGTACGCGCTGTTAATGAAACTACTTTTGTTTTCCTAATTACATCATACGAAGTTCCGTCCAAACACTAGTTGTTCTGGGGATTTGGTAACAATCGATTAGTGTCGATTTCCAATGGAAATAATTTAGTGAGTCAACGTCTGTTCTCTTACTACATAACATTAAGATGGTATTTAAAAATAAGAACAGAAATATTCGGTGCAGTTTGGTTTTAGATGTGCCAATACTTTAGCTGGTGCTGTTGTCACCATCAGGTTGATGTTGCTGACTGAACAGTGATAATCTATTGAAGTAATTTATCGATCAACTCCAGCTTTACGTTGTTCCGACTTAATGGCCTTACCGTTGAGTGTGAACTTTTGGTTTTTGAAATGTCTTACAACAAGTGAACGACAAACAATTTCCAAGATGTTCATCACTGTGAATGGTTAGATGAGCGCATTTAATGATCTACAAAAATGTCGGCGTTTGTCCAGATGCAATCTAAAATATCAATAATAAAAGTAAAAGATTAGGGTAAAATGGGAAGCTGAAATTCCAATAGATAACGAGCCGATTGATTAGAGAAAAAAATGAGAACATTGTTAGTGTAACTGCAATGGGACACATCACGTCCAAACCCCAGTATACTGAACATTTGACTACGCTATTTGGAGTAAGCTGTCATGGGATAAACCAAGGAAATGGGATTCAGCAGACAAAACCCATCTTAGTTATTCTTTGCAGAGACGGCCTAGCGGTAGCACCAGGAAATTCTAGGTCTGTAGGGTGGGTCGCCTGTGAACCCCTAGTGAATCATGAATGGTGGTTCGAGAAACTGCTATAAAACGTGTTAGCCCTGCCTCCGACAACCTCCATATATGGTAATGTTTTTGAATTATCAGCGTTTGAATGAATTTCTCGGCAGTGATGCAGAAAATAGTTATTTATGTTGTCCAACAGAAATCCGAAAACCGCGCTGTAATGATTGAATAAGTTTCACTTAAATTACACAACTATTGTATGAAGTGCTCGTATTATTTGCTATACATAATCTTTTACATAACTTGAAACTACAACACAACCGATAGTTCAAAATAAAAAGAAATATCTGACCATGTGATGCGTTTTCTCTTGTGTTAAACACCTCTGGTAAATATTCAACATTAAGTAGAGAAGAACTATCAAGAAACACGGTAATTCGTTTGGATTTTTCGTTGAATTGCATAAGATTTGCAAAAACAGTTTTCAATCCGTTGTAATGTATAACCTGAAAGTTGATCAAATATCATTTCCCGAAAAAGAGTACTTTTGCAAATGAAACATTTACAGTGACGTGCGAGCGGAATTAGGTTGCGACAAACCGATAAATTAGTTCGAGTTGAGCGACTGCTGTGACTTTTGCCATCTAATTCCAATGAGATTTCGTTAAGAAACGAAGCTTGGGTGCTTCTTCCCCGGAACCCGAAATGTTAAAAGTTGTACGCGTGATTACTACCTTAAAAAGTAACTCCAAACGAATTTTCGCTGCCTCATTGGATCAGTGAATTTTGTACTACAATCACTGGGAGACTCGTCAAATTCGCTTCACATTTGGAAGCACTATTCTACTGAGAAATTCGTGTGTCCATGTTCTGACTGGTGTTCATTTTATGCTGTTACAAGACCGTGATAGGTAATAGCAACTTTTAAACTTAATTTTCCTGTTCACATAATAAGTGCAAACAATTTCGATAACCAGACCCAAAAATGTAGAGTGATGACTTGAGAACGCGCGGATACTTCTGGCCAGATTATGTATATCTTGCGGAGCTAGTAGGTAGTAACGACAAAGGCGTTGATATCGAAATGTGATGAACTGTAACGGCTACATTTTGGATCAGAAGTAGCCAGTCGAGCTGACGACTCCCACGAACGTCATGATTTGTGCTCTTAGGAAATGCTATTCCACTGTGCAATTGCAGTCTATCAAACAAAGCTACTCGTTCGTGTAACGTATCGCTGAACTGTACCGAATGACGGTTATGCGAGTTTAGATTCAACTATTAAAAACAATCGTCGACGTGTGAAACTTAGACCGAACACTCAGCACCATCCTGCACTCAAGTATTTCCGACTTTTCCCATTCTAGTAAAAAAAATGCATTTTGCATTATAATTCTCAATCTAGTTTCTGAAATCAGCAGCAGTGCTGAGAGCAAACGGGTGACTATTATGGACCGCCGATTTGTCGTATTATTATGTCTAAGTGCTTTGATTATCTTATAAATTTGGTCTCGGTTACCGTGTCGTGCTTACTACAACGTGTAATGAATAGTTGATAGTAATGTCTTACTTACTCGATTAATTTTTAAAACCTGATTAACGTGAGCAAATTGTAAACACAGATATATCTTGTTCAAGTGGAAAGGCGTACAGTTTTCACTGATCATTTCGGTCAATAAGTGACAGACGATGCTGGCAACGTTTCGTTTCTTATAAGATTGATGTGATTAATTTGACAGTTGTATATATCCAATTTTTAATCCATTCACTATTACAGAAAAATTCGAATGGCTGTTTTATGTGCTCATATAAACAAAGGACGAACGGGTTAGCCCACTTTCTTAATATTGTCCACAAGTAACTAACAGGATGACCTTTTTAGTAGTAGGAGATTGAATGTTTGCATGAAATAATTCACCATGTGATATCATCGCTCAACTCACCATAAAGAAACCATGGAAGCACTGTACAGCTGTTTCATCCTTGTTAGGAATCATGAGCAGTACACATGGACCGTGCCCGAACTGGCACGCGAACCCGAACAAAGACGAACGATGCTGAGTCGAACGCCTTAGCCATTACGCTAGCGGGCAGGCTCTGAACGGTTTTTTGAACTTCACATGATGTTGCACCTATCCGTCACTGATTCGCGTCCCAGTTCGGGCGCGTGAGTATGCACTGCGATGCATTCCCGTAACCAAGATGAAACAGCTGTAACAGTGCTTCCATTGGTTTCTTTATTGGTGAGTTGATGCCGATGAACATTCACATGGTAATGTATTTCATATCGATCATATTACCAGGAAAATTGGATTCCCGAGACGTGTAAATTTTTCACGTGACAGTAATGATATTAGCACGCTAGAATTACTCGTACTTTTCTTCCTACATAGCAATGCCTAGATTCAATAAGAGGATTAGGAAATCGAGTGTCAATTTCAGCAACGTTAAGTTTAATTAGAGTCCGAATGTATTTCTCGGAATGCACAAAGTAACGATTGATAAATGAATATGCATCTCTCTTGCTGACTGAATCCGTTACTTCAATATAAAAATACAAGTATTTCATTACCGCCCCTAATGTTGGGGTGGTGTATCCTCAAATCCGCAATGAATTAACAGCAAAGTTTTAGCTATACTACGGTAATAAGCACTAAAATCAATCTGGAGTGGCATCCGCCTCACTATTGTTGAGTTTAAAATCCTCCATTTCGGATCAACAAAATATTCAGTCAAGATGACTAAGAAGCTGAATTCCAGTGCCAACCAATGTTTTCTCCAGTTTCCCAACAAGAAAATCGCAGCTCTTTTAGGTGGTCAACATTCGTCAAGCATCTCAGCCATCACGTTGTCTCATCCTGTTACTGCTCAAAATATTCTGAGCATCTATAGAGCAACTGGAATTACAGATTCGTACGCATACTGGCGATCTGGATCAAAATTTTGATGACAACTTGCACAACGTTTCCAACCAGTCAGGGTGCAAAAGGCTGGAGGAATGCTTCACCATTCACTTATTCTTCTTAGTTATCGGATATTGATTGTCAAAATAAAACTGCACCAAGACGTGATGCAATTGTTTCCGTGCCTCCATGCTTCAAAGAATCATGCACGATAGCTTATTTCGAGCCGAAAATTGAGTCAACTCTGGGTTAATGGGTACAGGCCTGACAAAGTTGTCCTATAGTTCATAAGAAAAAGGAATGGAATCCTAATTGACCTAATTAGAGGGCTTCCTCTCAGAGACCTCCCGATTCCTTGTGGATAATTTCTTGTTAGTATCAAGGGCTTTGGTTGACAACCCTACGAGTTCTCCCGCTTGGCATCTGAACTCCACTCCGGTCAACAAACATTCATGAATGGTTTACACAATAAGTTCCATATTGCTATTCACATCCACGCTTCCCATAGCTTCAAGAAGGATGAGTATTGCTGAGTATGCGCCTGATCAGAGTAAGCGATTTGGTTGGGGCCTCACTGCTTTCTTGGTTAGGTTTTTGAGTCACAGGCCCCGGGTATAGATCCAAACGAAAATCCGATTCTGCAGTGTGGGCAACCACGAATTATCGATTGCCTGAGTGGCTCCGCCAGAAGTTTCGTAGAAAATTCGCTAATTTCCGTTTTTAAGATAAAATGCCCAAAATAGGCACCATGACAAATTGCGGCTGGATACAAAAATTTTGGTAGAATTCTTCAGTAGGAGAAAAGGAAACAACTTGTGCGCCATTATTAAACCCTAGTGTTTGCTTAATTTGGCTGTCCTCAACCTCTGCACGCCTCATTATGTACAGCAGTCAGTTTCTCTACCCAGAACTTCTGAAAAATTCAAAATAGATATATGGTGGTTCTTCGACACACCAATACAAGATCCTACTTCCATAGCCGACTTTCATGACCCAGAAAATCTCAGGATCTCGTTTCACTCTTTGCATGCTAGTGATCCGGTTTCGGGCTTTTGTGGCCAGGCAGGCGCCTGGATTGCACCGAACATGCGGGCCGAAGGAACACTGCCCGACTGGGTCCCAGCCAACAACAGTTTGCCTACAGTTTAGTTGAACGGTTCTGCAGGTATCAGTAGTAGTCAGCCTAAACGTCGTTGTTTGTTCAACATATTTGGACCACAATTGCGGCTCTCCTGAGGTCATTGACAGGTCTTGCCAGACCCACCCTAACTAATTCGAAGTGTGCGTTCAACGAATGTCGTTGCCGTTTCCTGTAACTTCAAGTCAAGTTTGGCCACTTACGGAAGACAACTTTATGCCGGAAGCTTATTTCCTGTGCCAGTCGATTGCACCGACAACAGCGGTCACCTGATCCGATCGTGTTCTGATCATTGTTTCTGAGGAAAAAATCTCTTATCATAAAAAGCCACTTTAGCCCACTTGATATCCTCTTACGATTTTACAACACTGAAAAGAAATTGATCGCGATAACAACAGATACCGCCGACGTGGATCATTCGAGGATCGTTGATCATTTCGCTCCGCAACCATTGACTCAGCTCATGCTTTCGTTCTTGCTCGATTATGTTTGGATCAGTCCTTTGCTGTACCGAAGCAAAAACCACGAGTCGTGCACAGTTGATTCTAGACGGTAATAGTCCACTTCCTTTCCAGCTGAAGACTTCAACACAGCTGTCATTTCAACTAAATGCCCAAGATTCGAGCGAACGTTAGAAGCAAATCAAAGAAGCACTGAACTCAACTGCAACTAGTGCACAGTACTCCATTCTCGTCTAACTTTAGAAACGATGGGTATAACTGACTTTATTTTTTGCGCTAGATTCTCGCAGACCCTTCTCGTTGGATGTCATGTACAACGATGAACAAATGCCGAGCACCTTAAATGATCTGGAACATTAAAGCTGACCGTAAAAAGTTGCAGATAAGAAATTTAGGGGAATGGAATGAATGAAACTTATCGCAAACTTTTTCTACTCGTTAGGAATACTGGTCTAAAAAAGGTAATTTTATTCACAGAAGCCTTGAGTGCAGCGTCGGGCAGAACGATTATAGAAGCAGCTTATTTGGTAAACCTTCAAATGTCACTCCCATTAATGGCTGCAAATGAAAAATAAAGGTGGGTAACAGTCCTCCCTCTGAAGCCAAGATAATCACAGTGGTAGGATTTTGAAAAGCATAAAGAAGCTGGACCCGTTGAACCATGTCCGTAATTATCCAAATACGGCTGCGAAGTAATGCTACTGCAACAAATAAAATTACTTGAATCTATGTGGACAAAGAGGCAGATCACTATTGACTAATGTTAATTTACAGATGTAGCGATTCACTAAAAATGTGATTGATCGATACGGGATAATCACATAAGAACATGCTTAATACGTGTCCCACCCAAACTGCTCGAGGAGGGAGCTTATTTTCTTCCGTGAAAGGTGCACAAGTGAGAACCAAGAGGGTTCAGGACCCCGTCGCAACCATAGTGACTAAATCTTCAAGCTGCGACAAATCATAGGTCAAGACGCACGTTCCATGGACCCACGATTTCTGTCCTTGGTTATGGTTAGGAAACCTTTTCAGCAACTGAGAAGTTTAAGTCAACCTATCAGGTTCCGGGGTTCGGCTAAATAACAACAATTGAACTGGAATAGATTAGTGGTTTTGAGAAGTTTTGTTCATGCCCATAGAACAATTACCAACCAAGTCATTTCCTAATTTCCTAAGCAAAATTATGTAAGGGAAGTTCATTTGGAGTAAATTTTTCGGGTGGTCTATTGCCATTTGGTTATCGTCCTGGAGCATTTGTTGTTTTCACTTTCCCTGTCAATTATTTAACTTGGTTTTGGTCATGTGTTGATTAGCTTTCCACTTTCATATTTTCCCAATGCGAATCTCGCAGAAAACCATTCACCGGAATTTTTACGTCCTCTAAAGTAAGAAAGCACCGCGGTATGTAATGGCGTACATATTTAAAGATCAAGAATCACGAGCTGAGGTGAATAGTCAAACAAATCTGCTTGGCCGATGTATGTGAAACCATCTTGCGTCATTTGTGCACTTTTGTGTTGCCAATAAGATTTCGTAATGGAAACAAGAATGAAAATGAAGTGGTTTGTGTTGCACAATATCAATTGCATGAAAGATGCAATGGTTTCCGATATCACGTCTTGGCTACATGGTTGATCCAGGCTGAACATGTGGAATATTTGCCTGGATCCCATCTAGGGCCTTTGTGACCCCTGATGACTGTTGTGCTTATTACACTGTGTACAGTTCTAAACCAATTATTTGTTTTGAGTAAAACTTATCGTTTTTAGTTCGTTGATACCGGGCAGGACTTGAAACTTAAATCAGATTTGCGTCGACATTCAATTATCTTAGGCATCTACGATGGAATGCAATGCAACATGCGTGCGTCTATATGTGACGAAACGGGTCCAATTACTTAGAGCAGAATAATTCAAGCCCACTCGTTTCATTTACTGTTACTATACTGTTGCAACTTTATTCTAATTTTCCAAAGCCGTTTGCCAAACCGAATTATACCCCGTGTTTGGTGAACATCCAGCAAAACCAATCGAAACACTAGTGAAAATAATTCAGAATTTCGCTTCCTTTCGGTTGAGAATAACAATTAATGAATTAAAAGAAAGTAACAATCGAAACGTGCAGATTTCGCTTTCCTGTTTATTTGCTCCATTTTCAAGTTCCATTATTTTAATCTCGCATCTAATTATTTGTTGCGTTTCATGGACTGTTCTCAACCTTTTATATGAGACCAAATTTAAAGACAAATGAATTTTATTCTGCTCTCGATTTTTTAGTCTGATTGCACGGCAAAACTTAATGGGACTAGTTAGCTTTCGTGTGGGAACAACACAGAGAGTTTGCTAAAACGTTGAAACGCTCCTTAATCTCCTTGCGGGTTTTTCTTACCAAAGAACTTAGGGACTTTGCGATACTGAATGTATCATGCTGCGTATACAGATTATTTATTTCAGCTAAACTAAACTGTTCATCTGATGCATTGCATATGGACGTGTAATTCCTGTAGCGATCAAATAACGAAAGGTAAACACGTTTACTTTCTTCTTATCTACCATGTATGGGATTGTAGTTGGGCTAAACATGTTATCCCCAAGCCAGAAACATGTTCAATTTACCACAGTTTGTTTTCTAATGAATACCTGATTGTTACTCAAGGAATATGATTGTGATTTTTTGATATGGTCAATCATGCATCAAAAAATTAAGAACCAGGTTTAACCTGGCATTTGGCTCCACTTAGCAAACCATTACCAGGCTGCATCTGGTATATTTCTACTGACAGTTATTCGAAGAGATAGTATACACTGCTTCCATATTATCTGATGAATTTGATGAAACCAACTATTACTTTCAAATCTCATCTTCCTTGAAAGCTAGTTTCAGTACTTAGATCAGTTAACTCTACTAATTGGCTCTGTGGGACTGCATAACAAAGGATTGCAAATCGATTATAATCAAAAAAGAATGTCGATTGTTGTCCGTTAGAATAACAGAACACGGATTTCATTTCGATCTGTAGGTGACATATTAAAGTACACATTTCGGAAAGTTCCTAGCACTGGTGCACCGGCTGGGCAGCAAAAGTTGCTTTCCGTTTGTTTCTTCTTCTTGACTATTTTCAATATGCAAATTTGAAGAGTGGTACAAGTAAACTAATGTATTGGTTTCGTTGGGTGCTGAAAAGATTGAGACCGATCCGGCCTCAGATAATTTATATGAGGTGGGCAATAAAATGATGAAACACTTGCCCGTTTGGACCCCGTGCAAATGCTTAAATAATCAGTACAAGGGTGAACTTTGTTAAACCCACAGGTAACCGGTGCAGTTTCACAAGCACACCAAAAAAGAAAGAAAACAAAAATTCACCGGCTTCCTTTTTTGACAGTTAAAATGCGTTGTTTCGAAAATTGCTGTTGCAGACTGTTGTCTTTCAAAGTTGTTTGAATGTTACCAAGAAAATCAAGAGAATGGAAACCAAGATTTAAATGCTGTCTTAATAAGATAAAAACGAAAACAAAATTTTATGACATCGACTACAGAAACCAAACTTTCAACGCATTACTGACTGTTTGGATTAGAATCGATGTGCCTGTGTAATACATGATTTATAGAAATTCCTTTTAAATTTTATAGAATTATAATTCATGCCCGTTCATTACTTCATAGCTTCCTGGTACTCTGTCCATCAACGTCTTTTTTCTGATTGGCTTTGTGTAAGCCTTAACTCTAATAATTAAACAAAAGGACCAGTGATAGTTGTTAATGGTCGCTTACATAGATACAAGACTACAAATTTCTTTTGCCTCAAACTCCTCCAGTGTCGCGTACACCAACATCGAGATGTAAAGTTTACACAAGCGTTGGTGACAGCAATAATTAGTGGTTTGATACAAGTGTTTTCGTCAGTTCATATTTAAATGTAGAACCTGAATTCAAAAAGAAAGGACTTAGATCAAATCAGAAAAACACTTTTTCAAATGCCTTGTTAAATTTCAAAGGAACTAAAGTTGGGAATTCCGATGTTGTTTATAAATCGCCTCTGTTTATCACAAAATTTGTGTGCATCTCTATTTTTGTTAGTTGCATTGTTAATGTCGACCGGATTTTCGTGATTGCCGACCTAATCGCCCGCACCTTTTGCATTTTTGAAAATTGAATTTTTCTAACATTTGAACCTTTGGCCCTCCGAATTCGTCAGTACACTGTAAGCTGGTGTCTCATGCCAATCACTATAAGCGCACATAAAATTCTTGGCGCCACACTCACCAGCACTGTTGAAGGACGTCTGCAGGTTGAATTTCGGTTGTCCGACCTGATTTAGAGGGTATGTTAACTGAGCTACTATTAACAGATTCCTAGTGTGCTACAAAAAACCTGCATGGTCCAACGGCTTCAGTGATTATTCCACGTGATCAACAACACTGAATATGTTATCTAAGTTTCTTCCTATATTTTGATACGTGCAACCGGGTTTCGTGGCGCTGAATTGCTAACCACGAGTAATAATGAGCAAAAGGTCACACTGAGACACGAAATGTGAGAGTAATTTTGTCTGCAGTTTTCTCATTACTTTGTCCCTTTGTCTTGGATTTGCTCAAACTTTATAAATAATTTATTTATAACAGTGCTGTCAAGGTGTTCGTTGTCATTGTTCGAAAATATCTTGTTTTCCGTACGGCAAACGTTTTGTTCCTAGCTCATACGAATCTAAAGAGACAACAACCAGTTGCTTCTGAGATAACGACATTTGGACAGAATAAGTAATGGTTCACATTCATAACCCACAATCCGTTATACGTCTGTCAAGACTGTCTCTTAATTTTTGCCTTGGAAAACGAACAATTTAAGGAAGTGCAACGTTCTTGCAGCTGACCGCTAGGATCTTGCGGTGCTGGTTAGCCCAACAAAGACAAGTTCGTGTAATCGCCTCATATAATGCGTCAAACTGCTGTCATTAGCTGATCACTTGCATAAATGCAATAAAATTTGCATGGCTTCTTCCTCGGAAAAATATCAACAAATAAGATTACTCAAAAATTATATGTTTGTTTGTAATGGTGGCAGGAAAATTAAAAAAACGATCGGCAAGAGTTGATGCTGCCAGTTAAGTGGCATGTGATATCCGAGAAGTCATGCTGGATCATGCGACCAACATATGTTATGACGTATGGTGAGCATACTCGCATTACCACTGTTGTTTTATATTCCTAAGAATTTATTCACCTAATATCTCGATGGAATCTAGAAGTCGTTTATAATAACCATTTACATAATTCAACCAATTGTGAAGGAACTCTATGATTCTCATGCGCATTCAATTAGAATCTGTGTCTTCAAACATTTTCCGTCTACTTGGTAGAAATTCATGGAATCCGGCTACTGGTATGGGTTATTCTATCTCTGCAAGTGTTCCGACAGATCTCGTTGAAAATGACAGGGGTTAAAAAACGGAATAGAGTCCCAGTACTCCAGGAAAGTCTGTGAAAGGAACTGGTGTTAAACCACTAAACAATTGCATACGTGTCGGGACCTTTGAGGGTAAACTTAGAATCTTCAGTCGGTTCAAATACATTTTTAATAAGCAGATTCATTTGAATGATGTATTCAGATTCCAGGATACCGGAAGATACTAGAATCGTGTATAGCTAGTCCTTTGACCGCAGTTATTGTTCATAAAATGCATACCCAAAGAATGGGACTGGATGAGTGAAAACGGTTTACCTGGCCACATTTGTGTTTAGTCAGGTGTATGACAGGACTTTGTACACCAATGAAACTATACAACACTTGTCACAGTGGTGAGGTATATTTTGTGAGCACAAATTTCAATGCAGTGTGTGTCGTGAATAGGAAGAAGGATGGTAAACATACCATCACGAATTATTTTGAATAAAATATCCCCTACCGAGGGGGCGATTATCAGTCTTTTCAAATAACCATGAATTGCTCTCCTGTCGGAAGTTCTTCCAAAGTAACTCTGATTGTTGCACCCGACCTTTAAATGAACCACAGCGCTTTGGACTTTTCAGATTATACCCTTCAAGAAAAATAGGGATCTTGGTGCTCGAAGCATAACCGAGAGTGGTTACTTTTCCGGTGTAAGTAGTAGAAAATCTGTACCTAATTTTCTACACTGCTGTCATCACTCTGACATTGCACACTGTGTAACGAAGATGGGCAGAATTTCACAAAAAATGTAGGTCATACCATAACAGTCAATAGGATGGTGTTTATGCGCTCTATCGACAAATGTTGTTCTTCAAATTATATGATAAATAAATTTAGTCACCGTTTGTTGTTAAGGCTTTTAGCTGAATAAGCCTGAATCCGATGAACTAACTGCCCACAAAGAACTGAAGTTAATAGGCCTGACATGTGAAGCCTTATTAAGGGTGAGCACAAAAATGGGTGACCTCGGCCATGATTGATTTACAGTTAGGAGAATCGGAGGAGAAAATGACTAAGCAATCTGAACTTAAAAGTAGTCGCTGTCCAATCTTGGAGTTGTTCGTTATTTTGTACATGTGCTCCCGAGTCCCTTTTGATGGCATGCATTATGCATAATTATAGTAGAATGGACATGTTCTGTAGCATTTGGAGCCCACTAGACGAGGGGAATTGGTAGCTGTGACCCTGGAACTTGGAGTGGCATAGAACCACACCTGAGGTCTCATTAGGTCAGGTAACTGATGACCATTTACCAACTACTGAGATAAAATGGCGCCCAGTTTCAGAAAGCAAAAAGTCGCACTTCATTTTCTACTCGAAAAGTCAACAAACTTACATACTTTGCAAACTATAAGACATAGTGTTTATACAAAAGTGTATATGTTCCTCAATCGGGATTACGTTTTGCTCAATAAATCTAATATCATGGACTTCAGGTAAACATATGAGTGTTTGATTCTACGCGCGACGGATTGCACGTCGGCCTATGCTACCAGAATATGAGTATGCGTAGTACACTCGCACATAAATCACGATAGTATTCGTTGCAATCACACAAAATTCATGCAATCGGTGACCATAATGTATCATCGTACTAAATGCTTTCGTATTATGGTTACTCGCCACGGTGACTGAATTTAACTAACGAAAACTATATTTTTGTTAGCTGTACGTTAGTAAGGTCGTTTCAAGCTGATGTTTATGTTTCACCTTGTTTATGAGCAAAGAATGAGTCTGATGCACCCGCGTTCTGGGTCCACAATATGAACAACACTATCGTGGTTTGATTTTCTATCCCGTATGGTAAACAGTATTGGAGAGAGCATTGCGGTCGCTTCAACCATTACCATACTGATACTTTGAATGTTAGACTCAGAACTGTAATAAAATAATCATTTTTGACAATGTAAATCTTGGATCATTCATTTATATTGAATCATTTTTCTTTTAGATACACAACCGATAACAACACAATGTCACGGGTTGATCGTCGCCCCGATGACTTGATGTGGACAAGCAAACCGACAGTTATTACTAACCAGCGGATTTACATATCAGACGATTTAGATGATATTGAGTCTTGGATACCCGTCCGCAACCATTCACATGAGCATCGCACTCTGCGACCGGAAACGAGGTGAGTGTTCAACTTCACATTAATTTTAAATATTTCCCTTTTCGTGCTTTGAAAAATGTCTTTGTCGACACTGATTGTGGACAATATTCACTGTAGGGTTTCCATTCATTTGCTTAGTGTTTATGATTCACAATGGTTAGCTGATCTATGTTTCTGCAGAAAACATGATGACATCCCCATGTTGCGCTGATTTGAAAGCCTGCATGGTACACTGGACCACGATAGGTACTGTGTCACTATCTCTGACCTGTTTGTTGTTGATCTCAAACGAAATGCGAAATGTAAATCAATCTGTCCAAGTTTTCTTGGGTGACCAACGCAATCATCCCGCAACTTACGCAACTATAATGCTCAGGTTGATTACACTTATTCGGTGGTGGTTCAGGTAAGTTCGACAAATGTTACAGATAAACTCGTTGAGCGATACCAGAGAATCTGCGCTAATGTCACCGTCAAATGAATCCAAAAACAAAATAGCATCGGTCATATCGAACAGACTGTAGCATACACACAGCTGGGTTCCTAGTTCGCAGAGGCAAATTCTTAGTAGAAGAAAGATATAAATTTTGGTGAAAAATTTGGTGTTTTTACGAATTTCATGAATCCGGTCCGGAAAATTCTTTTAATGAGGTGGAATATTTCGTGAGTTGCCGTCTTTTGGACCACACTGTTCATGCACAGAACTGAAGCCATCTGGTAGAATTTACTTTAGGTAGGCCAAAATTCGAGCTTCGCTCTTGTCAGAGCTCAGTAATGGAGTACGTCACCCACAATATCCATGGTTCAGACCTCATTGTCTTAACTGAAACTGCACCACCTAGCAANACATGATGACATCCCCATGTTGCGCTGATTTGAAAGCCTGCATGGTACACTGGACCACGATAGGTACTGTGTCACTATCTCTGACCTGTTTGTTGTTGATCTCAAACGAAATGCGAAATGTAAATCAATCTGTCCAAGTTTTCTTGGGTGACCAACGCAATCATCCCGCAACTTACGCAACTATAATGCTCAGGTTGATTACACTTATTCGGTGGTGGTTCAGGTAAGTTCGACAAATGTTACAGATAAACTCGTTGAGCGATACCAGAGAATCTGCGCTAATGTCACCGTCAAATGAATCCAAAAACAAAATAGCATCGGTCATATCGAACAGACTGTAGCATACACACAGCTGGGTTCCTAGTTCGCAGAGGCAAATTCTTAGTAGAAGAAAGATATAAATTTTGGTGAAAAATTTGGTGTTTTTACGAATTTCATGAATCCGGTCCGGAAAATTCTTTTAATGAGGTGGAATATTTCGTGAGTTGCCGTCTTTTGGACCACACTGTTCATGCACAGAACTGAAGCCATCTGGTAGAATTTACTTTAGGTAGGCCAAAATTCGAGCTTCGCTCTTGTCAGAGCTCAGTAATGGAGTACGTCACCCACAATATCCATGGTTCAGACCTCATTGTCTTAACTGAAACTGCACCACCTAGCAAAGTTTCACCAATTCCAAGCATTAATCACATTCAAAAGTCGTACCTGCGCAACTGAGAATGCTAGGATTTCAGTAGTCCTCATTGCTGATTGGTTTTTCACTCTAATAGCTGAATATTTGCAGCTTACAGGCATTGATTGATGTTGGAACTGTGGTTTGGAAAAGCACAGTATGGTGGAACGAATTAGGTGATGCTTTTTATCCGAGATCAATGAATCAAGGAAGTGATCAGTTCCTGACTATTTTTTTCTATTTCTGCGTGTATTCTTTATTTCAAAATCAGGCTTGCACAATATTATCATTCTTTTTTGACAACATAAAAGTCATGACTTTATGAACATCAGATAAAATCAGCTTTTGCTTACTTTTGCTATCAACTGATCTTTTGATACGCATATCTTCTGGTACGACTGCATATTTAACCGAACACCTGTGCAGCCGCATTATCTTTTAGTCACTGATATCATTTGGGATGTTCAAACGTCCGACGATCAACGACAGCTAGATGTCTCTGTAGCAACTTCGTTTCTCTAATCAAGTCTACTTTTTCACAGTTGGCAATTAAATGGTACCAAGGGAAACAGAGAAAATTCTGTTTGGATTCTTTGGAAGCTGGTATTGTCGGACTACCGGCACATGTTTTTTTATGGGAAACGGGATATGTGGAACATACTTAAACTCCGGAATGCGGTTAGACAAAAGGGGCTGAAATCCACGGAAGCAAAAAGTAGAACAAAACTTTTAACATGTGTCCAAACTGTTTTCTTTAGTCGCCGAGTTTGTGGATAAATATTCAAACGCTTTTTCTTGCTACGTTGAATTTAACAACTTTTTTCAAGAAAACATCATATATTAGTTTGTGAAAGTTAATTAGATGCGCATTATTGAGCAGACATATTTTGGTCAAATCAAGTAAAATTTTGGCTATTCGTACCGACGGATGGATTAAACTTTCCTTGTCTACTTTCCTAAGATTTCACCATATGTTGGAGAAAAACAGAAAACCGGGTTGACAGTTGTTGTAGACATCAAAACACCTCGTGCTTCAATTTATTACTCGTCAAGGATGATTCACCGTGTATCTGGCAATAATTGGAGTTGAATAATGTTTCTTTATTCATATATGAACGGGTTGAAGTTCACACAACGTAGAATAAATGGATACCCACTTTTGAGGTGCATGTTCTGAGAAAGGGTGATATCAGATGAGGCTCTTTTCAGATCATGGGATAGCGCTCGATCACGGTATTATTCTGATAGCTCTCTGTAACAGGGTCAGATGTAGTCTAACATACCGTAGGAAATTTAGGAGCGAAAATATATAACATGTGTTTCGTAGGTCTTAAGGCCGTGGACATGGACCCAAGGTCACTGCGTCTTCGTGAATGCAACGCGAAGATGCAAAGACCAATTTAGATTCCTTGTATTGAGTACCCAAAATCATTTAACTGACCCCGCATTGGGAATCTTTTGGTTAGTTGTTAAACAGGGACAACTAATGGCCAACAAAAATAACCTGGAAACTTCATAGAAGGAAACTAAAGTTTCACCGCATTCCGGTCGATTAAAATACAAAGAAGGAGGAGCAACCAAAAAGTTTCAAAAGTTGGTGCTTATTGTCAAATCTAAAGCCAGCGCCGGTGTTGCTTGCACATTTGATTACTGGACTACATCTTGTGCTGGATAAATGTCACCTGCGTTTCACAGATAAGCATCATTAATGGAAATGGACAAGAATGTTACCATTAGGTGCTTCAGTTCAACCATTGTCCAACAATAACATAGTCTCGTTTTTGTCCCTACTGCACAAACATTCATGTAATAACAAATCAGAGGCAACATAAAGAAGCAGACAAGTATGTCATTGGCCCCGGAATCGGGACATAGCTAAGAAAATCCAGCGGATTTATTGTGGAACCTAGTGGGCCCAAACTCATTACCCAACAAGGTATAGCATTAAGCCCAGCTGATCCATCGCCCAAGAGTTAACTACCTCAGAGGACAGCGTAGAGAAAATTAGTTGATTTGTGGACATTCACAGTGCATGTTCCAATTAACTGGATTTATTCAAATCCAGCGCCTATGTTTCACCTTTGGCTTACCGAGAAAATTCTCCTCCTAAATGTGAGCGACAATACTAGGACACTAGTGTTCAAAATTTGACAACCTTTGGATCCATTGTCTTTAGGTTTCTGAACCGTATATCAGAATTAACCTTATTAAATAATTTGAACTCGAGTTTCGGTCGATGATCCGATGTTGCACCACAAATCAATTGTTCCCAATCGGCAAACGCCTATCGGAAGTGAGAACAGTTCACACGATGTAGGAACACAAGGTAAAGTGTGATCATCAAGAAATCAAAATGTATCTTCTTCATCAAACTCTTGCTGCCCAAGAACAATATTTAGGTTTGAGAAATTCCGGTATTGAAATGAGCTTTTCACTTCAAAGAGGCCAAAATTATCCGAAACAAATATTGTATTGTATGGACTTTTGCGTACATCAGATAATGTCGCATTTCAGTCAAAAAATGTGAAGGTAAAAAATAAATCATTGAAGGAAAAATGAATAAATAAAATAAAAATGCACTCATCGCCTCGTAAAGATTATAAACATAAATGAACTCATCCAGAAATAATCATTGCACATTATGACGATGCTCATGAATTCGGCTGAAACCGGGTTACGGTTGGTCAAAATTCGTGCTAAATATGGGACATTGGAGTTCCTATAGATATTGATTCGGGGGGGGGTATGGAACGAAAAGCGGATCATGTAGAAATATGAGAGCAACATTTTGGAAGATCAGTGTGCAGAATTTGCATGGGGTCAGGAAGAATTTGGTGAGCAAATTTCTCACATGCTGATAAGTGTTTATCACATGGATTAAGGGACAATTCAGTAAGTGATACGAAGGCCACCCGGCTAATGACTGATGGTCCTCGCCGAAGAATTTTAGTCTTTTTCAGGTCAACCTGAAAAAAATGGC
>LUCM01003227.1:37007-128606 GCA_008360955.1 Fasciolopsis buskii | reverse complement strand
CCTATTATAATATGCAGAATATCCTGAGGAAGAGGAACAATTAAGACTAGAAAAGAGTCGAAAAAAAGATGTGATATTTTGTTGCGAGCTAAAGGGGGTAATGTGTAAATTCCTTATGATAGTGCTATGGCGAGAAAACCTAGGATGACACTGTATCACGAGACGGTGAGTACGTATAAACAACTTCGGATTTGCCAGACCAGAAGGATTTTATGTATGTTGCCACACCACCTAGAGTCTTCTTCCTGTCCAAAACTCTGTCCTGCCGATGGAGTCTGAAGCTGTCTATCGATACGAATGAATCAGCGATATCCGGATTCAGACACAATTCTTGTATGCAGATGACACACGTGCGAACATGAATCGGTGATTGAAGTGTGAGGGACAGATCCGACATTTTCGTAAGCAGAGAGCAAGCGTTGGTACTTAACAATGCCAGAATGGACATTGTGGCTGGAAGGATGCATTTAAGAGCTGCCTGCCAGCCAGCACGAGCGCCTCTTTTAGATCGATTAGAAACTCGTTGAGGTGCAGAAACACGGGAACCCAATACATGTTGAGAAACGATACGGTTTTTGAACAAAAGTAACTCCGAGAGATTGCAGCGTCGAAAGGAGAATATAATAGAACGAAATATCCGACAATAAACAACGAAATATGATGACACAGAAGTTTAGCGCAGCCAGTCAAGGGGCACACCATGCGTTCCAATACCCAGACAATCAGTGATTACTAACAACTTAAGCGGATCTTCACTCGGAAGCACAATGTCTTCCCCATTATCTAAATCAGACGGTTTATTGTCTGAGCAAATATCGAATATCACAGCGATGGAGCTACCGTCGTAGGCAACTCAGTCACAGGTTTTACGCAAATGGGTAGGGCAACGCCGATGAACATAGCCCCTCATGATGGGCTCCAGTGAGAATCTCAGTAAGATCGAAATCGGCCTAGCTCTTCACATACAAAGGTTGGTATTAATTCCCCTAGCCCGCCGTTCAGCGAAAGGAATCGCCACAACAATGTATTTTTGATTGGGTCAAACACCGCTTTCAGAATATGGTGGCCCAGGGATTGCATGCCTGCACTGTTACTTCTTTCTCAAACTTGTTGCAAAGAGCAAACGTGATTGGCACTAATTCAATATAACTTTGTCAGAAATACGGATTGGTTCTCCTACATGTCTTTATTGCAAGTGTTAGTAAATGCGCCAAGTATAATCACCTAAATCAGCTCAGGTTCAATATTGGTCAGATTGATTCTTGTTTTTTAAGTAAAATCCTATTACCTTTCGTGCAAATCAGCTTAGTCGACAATTCTCATGAACCTCTAGGTGTTTGCTCGTTTCTCCGAGGCTACCTCAGATATTACATTTCGCAATCCTTAAATTTCGCCGCTTTCTTTGAAAGCATAAGCAAGAATGCCCAGTTCATCAGCCCTAATCCTTTTAAGAGTGTACAATTCTGATGATCTGCATTTCCGTAGCGGAAGTGGTATCTACTTGCAGTATTTCACTTGCGCACATAAATCAAAGGAATACCGTGGCAATGAGCTGAATAAACTGCCTCGTGAAATGCTCCATAAAGTGCTGCTGTCGTGGATCATCATTCTTTTTTGATGGACAAAGGCTACAAACTACTGACAGATTCAGCCTTCTCTATCCACCATTCTCCATGTAATTTCGCAGGTTTTTAGTCAGCTGACGTCCAAAGAAATTAGACAATTCTTTGTGTGGCTTCCTGAGAAAATTCCAGGCATCCGACATAGAATCTAAAGTCAAAAATGTCTATTGTTTCTGGGGGGGTATATGAGTTACAGTCCTGATAGGCGTTATTCACTGCGAGAACGACATCAAACATCTGCTCTCGATGTTTTCTCGGACGGTAGGCACTTCGTCACATACAAAAGTACTTTGAAGGCCTTGAGTACAACCCACGTCTTATTATCATCTAGAGGCGGCTATGTAGCAGATGGTTTCGTTTGGGTCCGACCACAGACTAGGCTCATAAAAGCAACCCCAAGGCCAAGGCGAGAGCCCACAAATGTAAACCAGAATAGCCGACAATCGTCGAGTAATCGACGCCACCACTAGCAGTGTGATCGACTTGAAGGCTGAGGCCCGGGCAGCCTCGCACTAATGAGACAAACAAATAAATGCGCACAAAAGTCTGTTGACTGGGACCCAGTTTGACAACACAGAATCTACTGTCTTTTTCAGAACCAGCTCAAAGCCTGCATAACCATGGGCTTCCATCTATGGATAAACAGACACTCGAAAGTTGAGGTGACTAACCGAGTATTCCACCTGAGCTCCTAAAATGATAATGCACGCAAATCCTTCCATGTGGGTTGCACCAACACAGTAACACCAGTTTACAAGACTCGAGGGTTCAACCCAAGACAGTTTGTTGTCTTGCCTGATTTACCTGACGAATATCGAAGACTTCTAAGGGAAGCAAACACTTAGACCTAATAACTGCGTTCAGTTTATTTCCTGTCCTCCTGCTTAAGCCACCGTTAACCAAATCTGACGGATCGAATTCATTCGTGGTAGTACGCGTCATTCCTTTATTGGAAGGAAAAAGGGTGGTAAAGCAACCTATAGAAATGCTGCCGGAGGCACTTATTTCAGCGATGCTTCGGAACAGCTTCCAGCACCGAAGAGATTTTTAATTTGGAACATCTAGTGGAACCGTTCATTCAGATGCCTTGCCTACTGGGCACTTGGACATTAATCCAATAAAAGAAAGTAGCCGAAGCATTTATGCGAAAGCTTCTTCACTTTCGTTACGCATGAACATATGCATGGGTAGAGAGAGCAATTAGATGACAGTAAAGGTAGAATGCACATATAGAATAAAAGAGTTAGTTCTGAGTCGTAGCCCAACAGTTGGTACACATCGTACTCGATCCAGAGGACAATGCAGTCATGGTTATTCCCAGTGACAACCGATACAGCAGGGAATTGACTGTAACCGCCTAATTCCTGGAAAACGGTGATTACTGCCATACATATTATCCGCCAAAAAGAGCAGTGATCGAGATCCTCAACTGAAAATCTTTGTTTTAACAATAATTCCGCAAAGCAGAAGGAAGAGACCAATACAAAGCCCGTCTCTTTTGGTCTTGTTACTTTTTCAATCGTTTTTTTCCTTCTAAGTCGCCATTTCAAATCAACAATTGATTGAAGAATTTGGAGACTACTTCGCCAGGCCTCTACTCATTGACTTAATATTATGCTTGAGCTAAGCCACTGCACAAAACTTACCGGGTCTTGCAGGCATGCATTCCACCACACCATATCAAAGTGTTATCTCTTTGTAGCAGACCTTACAATGTAGTGAATTACTGTAAAATGGTTCCGTAGAAATGATCACGATAGTACGTTAAGAGTAAAGTTTTGTAACAAATGTACAGCTTTCAAGCTGTCATTTCAGTTAAACTCATATTTGTGATCATTAAATCTTAAACGCAAAGCCTTTTCAATGTTGTACACTGAAGACGGGGTTGAGTTAATTAGGCAAACGCTTCAATTTTGCCGGTTATTCTCATGTGTAAACTGATATGAGTCAGAGAAGCTGACAGATGTTCTGATGTAAAAAAGCACTTCAAATGTTTAGTTGGGCTATGCAACCGACGCAACTTTGGCTTCCGTTAAAGGGGTTAAACTTTTTCTTAGTTTACTTGCTGAATACTCCCGCGAGTAGTTCCACTGAACACCTTAAAAGTATCTTGGAAAAAGCCCGATATAAAACACTTGGACCTGCATCGCAACATTTTCCAGCGAATTCTGATGCGCTCTTTGTTCTTTAGTTCCATGACACCATGGGAATTCCCTGGACTTGCTGAGTTTTCTTGTGGAGACAACTAAATGGTTTTGTACCATGACTCGGGTTTTGGCAAGGCAAGCATAAGAAAAAGTCTTTGTATTCCGTGCCAAATTGAGGATAGATGACGCTTCCCAGAAGAGTTCTGGACCAGAAGCGACTTGTGTTTTGTGCAAGCCTGTTCTTGCTGTTATCTCAAGGAATCAAGTTAGGGTAATAGAAATGTAACTGATTACAATTCATAGCAAAATCTACAGGAAATTTCAGATGGATCGTAATGTTTCGAAATACCAGAACCATTACAAACGATAAAAAGCAGATTTAGTTGTCATTTACATTGACGAGTTTAATTTCATGGCACTGAATTGTCGTCGCTCCAGTGTACACTTTGAGTTCTTCTACGGCATTAGATACCTCTGAATAGATTTAAGTGAACGAAATAGACACAAATGCAATCTTTTAAATGAAACCAATTTTAAAGTCACCAGCAACTTTAAAAAAGCCAAGTAGTGTATTTTTCAGGGTTGCCTTTTATTGTTTGCCGATGTAGTACTATTACCACGAATGGTATTAACATGGTGTCAAACGCTACACACGTTAGAACGTAATATGTACTTAAATTCGACTATCTCTAAAATTTATTTCCGTTGAATAGGGATATAGCATTCGTAGAACACAGGGGCCCAGTATCGGGGCGACTACTGATCGGCAGTTGTAGAAAAAACATGGTTTTCATCTCATGAACAGAAATAGAATTCGGTTCTAGTCATAGGAAAACATGAATTCTCCGAAATGCTACCATGAGTGTTTGATGTGTCAGGTGGTTGATCGGTCCCAGTTTGATCATCGCTCTCTAGTTCTGTCAGATTGTCACTGGTTTCTGAGTGAAATTAGATTTCCTGAGACTGAATATTTCCTAGTTCAGCGAATTCATGGTATTTGATCGTGCGGTCAGCATAGGAATTCGTTCAACATACATCAAAGTACTAACATTTTCATAAAAATACCTGAACAATCAAACAAAGAGGTACACAAGCGGATAGGGAAAAACCATCTGACCGAGTTAGTTTTTGCAACGTCTTCACACGACCGTACTTTATAGAATGTGTGCTTTGCAGTTCTACCAAAGTATAACGTCACTGATGGAACAGTTATGCCTTTGACCAACTATGTTTACTTTACGTGTAATCTAATCAGACGAATGTGCAAGCGTATTGCAAACTTAAGAAGACAAAGTGAAAAAGAAATGGTCTTAAATGACTCACCATTTACCCGATATTGGATGTTCGATACTCTTTGATTATTCATTAGATAGACATCAATCACTTTCGACTGTACTTGTCCAAAACCACGCTTATCCGTCATCAGAGTTTGCTCGCGCCTGTAGCAGTAGCGGAAGTTTACCTGTAACTGGAACAATTGAGTTGGGATCAGATAAACCAATAACATAAATTTTTCGGTAGTTTAGAAATTGCATAGAATAATACTTCTTATCACAATAGCAAAATTAAGTAGGAGTATTTGTTCACGTGTAAACAAAACCCGCGAGACATGCGAAAAGAAATTTCATCGCAAGTACGTAATTCATAGCTGCTATAATCATGTCATTTTGTTTGCATTCTCAAGGTTTTAGCACATGTTATAGATAGAACGACAAGTGCAAAAGGCTCTTGAGTCGGAAGACATTACAACCGTTTAGCTTGTTTTCTGCTGAGCACAAAGTTTTATACGTAAAGTCAAGTTGTCGGTAGACGGATTCGAACATAGCATCCATATAAAGTGGGTGAAATGCAGAAATTTATTGAAGTCATTTGTGCTGTTTCAACGTTCTGATCTACACAAAATGACATCAGTTTGATGACCTGGTGTCAGGTCGTAGTTAAGCTTTAAAGTAGTAGTTTTCTAACAAGACTCAAATTAAATCTCCGATGTTCATAGGCGAATAAATTAATTGCCTCCAAAGGGCACAAATCCTTTGAAAATTGGTGATTTATGGGTTCTGCTACATCAGCGTCGAATCGTGTTGTTCCACAAAGACAACCATCAAGTACGTGTGATAAACCTTACCAAATACTGTATTGCTAATAGTAGCGGTGTAGCGTTTGGCATATTCTATCAGGCGGGAAGTAACGAACTTTAGACTGGTAAGTAGATCCTTAGAGAATATGATTTGGGTAAAATTTTCAAGTTTGAGTGTTTGAAAGCAGAAAAGCTGTTACAGCTTCTTCAGTAAGAGAGAATGGGTTTAGTATCAAATGCGAGAAGCATGATGCACATAAATAACTTGGTCATTAGGCGACGGAAAGTACAAGCGAATAAGAAAATGCATCATTATTTGTACTATGGTGTTTTCGTTTCCAAAACACCAATATGGTTTACTGTAATCGATG
Organism: Fasciolopsis buskii; assembly: GCA_008360955.1. NCBI lineage: Eukaryota > Metazoa > Platyhelminthes > Trematoda > Plagiorchiida > Fasciolidae > Fasciolopsis > Fasciolopsis buskii. Next base: position 122,389 of record LUCM01003227.1, on the reverse strand, counting down.
TGGGATACATATAAGGACTTTAGGGCAGTCTGCAGTATCAAATGCAGGCTGACAGAAGGAGTTGTTGACTTAAAACTCTCTGCAGTTGGCGCATGGTTTATACCCATGCAAACAGCTGTAAGCTCCTTTCGATTTCTATGCTGCAGAATAGTGCTTAGTTCTGGTTAGGAATTGCCCTCACGTTGAAAGACGTGAGACAACTGACTTTTGTCAGATGCAAGAGATGCTGAATCCGTAATACTGTGGACGAATACAATTGTCATTGGGCCACCTTTATGGCTTGTCTGAAACGTGAATTATGCGCATTAGGAAATAAAATTTTCCTCTTCGCACTCGCGCTTTTTCAGTTGGAAAAGTTTTAATATTAATTTCATTATATCCGTGTTTCTGTCTATTAGTGTAAATAAGCGTAGATTCTGGCTTCTGCAACGAAAATGTTTTCCTTTCTTTAGAGCTGAACGACCACAATTCATGTCCATACAATCATTAGTGAAAAGTCCGGAATAGTATCTAGGATGGGATTTAAATTGCTTCAAGCCAATCCCAGTAGTCGGTCGTGTACACGGTAAAAATTACAGATGTTAACCAAATGTTATCGCTTACAATGTCCTTCTATTTTGAACCAACAAAAACGGATGAGCTTCATATTTATTAGAACCGTCAGAAAAGCAAAGTAATGATGTGATTTGTTTTGTCATTTAACTTCTAGGTCCGTTGGATTTTTTGCATTAGTTTCAGCTGTACTAAACTAACCCGTTTTGTTTCGTTCTAATGTGAGATTGAACATTTATAGAAAACTCGGTGTGCTGGATGTAATCAGACATTTCACTTGTCAAGTTTGCGAATTGGATATGCCGATATTAGAAACTAGCCCTCATGCTGTATATTCCCATTTCCAAATGACCTTTCTAACGATTGATTTAAGTCTTCCAAATTCACTCTTTTCCATCCCCACTCGGTACATCGTGATGATACTTCCGGTCTTTGTTTAAAGTGCCTTTGTGAATTTTGATATTTAGTAGTTCGCATAAATCAGGCCAGACCTAATGTCGTCCTTAAGGTATCCGAATCTGTTGTCGTTTCCAATCAGCGGAAGCTGATTTTCTTCTGCATGCTTCACGGAAGCACTTTCGAGGTTCTATCAATTAATGTGAATAAATGTTCAACGAATAACCCGTCACATTTAATCCAGCCTATTCTTCTATCTTTTAAGAGGAAACGCCCAACTTAGAGTGCCTCATACCAGCGCAGATCAATGTCATATAAGATGGCCACCCTGTGTGACATTTCATTATCTTCTCACCCCACGTTTTCCTGGAACTATACATTTAGTCCATCTGCTTCCGAAAATGCCTATACAGAATACCACACCCCTGTTTTGGATTGATCATTGTGTTACATTAAAATAAATATTTTTGGTTAGCTTAGCATATCCTGCACAATTTTAGCATTTAAACTGTAAGCTTTTTCTCTCGGTTAACATATTTCTTATACGCTTTTAGACAGACATGTCATTTGTTTCTTTACGATGTCTTTTGGTGGTAACCTGAACTTTGCTCCTAAAGGTAAATGGTTATTCAATAACGGAGACGCGTGGACAGTGGTCAGATTTCATTTTCTGATAATGATAATACGTCAGTAAGTTCATAGCTGTGACGTCTCTCTAGGAAAGGCTCACTGCCGTTCGCGTCTGAAATACGCTCGTTGTCCTAGTGTCTTAAAGATTGACATGAGTTCTCTTGAAAAGATCCCAGCAGTCGCCTTCGCAGAGAAAAAACAATTCGAGATATAGAGAGGGAGCATGCGGCGAAAATCTTACTGGAAATCACACAGTTAGCTCACGCATAGTGAGATGAGCTTTTCGAGTGCATTTAGTCTGCCTGATCCAACAAATCCGCGTAATGTACGATCATCATTGGGCCTGACCTGATTAGTCTGGGCCAAGTAGAGTTGACGAGACCGTTCACAATTAAATTTCGGTAGGCTAGTTAAGTGATGTTCAGTCGAATCATGAGTGTTTCATTTCCTATGGAGCACCATTATTTCGTTCAAACGCTTACAATGGTTTCGTACTTGCCCTTCATGTTCCCGTCTATTTTGAAATCGTTAGTTTACGCGTATGTAATGGTGATCGCGGTCATCGTAAGAAAAACATTTCTGCATTGTTTGACTCAACAAATCTTACACCTAAGCCTGTTCCGTTATTTTGAAAATTTACAAATAACAATATTCGTTCTCTTTTTCACCGTCTAACTGCATTAAGCAGGATCAACCGTCAAGTCGTAACACCAAAATGTATTTCACCAGCAGATGCGAAAGCCTTAATTATGTGAGTGATTTCATATTCTGTGAATATACTTAAAACACTTAAGGATTTTACGAAACTACTTACCACATTAATCAAACGATAACTGAAAATTGACTATCTGGTTAGCTGGTCGAAGGTGTCTCAGGCTCGGAATTGGCAACTCGCCCTGAACGTCTCTCGAAATGCTCGCAGGTAACGTGCAGCTAAAACAACTTCAGCTGAGGAAGTCCTACCCATTGCGAGGATGATGTAAATCCCAGGCACTTCACCGGGTTGACCGGTCTTTGGCAATCATTTCGGGGTAGAGGGATAAACCCTGATTCCGAACAAACCAGGGAGTGAAGTAGGAGGCATACTGCTGTATGCTCACCAGCATGTGTGGCTGAGAACTGGTACTGGCCCCTGGGATGCCTGGCCTCATCCGAGGGGAATATGAACTGAGCAATCAGTCGCAGGTCCCCATTAGGTTAGGTAACTCTCAGGTAGTCACACTGCCTTGTTGGTATGACCATTTTGTCAAACGCTTGAGATAAGATCCCCTAACCAAATTATCCAGATGGACAGCACATGACGCTCTAATGGAGGATGGGGAAGCTACGTTATGCGATGAAACTTACTGACTCTTTATTTTTCCTGTCTCAGACGCACTCATTGATGTTCTCTCCTATCATAATTCGGAAGGCATGTGATCTGTATTTGAATTTCTGAAAAATGTATATATGTAAATATGTTGAAGGGACTCACTATCGGCTGCTTTGACCGATTTATTCATGCTATTGCTGAGATTTTGATTATATTCTTCCTCGCCTCTGAAGTCGACTGACCCTGTCCTCTCGTCGACAACCGCATTGTTATTACCTGAACTTTCGCGTGCAAAAGTGTCCCCATTTCAGTCAAAAAGGATGCCATAGCCACGTCACCGGAATACAGAGTTGTTAACAAGCATTGAAATTAACATTGAGATTCACGTCAGACAGGGTAGAAAATCGGTCACAATCCGTTTCCGTTTGGCATGTATTTGGTCTAAGTAAGTAACGGTCGAACTCCTATGGATGTGCTAACGTGTAAGGATTGGAAGGCATCACTTGTCATGATGAGAACGGTTATTCAAAAGGCTGTCCTTCAAGAAATGGGACGGATTCGAAAGAATTTTGTGCACATTTTTGACACGCGGATAGATGCATGTCACACAGTTTGGTGCACAGTTCTTTCTGTGGTATATAAGATATGCCACTAATAATTAGCAAACCACGACGAAGGGTTCTGAATTCTTCCTTAATTGAACTAGCAAAAGTGACAGTGGGGAACGAGAAAACACTCTAGTAAACATTTAGGGAGATGCTGTTTTGTTTAATCTGGAAAGGCCAGGATATTTTTATTTAGAATGATATTCTTCAAAGTTTCCTTACAAAATTACAAATGCAAGACAACCACCTCAAGTTCTTATCGATTATAATTCCTAATTACTTGACGGAACCTGTGTTAATGAAAGCAGGGTTAGTAAACAGACAAAAAATAAGCAAACTTTCGACACGTTTTGACAAAATACCTTTTGATGCAGAGCGGAGAGGGAAATCTTGAATAAGAGACGAATTACTGGAAAAGTTGTGAAAGTCTTCAGTTCCAGATACAGACTGAAAAAGAAAAATGTCATCAAAGTATTTGAATAACTGACCAGGAGAATTAGCATGTAGATCACTGAAGTCTAGAAACAAGATCGATGAATAAGCATCGATGACTCTTCATCGAAAATATTGAACTGGTGAATGTTATTTTGAATGATATAATGCTAATAACACGGCATTGTTGGTAGATGTAATACGCCAGCTTTTCGACTGCCGTGGGTAGTCTTTCTCAAGGCAAGCTTTTCAATCAAATGTAAATCAAATTGTACGGGCGATAGGATGAAGATCTTTGGCTGGAATACTTGTATCACTAGATTTGGGGATGGGCACGACAGTGTCTGCTCTCCAACAACTGAGACTGGAATGTTTGCTTAGGGAGCTATTAAGAAGGGAAGTAAATGCAGCCGTGAGTAAAGCTGCATCGTTCCTCAGGAGAAAAGACCTGTTTGCGGTTATTTTAGTCAAACGAAATAGTTTAAATACTGCTTTCTTAGAAAAGCTTCTTACATCATCGCATTCATGCGAGAACCTTGAAGTTTCAGTGTCATTATTTGGATAAATAAGCCTCGGCTGGTGCTTTCTATATCTGCAGTACGGCTTATTGGTTTCGTTTTCTTTACACACAAAAGCCAATTTCCTTGTCAAAGGCATGCACTGTTGTAGCTAGTCCGAATTTAGCGTGCTTAAGAGGAGTCGATTTGTTTTTTCCTTTGACATTAAGGATCAAAGAAATCTGAATTTCTGTGAATCTCGTGATTCGTAGAAGTGTTTATTTTATTTCCTTAAAGCCTTCAGTGTGGTGATGCAACATGGCCTTTAAAGAGAAAAAAGGGAAAGCAAATATGAAAGATTAGACTGAGTTTATCAAAAGAAAACCACGAGTTTGCATGAAAAAAGATTTTTGAAGGAGAAGAATGTTTTCCCGGGAAAAATTACGTAGTCATATTCTGATTTGGTTGGACTTCTTGAAAGGCTGAGAAGCTGTCTGGGAATCAACTTTGGGTTATATTAGTAACAGTCAGTGACCACTGGTTGAAATTGGAACATGCAGTTTAAGACGGAATAAATGGGGAAGATTGGTAGTAATTCGGCCTAGGATGGAGGTAGCTCTGATTGGAGAAATTGATAGATCAGTCCAATCAGACACGAAAAGGGGAAGTGTCAATATGTGATTGCAATCACCTACGACGATGTGTAAATAACCGTCCAGCACCCGGACCAGGAAAGGCAGAAAATAGTCAAAAAAGATGAAAGATCAGTTTCTGTTTCAAAGGGCTGCGTATATATTCGTTATAATCGTGCTCCTGTATCGAGAAACCTAAGGCTAAAATTGGGTAGCTAGACTGTCAGTACCAGAAAATGAATATAAATTAAGCGGCGCAACATTGCTTGAAAAGAAGGAATTCATGTATGACCACACAACTTCCGGTTCTCTTGGCGCCATATTGTCTGCCCACACAGTTTACATCAAAGCATTGGACAGATATCAGGGCATCCGCAACATGTGAGTTCAGACATGACTCCTGGATGCAAATCACAAAAGTATGAACATGTATCCGAGAGTGAAGAGTGGAATATGGATCCGGTAAATATTTGAACAGCGAGCCTATGTTGGTACCCACTGGAAATGAAACAGGCTGGCGAGGTGCACTTAAGAGCATCCTGCCGACCGGGACGAATGCGTCCCTTCGGTTCAGTGGGAAATCCGTGATGTGCATACGTAGTTAAGTCCAAACATGAGGAAATTTAGGAGTGATTAAGTAAGAGTAAATCCGAGCGTGAATGGCGACGAATAATGCTCATAACAAAATACAAATCCTTCAAATTGATAACTTGTTGGCAACCGGATTGGAAATGGTATACAGCCAGTCAAGTGTCGCGTATAATACTTTATGTACTTACCTTAGAGTTTGGGACAACTCGATATCGTATTGCTCGTGCAAACTATGTCCGTTTCAATCAGGATTCCTGATTTTTAGTCCGGAGTTCAAGTACAGTTGAACAATGCGCTGCAGTTAGAAATCCTATAATCTTAAGAAAAAAGGGTTGCCCCAATCTTCACTAATTTAATGGCGAATTTCTTGCAAACCAATCCACGTTTAATTTTATCTAAACAAAATTGTGATACCAAGGTTATCAGGATGAACGAGTACAAAACGAAAAATAGATAAATTGTGCAATAAGAAAATATTCAAACCCTCTATCAATCTGGATAGGCCGATTTCCGCTAGACTTTGAATCAGGTAAAAGGATTCATCTTAAAGTACATCATGTTGTTAATTCACAAAAATCTGTTGACGTAAATAATTTTCAAAGTCCATTAGACCAAAACATCGGACTACTGACCAAGTGCACAATGTAAAAGTCAAAGCAAGTATTCATGAAAACAGAGGAATAGGTTCATAGAATATTTTGCTATGTCAATCATATAAAACATGTTTGACGAAAAATCCCTAGAGGGTCATTCGAATTGGGAACTATTGGGCATGGACATTTTTAATGGATTAGTTCTTGGTAAACATGAGTTCTATGCCTCTTTCAACCACGCATCAGTCGGTGATTCATAGAGACTGCTATCAGTTTACAGTAACATTATTGTTTTTGGTTTCATGATTCGTACATGGTTTGCAGAGCAGCTTTTATTGGAGTACACTAGGCAAAACTCTGAAGTAGATTATTCTTGGCTAGAAAAGGTGAATGGAAATACACGATGTACGCTAACGTAGTTGTCAAATTAAATGAAACCAGTATTCTATTTCGTTATTCTGTTTATCTGATGTTTCGGACCCCGTTGGATACATCTCCTGAGGCAATTGTTCAATTAGTTGAGAAGAATTGTCCGCACCGACGGAAACATCGATGCTCGAAATCGTCCACTGATGAGCATGCAATATTAATTGTTGATGGAAACAACATAAAATATCCATGATGCATTTCTTGTTTGATGCACTGCAAACTCGTTCATTTTGCATCCCACAGTGATGATTAGTAGCAATAACAGTATGGATAAGTAAATTCAGTAAATATTTTGCTGAGGGGCCACAGTTAGCATATGGACACCGAATGTGAAAACGATCTATATTTAGATGGTATAATACCATAAAAATTCAAGTACGAGTTCCATGATACTGACCTGCTGACCAGCTGTCTGCAACAATAAAGGGTGAGAATCTCGACCAGAGTTCACCTCAGAACAAACAGTTATCGATACTGTGATCCGAAGACTTCAAACCACTAAGCGTGGGTGCATCCGACACTCAACGAAACCGGTGCTAATCGGTCTTTTGTTTGAAAAAAGCTCGGTTCAATCGGAATCTCAATGCAAATAATGTGAATAGAGCCATAGTCACTTGACTGCACTGATTCCAGAAGATTGGTGTTTAAGACCACGTATCCGTTCGTCATCGTTTTCGTATACAGGTTTCCATATTAAGGAGGACGACGCATGCACGTTGCCGCAGCGATGGCATAAGCCACGTCAGAAGTAAAATCAAATGTCCCGAAAGAATGATGCGCTGTTTTCTCACTTGAAATGTTCATGATTTTATGAATTTAAATGTTCAAAACGTCAACTTGTTTCTTAGAGTCCGATAATTCATGAACAATGGTTATCAAACGGAAGAGCTCATTATTTGAGCATATTTAATCTAGTTAAAGTGCGGTGAAAATTCAGCTCAGTTGTAACTTGTCTACTCAAAACAACTCACTTCTGGTTTAACAGCAAAGGCTCAAAAACTTGGGTTTTTTATCGCTTAAATTTTTACATTATCTCTTAAGTAATGGGTATTTTAGCTGCGGTTACTAGTCCTTAGATTTTTTTAGTCTCTTTCTGCACAAACATCACATTGGCATCAAAAGGTTGCCGCAACGATTTAAGCCATCATTCACTTCAACACGTTTGCCAGTTGCAACCGTTTCTAGACGACCTATTTCATGTATCAGTTTTGTCCACTACAGCTCATCAAAATGAACATATGCCAGTAAAGGAAAATATTTTTTGGATCCCAGCACCTTGTTTCATTCCATCGTAGCCGGTAAAGGATATTACGGGGTTTACTGATTTCTGTGAAATACCGCAACCAGATTTCCTTTCCTGGGCCGTTTACACCGACCGCAAACAGGTGGTGAGCATGACACAACTAATGTGAGACAAGAATGAAACACCAAGATATGCATGTGTCAGAGCAACCGAAAGCCTATTCTCTAGGGTTGTTTCACTCAACCATTTTCACACACGTTTCAGATTTCAATGGCTGACATGCATGCTAAAACAATACAAATAAAATGACTGAAGGAAAGCGTACTGATAGAACTATTTTTTATTCTTCCTATGACGAATAAATGCGTGTGGCAACTTGCAGTTTCAGTTATCGTATAATTTTGGTATTTGCCAAAACAGAAGAAATAAAGAAAACAATAAAAACCGTTAGTCATATTCCCTGCTCGTTTTGGCTAAGACGAACAAGCTTCATTTAAATGGAACCACTTTAGTTTAGTTAGTGATCCCTCCTGTCCAATCAAAACAGAAGAAGGAGTTTAAAAAGATATTTTGGTCAGCAGTGCGTTTTGTTCTTACCTAGCACGGACAACGGAATGTCGCAGGTAATGAGAAGCATTACAGGCCAATTTTTTTCAAAATATCACCAACGTAAGCCAGTAGCGTCCACCTAAGTTATTATTCAGTATGACGAGTCATCCGCAAATTCTGTATCGTGATTAGTATCAGTCAGCAATTTGAGGCTGATGCTCCCGGTTTGCAAATAGCCTCTCTGTGATAGTCAAAATAAATTCGATCAGACCCAGGCTGATACTGCAGAACCTCCATCAAAGGGAAGATAATTTTAATTTTCTTTAGGCTGTACCTTCTCGGTACGTTCGATAATTAAACCGTAAATTCCTGTGCAATTTTGGGAAATGGAGGGTGACACATCATCGTCAGCAATGGTAATGTTAGGGTGCAGCACAGAATCGTTTACCTGAGGTACTTTATGGCAGTACTAGCATGACCTAAAAGTTAAGTTACTGATGTGTACGAAAACCTGCTGCGTATATATACATATATACCAGAATTTAATCCACATCGTCAAGTTTCTGCAAGGAAGCTCTCAGTTGAGGACTCCCTAAAAGCTTGGCTAAACCGACAAAGAATTATCAGCCAGTTACACTTCGGCTAAGATTTTCGGCACATACTCCAGACGGATCATATTAAATTCTGGTGACATACCAGACCGGAATATGCAACTGCAAAAATATTTGGAGCGCATAGCTCTGATCACAGTAGTTGTATGTGTCAGGGAAATTTCCTACTCATCCACTTGCTACTTCCATTTAGCATATGCATATGTATGCGAAGCTAGTATCATTATCTGGTCGATCACCTCAGGTATTCTTTGGACAACAGTACACTAAACCAATGAGCCAAAGACACATTTCTTCGGACTTTGCTCAATTACTGTCCGGGACAATTCTCTTCAGCGAGGGATGCAAACTATCCTATTTAATGGACGCTTCCCGAAGCAAACACGTTATTTTGCGAAATTTCTATTTTGGCTACTCATGAGCATCTGGATGGTATATTCAAGATTTATTTCAAGATGATAAGTTAGTTAAGACAAAAATTAGGAAGAAAATGCAAATAAATTATTCTCTCGTATCTTCGCAAAATAAGAGGGCAAAAGAAGTTGTATATATGGCTCATTAATGATGTTGTTCTTCCTATAAAATATCCTAAACCTAAAAGTTCTGCTGGGGTTGTCAGTCGATTGGGTTGTAGTTAATTGATATAGTGAGCCACTTGAGGTTTGTGTAAGTTTCATCAATTATTCCTCTAGAATGCGATTGCAGTTGGTTAGGCATCCGGTCGCTGAAATTGGGCTACAATAGGACAATCAGCGTTTCATGGATTCCACACTTTACCTAGACGACTAAAATTTGCGAAATTTTCCTACCAGATCGACAATCTACTGTTGTTTTGTTAATGCTGGACACCACCTAGACACATTAAAAGTAGAAGAATGACTGTTAACTTGAGTTAGTTGAACGAAAATGGTAAGGAGGATACACTTAGGTTTTGATAAATCAGCAGCAAGGTTCATTGGGTAAAATTGATCCCGGCGGTGCCCAAGGCTCCATCAAGTTGAATTAAGTTCAACTATTATTCCGTGACTCCGAGTAGAGAGAAACTTTTCACTTCAAAGTGTGAAATCATAGCTGAAGTATCCTCTGTGAAAAAAAATATATCAAAAAAAACAAAAAAAGACTGTGTAGAATGCAACACACGAGTTGGCTTTTCCCAACTCTTCGTCATCATCTATAACTCATGCCTTCCCTGAGGGCTTTGCGGTTTGCAATTACAGATGCCAGCGTGTGTGCTTGATTCAGGTGCCTATATCCCAAGTCGGATTACCCTAATGACAGAAGAATGAATCGGGGTTTACGGAAACTGTTAGGTTCCCTTCACTGGTATTTTCCGGGACGGGCGACAGAAAGGATCGTTATTTTGGGTCTTGTTAAGAGAAGAACTCTTAAAACTCCAAATCACACAACGGTTCGTTACGGATAGCAAATTGCATCCTGATGCATTACGTGTCAAAATATGTTCGAACGACAAAATCGTTTAGATGCTTTTGTTAATAGAATAGCAATGTGTAATTAGTTTCCGAATTGAAAATTTTCTACTATTAAATAAGAGTAAACATAAAACTTCCCTCGGAATTCTCCACCGACAATCCTGAAATGATTCATGCTATAGAAGGTAGCTCTTCAGGTGCAGCTTCTGGAGACACATAATGAAGTTCATGCATGGTGTCTTTGGCATTTGGGAACACAAGGAGCCGAGACACGATCGTGATGAACCATGTGAATGGGTTCACTTCTGAGAAATTTTATAACATGATGAGATCCGTGTGCCGGCGCTCAGACGGTGTAGGATCTACACTTGGCCTCGAATTCCAACACTTGCAGAAGACTATGGGTGATATATTAGGAATCAGTGCGAGTTTCCATGGGGGTGGGATAGCGGCACTATGACCATTCTGGTTCCAGAAAACGATCAACATCTGTTTTGACATATTGGATAGAGCACCATGAGGCTGTAGCGTATGAAGGCGAATGAACCCACATCATGAACCAGTCAGGACCAGCTGTCCAAAGAATTAACAACCGCTCTCTTAAAAGCTTTGCTAAATACATAATAGCCTTTTATCACCAAGCAAGCGTGGCTTCAGGTAGGAGCACAATTCTCCCATCCGAGAGCTATGATTCGGATCGTCACACGGTTATCGGATCAAAATATCCTGAAATAACCCTAAATGAACGAAGGCAGGCGTGCACAGCACACTGCCAAATTGGGCCAGGAAGGATAAGCTAGCTAAAACAAGGGACTTTTGTTAGAGAGGTTTAGAAACGAACGTAACCCAAAAAACAAACCGGACTTTGCCGTGTAAATCAGCCGCTTGTATATTTTCTAGAGTTGCACTTGTATCATTATAGCTGAAACGGTACACCACCAATAGGTTTACTATTGAGCCGATTATTCTTTTGTAGTTAGATCAAAACTGTAATCACTTTGTGCATCATTGCTGAAATACCGAATGTCATTGTCATGTCCATCGTCGAATTTCGCAGTCAATTTGGGGCATCAAATCATCCGAAATTTTTTGTCCTTCACTTAGCTGATAATACATTCTATTTGTCCAAACCTTTCCCAGACAAACTTCTGCTGCAAGAGTGGGCTAATGGATCCTGTTGAAATCCGGATGGATTTCTTTCAGTTCGCGGTAGCTAAATGTTGTCCACCCATCACCATGACAAGTTCAGAAGAGATAGCTTTCGTATTAAAAATCTCTGTCAGACACATCATTATATGTTATCTCCTAGCAACCTTAATTGCTCAAATTACTCCATCAAGGAGGTTCTTTGTGATGCATCGACACCAAAACGCAAAGCTATTTTTCTAATTTGGCCGGTACAACTGTCGTCAAACTAGCATTGAGCAGCGTTCAAAACAAATCACATTTTGTACATTCACCACTTCTTCTGAAACAAATTTCTGTACTGTTTACTCAAGAACTTACCGCATGCATTATCATCTACGTATGTTAATCACATCGGTTTGCAAAAGAACACAACAAAACAATGAGTTTGTACTGGGAATTCCGTCGGGAAATACTTCACTTCGGATGATTTCGGCAATCAAAATCTATCGAAACCCATGAACCAACGAATGTCCCTCCTGAGTGTTATCCAAGCTTATCTAATAGAACGGCGACATTAGGAAAAACTGGTATAAGATCAGTGTCACAAATATTCCCAAAAGACGCTCTGCACAGAACCGTTTGGTGCCAGTCACCTGATGAGGCGACCCCATATCAAAAGTGGACGAGTCGTACGAGGCCAGACTATTGGGTTTTCCGCAATGATCACCAGACTAGTAAGCAATTTAAACCAATCATTCAAGTAGAAAGGACCGTTTGGCTATTTTAAATACGGCAAGGATAAACCAAGGCTTTCAATCATGACAGTTTTTACTAACACTAAGTGATGCCAATGATACTTTAGGTGGTTTCAGAAGCACTTGTACTATGGTTATATTTACTAGTTGTCTTCACTAATAAATGAGATTGCTACAAATAAACTTGGAGATGTTGCTGGTTTGGCCTGGTCGAACTTCGATACACGGAAGTAGTCAAACGACGCATCGCGTGAAACGAATACCACGACTGATTTTTGAGAAGGAGGATGATAACGACATGAATCCACTCGATCAAAATATATGGCATAATTCTACGGTCATTAAGTGACCTTGTTAAGTCGCATTATAGTAGGTCGTTATTTAACTGATCCCTGTAAGTATCTCGCTCCAAGTGAGGTGTTCTTCTCTCATATCGGTGACAGTTTATATCCTATAAAAGCGCTTTCTCTCAGTTGCTTACTTTTCGTCACTTGGTTAGGCATGAATAATCTGGGAAGGCTGGTTCATGGCTGTTTCGTTCAATATCTAGTTAACGTCTAGTGTCCTAACTATGTGAAGAGGCCGAAGTGTCATTCCTTTAACCTCCGACCGGTTAAAAAATTCTTGCATATGGAATATTCCCCAAAGCTTCTAGGTTTTCATCGACTTTATTGCTGGTTCTGATGAATATAAACACCGGTGTTAAATTGTAAAGTCAATTGTGGCAATAGTTAATTTTCTGTAATGTAGGATAATTCAAATGAAAAGCCATGAGAAACCAAGGCATCTTCATTTCTGTAGGTTTCATCCTTTCCGTGGTGACTTGTTCTTCATATGTTAATTTGAAGGCGCTGATTTAGTATATCTTCATATAAATCGTTGGTAACTATTAAGTCAATGGTTAATTGAATTAAACGACTAACAGCTGAGAAGCCCAGATGCACGTTTCACACTGGTAGCAGATAGCCGGTCGACGTTCCCAAGCACCTTAACACTTGACCTGTAAGACCTTGTTCTGTTCTGTTCCCGGTTTCATGCTATCGGATTCCGGCTTTCTTTTACCCTATGTATTGGGCTCTAGAAACTGTGAAGCATAACTTGTCCAGTGTACTCATATTGTGAACACGTAATGAAATAATCTGTGCATTTTACAGAGGTGCCGTGAAGGCTAACTGGTAGTGCAATGTACCCTAAATAAATTTCCTTGTGTAGCTAATGGTTTGAAGCCCTCACGTCACCCAGCTGAAATAGTCCACTCAAATAAACTTAAAACTACGAGTGAAAACACTGATACCTACCAATTGAGCTACCGCGCAAAAGTCACAGTAACGGTCTTACGTGCTGTTTACTCTTCTCAAGTCTGACCGAGCCCCTTGTGACAAGCAAATTAGCATTCTGTGCAGCTTTTATCAGCAGTATTTCACCGATTGAAAACCAGAAGCACTTGTCTTCTGCTGATTAAAATTTACGAAAAGACATTTCTGACAAGAATGATGGAAAACACCATTTTGAATCGGCGACTCAAACTTGGTCATCGAAAGCGTGTACAGAAAAATATCTGAGAGCAATAAACGTATTATGATTCCATATCTGGGAAGCCTTTTGGTGGGAAAATTCAATTTAGCTGGATTTTCAGGACGGAACTAACAATGCCAACTTTATCCGAACTTTCCGTTACGATATGATTCTTCAGTGATAGGCAAAGCCAGAAAGCATCTTCCCGGGATGAGGGTTTACTTGCATATCTCTCCTTTGACGTTAGCGAATTTCATGTTCATGCTTCAGTCGCCTTATCAGATAAGTGCATTCATGACACACGAAACTGGATCAGACTTAGATCAAAAAACAACGGACTTAGGTAAAAACCTCCATCTTCCACATACCTCAAGGTGGGTCGCTTTTATCGCAGGATTTCACTCATGCCTAGTAGAAAGTGTTTTTCGGTGAATACGATAAGATATTGAATTCGAACCTCGCCATTGGAGGACATTATTCCATTTATCAGCGCATAACTAGCCAAGAGCTTTTCCATGGTGATTTGTGCGAATGTTATAAGTACTTGAAAATGAAGTGAAAATACTGAAACAACTGCAATTGACCGAATGATTAGAGTCCAAGTGACAGCGAGTTTAAGGTTAATCGCATAACCTGAGGATTGTACGTGAAAATGCAGCCCGAAGGGCATTCAGCCAAACGTAGTAGAATCAACGCCACACACACTACTTGCACGTATTTGTGAGTTCCGCAATGAACACACTAAATAACCCGTGATTTATATTTCCAATTTGTCTCTAACTACTTTTAGTTTATTTAGTTGGTGAATGGACGACCAAAACGCAACCAACCAAGGGAAGTGATTACAAATGAAGGCGGTTTACATCTACATTTTGTTGATCAGTAAGGATGCCAATTACTAATAGGAACAACGAATTTTAGCATCAGTATACCAGTTTAATCAGGCAATACGATGCGATAGATACATAGCACACATATGCATCTGCTCGTTATTCATATCGAAACTGAAGTACATTATTCATTGCCAAAAATGGAGACACACCAAAGGACTTACTAGTGTGATGCTCGTTACCAACCACACATACGGTTCTACGCAAAACTGAGCACATGAAGGATGTGACGTTCAATGCACGTCGGTAACGAATATTAAGAAATAAGCATTTGCTATCAAATGTCACTCGAAAAGTTAGGACCGGATGTCTGTAATCGAGAAAATCCACCGGTAACACTTCTTCTGACAAGATGCCATTCTCAATCCCAGCTGTGCATACCTGCTTGTGTCAGGTTGTTGAGTACCTTGTAAACAATGTCTGCTGGGGCAGAGTGATTCAGACAATGAGTTCTCAAGATCTCTGGGCGCCTACGCGACAAGCGCAGTATTTGTCTAGAAGCCCCGCCCCACCCCCCGGGTCTTAATCTAAGTTGGCCCTGATATAAGACTCAACTATTCCGGGTATAAGTATTCTTCGTTTGGCATGTGATGCATCGCTTGAGTTGATAATTGATTTGTAACTTTCGAATTCGTAATGAATGTGTATGATATCTCTCGCAAACAAGCAGGAACTTTTCCGAGTCTCAATTAGATTCCCTTTGGAAGGGCAGGAATTAAAGCCCATTGTGAATAGAGCTATTGAGATTGTACGCAACATTATAGTCTGTAATGGCAAGTGAGTTCGCAGGACAAAAGTATGGTATTTGCCAGATCGATCAATTTTCGTTTTTCCTGTCTAGGACCCTAGTTTCGTTATTTTAAATTATTTCATCTGATTTTTAAGGCCACTAAAATACTAAGTTTCAAAACGGTAGATTTGCATCAGTTACCTCCGTTTTTACGCAATAGCTTTTTTGTTTCTGCAATTCACATTTGGAGCAGTGCTTTCCATAAAAGATAGAACACAAGTGATAATATGGCACACCGATTTACTTTCTTTGTGTACAATTGTTGGGTTGTTGATTTCTATCTAACCTGTTTGAATTAACAGTTTTATCGAGTGTACAATAATCTGGAGTCACATCTCAATCACCACTACTCACACTGGGGCATTTCTGCTTCCTTATTTCCCTTAACCTGCACACCAAGTACATTTTAAGATACTATTTCCGCAGCTCATCTCAACATGAAAATTCTCCCATATCCGGCCTATTCGAACAAAAGATGAAAGAGACGAATGCATTTTTAAATTGTGTACTTTACAGCCATCCTTAAGGTGCGGTTTTCTTTTCATGGCTCGTTTCGTGAAGCGGGACTTCCTAGCTTTGTCTTTTGGACAGAGAAAGTAGGGGTATCATGGTCCAAATATACCTTTCAGAATTACCCCAGGATCTCCATCCCGGACCATCAGTTCGCGTCAGGTTTGCGCTTATCCTAGTGTTTTTCGCATTGCATTCGTGTAGCTTGAATCGGTCGTCAGTTGACAAATACAAACATGCACACATAAACATACAAAACCCGTACTTCTGTTAGCGTTGACTGCTTAGCAGCGTACTCACATCACGTCAACTGTCGGATAAATAGGTTATCTAAAACAGACATTGCGCTTCCATAGTCGAGTATTTCTGCTGCATTTTTCAAGCCAGATATCGCCCTACGATTTTTCATGCCGGGAAATGAAACCTTTCTTGATATCCAGAAATGGTTCAGTCGCGTCAGGTCTGAATGAAGCCAATTTCTACCATCGGGGATGGAAATTCACCTATTAGCTGAGTCCTTGTGGGACTTGGATGTAGTTTCAGACCAAACTTGGACATTACAAGCGGCGTTAGTAATACGCCCTGCTAGTTAGAGAAGAGTGAATCCTGTGTACTTATGTGCGCTCTGTAATCAGACATGTGGGATAAATGTGTATGTTTATCACATAACATATTTTGAAGTATGAGTGAGGTCTAAACGTACGAAGAGGAAAACCCATAACAAACCTTCCGATGAAATAAGTATATTATTGCTTCAATGTACCATCACCCAAATTAGTTGGTTTTTCCCATCTAAGGGTGGATAATATTGTGTAATCTCATTAGAACGGAAAACTTTTTCTGCTGGGTGTGGAGTTATTGTGACAAGAGGCAATAATTATTAAATATTTCTAACGGGTGCATACAGGGGTCACGAAGTATCTGTGGCTGGTTTTCACGCAGTTTGGCAACGATGTCCAGAACACGTAATCTCATACCCGAGATCACTGCGAAGTACTTATTGGAGTCTTGGTGATAGAGCTATTCCATATCGTGTATTGCTAAAGTGCATATATGTTTACGAAGTAGATTATTTGTCAGCATTTCAAGCAGGGCAACAAATGGAACCCTATATCAAGGTGCTCTTAACTCCGGTGTGCTGAGCGACTCACTTGAGACTTCGTGATTTTGTTTGAGTAAGATGACAGGTTAAATCAGATTTACAACAAATCAAACTTGATAACATTAGAGAAACTGTTAAGAAACTTGTTATAAGTGACCAAGAAATCACAAGGATTTTGTGGTGAATATAGAAAGGAAAACGTGTTCGCCGTAACGGGAGCATATTACCAGCAAAATAGGATTGACGTGTCAAGGTCACAGCTTAACAGAACAACTTTTATTTTGTATTAGGAATCGCAATTTGGCAGTGAAAAAGGTAGTCAGCAGGTACTACCTTTGAGGTCAGAAATACTGGAAGTAAATGACATCCAACAAAGAACTAATTACCTGGAACTGCTCTAATGTAAAGGAAATTTTAGCGATTAGAGGAAATTTCAGCAGTGCTTTAGGGGCGTGAGTAAAACCAGTTTGTTGAACTCACTTGAAATGCTTCAGTGCCTAGACCATTGTTGAAGACTTATTGGACACTAGGTGGTTGATTGCATAAGTTTTCACCGCCCAAAGTTCGAACTCTGTGGATCAGGCGAAATGCGTTGGGTTTTGAAGAACACTATTTATTTATAAATCGTACTAACTTTTCAGCGGAATCAATTTACTTCAAATTTTTGTATTTCCACTAGAAGGTAACACTTCTTCTAAACGAAAATTCAAGTTGTCTCCCGTTCTTCTCACATGACCTGAACGCTTTCAGATGATGTTTTCAACGATCACCCACTGTGAGTGAACTTCTTCAAACACCATGCTGTTAGCTGTCAGTGCACAGCAAGAAACTAGACAAATAATGAGATTAGATAAACTGTGGCTTGGTTTCAGTAAACAAGAACCACTCGGGAAGGAAACCCCGAATTTAATTTTCAGGCTTTTCTTCGAAATATAACAGTTCTTTTGGACTTCTAGGACAGAATACCTAAAACTATTCGCTGAAATTTCCCAACGATGAGATGTCAGTTAAATTTTCTTTATGACCAGGAATGGCTATGGATACGTGATTATTTGTTGAAATGCACTGGCTCCTTCTCGATAGCATTTTACATTTACATAATTTGGTTGGCCTAATAAATTAAATTTTTCTGCATTAACGGTGATCTTAAACACTGACGTAGTTCAGGAGAGCTAGAAGCAGTCAAATTGCCAGCACCAAACAACTGCACACATATAACAATTGGATCCGATATCGCTCATTTTGGATGGTATCCACAGTAGGGTGTTTATAGCTCAACGTTAGCTAACGGTATTGTCAATAAACCAAAAATTGTAAGGGAAAATTTTGACTTTATCAACTCAGGTAACAGAGAGCGTTCTGGGCTTTGCCGATTGGTGTTGATAGATAATCATGAACAGTTGAGTGCAACAGTTCGAAATATTTCGATAAAGGGCTAAACTGTAGCGTTATTTAATTTATTTCAGTCGTAAGATTCTAAGTTCCGTAGTCGGTGTTAGTTCAGTCAGGAAATAAAGTTTGCAGGTGCAAATGACCATAACGGCATCCAATTGTTGCTCCTGTTTGATCGCAATGTGTATGGCAATAGCAATGAATTTTATCGAACTTTCATATAGCACAGTTTTCGCAGTTAGCGCAGCTTGTTTTCAAGCACAGTACAACTATTTTCAAAATGAACCAGGCGGTCGACCCAAGATTCCAAGATTGAACTTGGAATACTCCGGTGAGATTCCTTCTAGAAAAGTCATAGTTCGCAGTCCTTACGGGCCCAGTTCTTTGTGGTTCAGCGTAGTTTGGACTCCTGACAGATTATCGTTCACCGCGATGGCCTTTTAATCGGAGTATGCAGAAGAATCTGAGAAGATGCAGATATATCGGCAAATAAAATGTACACAAGTTTTTCGCATTTTAACAGCCTCTTGTCATCCTTCATTGATCTTCGTACACCATTTAGCAGTCGTTGATTATGGCTGGTTAATCTCTAACCATCGATTAGTAGCCTAACAATATTTTAGCATCCATGACCTGGGTCGGACAAAATGCCTAGTCAACACATGCCAAATTCTGCTAGCTCGTATTGTAACTTAATAACTTTCGGTGAACTTATCATTAACTGCAATATAATCAAAAGTGTATGGTTCTTTCCATGCAGATCACGGCTACTAAAGTTAATTGGGGTTCCTTAACGGGCAGCAGTGACTAGCAAAGGATTTCCAGGACCACTAAATGAGGATCACAGTGCGACTGGATATAAAAGCAACGCGACGGCTTCCGCGTCTTAATGACCTATTAGGCTACACAGGAAGGTATATATTTAGACAAAGATTGAGTCACACCTGGAAGGTCAACGAATAGAGGTCCGGCAAAGAATGTTCCTAATCCTCCAGGTTGAGGGTTGATTTGACCTGGCAACCCAGCCGGAAAAGTAAGTGAAATATTAATTGCTCCAACTAGATGGACACTGCCTGCTCCCGTGTGCAAACAGTCGTTTTAGAACCAAAGGCTTAGGCTGAAAACCCTAGTCGTTCACCTGTTTAGTGAACTAAATCTCTAGCAGTATTCGTCCTTTTCCGTGAATTAAAGCTACAAGAATTTCCATACTACATCGGTTGTTACTCATAAAAATCGAGGTTTCGCTGGCAATGGTTGCGGTAGGATGGTTAGTAATCAGTGAACTACTGCTTGGTTAGCTCTCTTATACAATATGCCCCTGTTCCCACCCACCTCTCCCTGTTCTACCGTGACAGACCTGTTTAAGCTTTCTCAGAGGTACTTCTGTCATTTCCCCGTGCTACGCTAATGCCCCAGTGCTTTTTGGGCCTTGAATAGGAGTAAAACTGTTCGCATACAATAACGCGACAGACCCCACTGGCTAGAACTCGTGAATGTTTTAAGACAGCTATCTGCTCCATCTGTGCAACTCGCACAAATCACCACTCTTTGAGGCCCAAGAGTAACCTTGGCTACTCATTTCAACATTTGCACATCAGGTGACCCGGTGCTTGCGATCAAGTTAGCGTCGGCACTGCATTCGATCACGAAAGCCAACTGGATCCTAGCAAACACTTATTTATGTGCAGTTCGGCTGGACGATTTTGTGCAAGTCAACAGCAATCGACTGAAACGTCTTTATTTATCTATCTTGCTTGTTTACACTCCCTCAGACTACTGCTGTCCTAATGCTAGAGACCCGTTCTACCAGGGGTTGTCTCAACTACGTTGAACATCAACAAGCATTGCTTCATTCAGTTTTATTCCAACCAATATGAACACAAAATCTGTTCATAAAAAGAAACTTCGGTGGCACATTGTCGTTCTTCATCTTCACAGCCTTAGGTGCAGATTGAACACATTGTATCTGGTCTTCGGTGGCGTGGATTAGTCACAGACTGTCGGTTATTCTGGTCTAAACCTGTAGATTTAGACCAAAACTCGTTCGGTGATTGCTTTTGTTTGCACCTATTTTGTATCTCCATCAACAAGAAAATCAGTCATCCTGCTTAGCTGCTCTAAGATAACAGCAACACAATTACGATGGAATCTTTCTACACGATTACAGTCACTCGTAAATCCTCAGGAGCCAAGGGAACATTGACAGCAGATTAATGATGATCTGCACTCAGTGGCACCTGCCATAAAGGATCTCAGGCTGTGGACCTCAAACGCGGTGGATTTGTTTGGCGTCCTTTGTTTTGGCAGATGCTCGCAGACCCGTTCGTTCTGGTGCCATATTCAGTGAGATGTGCACATTTCTGTTACGCCAGCTGACCAGAAGCCTACAAATGAAATGCTAGTCGCAGATAAAAAAATTCATATATGTGAAAAAAGCGAAGTCCATTGGCAAAAGTTGCAAATTTTATCAGCCGGTCAGATCTACTGGTCCACGAAAGCCTCGTATAAGCAATGTGATCAAGGATTGAAAAGGCTCACTGATTCATTCTCACGAGCTTGGACGGGGCATATTTTGGCAGCTTAGTAAGCCTTCCACCGGTGTCTGCAAGTGGGATGATGCAGACAAATGCAAACAGTTCTTCAGCACAAATGGGGATCTTCCGAGAGCTAACTTTCCTTTGATAGTATAAAACTGTTGAACTAGGTAAGCTCTTTCTGTACTTTTTCAAGGATAATAGCGAATTATTAAGGTCGGAGCTAACAAATTTCCTACGGTTTGTAAATGGAAGAAGGCAGACATCTAGGGACGAGTGTAAATCGGTAAAAGAATTCGTGCTTACGATAATCTCTCATCCAATTTCACCATAAAAGTAGTATTCACCAGAGTTGCTTTCCTTTTCCCAGCCTTTCATCTTGTGATAACAGTGGTACTGGTATTTGCTAGGGCAATAGATGTTCTGATCTAGAATACGAATCAGAGAGGTCACAGATTTTATTGATCATCTGGTTCAGATGTGCTTAAGATGCACTTCGCCAGCAAAGTAAATAATGTTGTATAACTGGATTGACCCAAAGCCGAATCATTTTCTTGGAAGGGACAGTTGGGCAAGATGGCATCCCGCCAGTTGAGCGTGTATCGGATGAAGTATCATCACGTGTGCAGCGTGTTAGATTGAGGTATACGTGACTCCGGTGCAACATTCACTCACCGACCAAAGGTCCAGTTTAAGCATGGCAAGATCGGTTCTATCATACGGCTCCGAAACATTAACTTTGAGAACAGAATAACTGCGAAGACTGTTGGCGCTTTCATTCTGTTTTCTTCTTAGAATTGGTACAGCGTGGTGTGTGAATTCTATTCGTAGTGCCGAGGTTAGTCACATGGTTTCGAATTGTAAAACAGTCAACTGAGTAGGCACTGTTTTTAATAGACTAGGATGGATGGGAGATGTTTTGCGTAGACCTCTTGATGCATGCCCTCTTCGGAGTAACCAGTGGTTGGACGATGGTTCATTTTGGTCAGTCCACGACCTCGTGGATGGATATGAAACCCTAACCAGTGGCCTGTCCTGTGAAGTTCAAGATGAACTATCGACTTGGGGTTAATCGTGTCTCCCTAAGAGTCTGATGGAGTCCTCAGGTGTTGTGGCTTAATGTTGCAGTCGGTTGCGCCCTTGCATTCAAAATATTCTCGCTTCTCTATGGTTCTCTATTGGGATCTTAATTTTTTTCCTTCATTTCCAATCGATATTATGGAATAGCAACCAAAGGCACAGTACGTCATGCAAATGGTTTCACAAACAGAAGTGACCTGGGGGCGATAATCGGATGTTTTAGAGGAAGGAAATCGTATAGAATCGGCCCAAAAATAAGGGAAGAACTCAATGCTTCGTAAGCTGCTTCATTATAATTCAATTATCTTTTTACGTATTGTAATTCAAAACCCATCACCTGTTAAACTCATGGGCTGGGCTTTGACTAGACTTACCCGCCTCAATGGAAGTTTCACAAATAAGCAACAGATTCTGCGTTATCCACAACTATCTACTGTCGGTTCAGCTAACAAAATGAGATTAGAGTGATTGCGCTGCTCCCACCTATGCTCTCGTATAAACAAAGTCGGTAATCCAAAGCGGGGTGTTACGGTACTGTGTCAGAACAAAGTCAGGGAAATGATAGGCATCCTTAAAAATCAGAGTTTTACGACAGAATTACTCACAAAATTTTAGGAACCGAACATTCATGGAGACAATCCATGAAAATCTACTTCTAACTTTTCTCCAATGTTGATCTGCCTATATAAAAAGCCTTCCACGATCGCAGAAACATTTACTGCTAACTTAAAAAAAGTTTCGCATGATTTGGCTGTCTATGGGCTGCAGAGTGTTTATTTCTAGTCCGTAACAGCTAACAGTTTGCTTTTGCCTATACTGCTGCCGTTCATCTCACATGGACCATTTATCTTCTACTCATACCACGTTCATTGAATTAAGGTTCAACTTTTCGCCAGGAAGTTATCCTTAACACTAACGTCGAAATCAGAGCATGCGCGAAATAAGCCGCCTCTCACCTGCCAAAATTGATGCAGGAAAAATTTTGCATAAAGTCTAAAAGGCTTTATTCAGATGACAAGTATTTCCTATAAAACAAAACTGGCACCAAAAACGAAGTGCGAGGTTCACAAGAATCTGTCTTTAGCTGACGAGGTACAACCCAAGGTTCACTATCTTGGCTGGTAAAACGCATTTTGTTAGCCAGCTGTCGTTGACTTATTTCGAAAGTGGAAGTCATCCGTATCGCGATGTCTAAACTTGAACCGATCTTAGGCAGTTCAGAAGCTGGATCCATCTGCCGACTCGATCGTTCTGACATTTCATTTAAAACACCATATATAAGAATAAATAGGTAGTATTGCTTACAGTCCACTGACGCTTGTTTAAACGGAAACACAGGTTTTTCTATCTATTGCTGTTTTATTTTACGACGGCGATTCTGGTGAAGCTTTCGAACTTTATTATCTCGTTCCATTTCTCGCACAGACCGATATCCATCGTTCGTGTACTTGAAGATCTGAACGATCACAGTTCAGGTATCAACCAAATCTCACCTCCTTCCAACACTAGCGCAAGCGTGACTAACCAGACCGATGGCTATCGTTCACAAACAATCGTTTCCAGTTTGGACGATAAGTCCGACAACCCAGGAGAACAGGACAGAAATACTATTCAAATTAGACCTTGGTCACAAACGAATTCGGGGCCGTATGGGGAACCTAATGTGGAAGAGGCTGAAGATAGTAACATCAGTTCAATATCGAGTCTCAAGTGAGTTCTTCGGGTTAAACTGCCCGGTTAATGTACACTAAGCCGGATAATATGCGTCCAAACTGCTATGATTCGAAACCACATCCGCAAAATGGGACTTTGATTTTACAATATGCTTGCAGCCGGATTTTAAAATTAGAAACCATTCCTAGAATATGGTACAAAATGTTCAGATCATAATGGGTTAGTCCAGCTTTGCAGATGTGCGTTGTTTGGCAAATTCTGGGCCCCATAATTAGAATATTGTCTATTTGTTTTCATGTGGCAATCGATTATTAACCATATGTTACAGTTAGTTACCTGATACGTTATTTCAACTGATCGACAATGCCATAGTTCAAAAATTGTTGAGTTTTAACTTCAGAGTTTTTTTCATTGCCCAAGTTGTAGGCTATACTAGCTCAATAATCAGTCACCTTTGAATTTTGGTCGTCATTTGCGGCTCAAATGACGAAAGTTAGTAGTAATCCCTAACAATCACGAAACAACTGTACTCTGGTTATTTTCAGTCTTGTGAAGTTTTTATTTAAATTAATCCTAAGCCCACTTTTTAGTGGCAATAGGACTGATATCATTTCCCTTTGAAAACTGAATAACCTAAATATTTCAGTGCTGCTTTTTCATGTAAAGCCATAGATCCGTTTTCTTCGTCGATCTACATGGTAGCGTAGCTGTTGTAATGCTTTCGAATGTTTTTCTCCAATCTAAGATGTTTCAGTTTTGTTGTTTAAGTGGTTGAATCACACCAGATGGTTGAATGTCTAATAAGATCTGTGAATATAATTGCCCCATTTGACGTCTATCAATGTGAGGCACACGTAGAGCTCTCGCAATATCCGTTTGAAAATCACCAGTCAGGCATACACTTAAGGTATTCACCAAAATCAGTCATGTGGCTGAGAACCATCGCCGATGCGTACGTGAAATATTAAATGTATCAGTACATTGATTTAACATGATTAAAAATTTGTCAATAATGCTGAAATTATGCTGATGAAGTTGAACACCACAGCCTATCTTGAGCAGGAAGTGTCGAACCTACCTTTTATTTTCCAGTGAATTCTTGTCAGAGTGGGAAACTTAAATCGGAGGACGTCAGTAGGAGAATATAACAGATGGTGGCACATGACAAACAGCTTACGAAGGTATGGGATGCTTAGTGCACATTTGAAATGTACCAGAGAAATATTTGCACTACAATAGGAAATGGAGTATATTATGTACAAATATATATGTACTGAGTAAAAGATGTTCATAGTATATAAATATGGGCTCCTCAAACAGAAGAAAAATTGGCGGTGTAAGTCTCACATTTAAAATGCGTGCGTACTAACTATCTTCAAATCCCAAACCACGGAGTAGGAAAAACATGGCAACTTGCCTGTACGTTTCCTGACAATATATTGCTTTCGGTCATCAAATAAATTACTCCTAGACGGACTGTGTGTAAATAAGTGAAAAACACTCGCTTATCCAGTGATTCGTTGATCGGCCACTGGAACTTGTCCTATACATGTAGCATTGTTGCAAAAGTGGACAGGCTGTTTGGATCCCAGATTCGAAACATCTATTCGAATACCCGTTAAAAACTGCTGAATTGCTCCCCATAGATGACCATGTTTGTTAGGGATCATTAATAGTACATTATGCTCGAACGGAAACGCGAACCTGGAAGGAAAGATTGTGAGTCGAATATCACGACCGCTAGGCTCTGCAGATTTCCAACCAGTGAACCATCCTTATGGACATCAACTGCTGCGAAGGCAGCCTGTGGTCATGCAAACTCATGAAAATATGCGTACTATGCGATGCACACTTGATGCTCAAAACAACTTTGATCTAGTCAGAACGCTTAACCGCTACAGCGCTATCGACACAACAATTCATCTTGCACCCATGTCATTAGTTGAGATGCAATGGATGCGTACCATTACCAATCCCCAGTAAAAATGAGGCCGGCACCCTTTGGCTCCAAGTTCTACATCAATGAGTTGGAAGTAGGCAATGCAACAGTAGCCGTTGGGTTGCAAATATAAATGTTTCATTCTCGAATGAAAATCATTCTGACAAAGTAAGTTTGCAGAAAGTAAATCATGTGGCGCTTCGTTCTTTCGTTATATTGTCAGTCGAACTCGGCTCTGATACCGTTAGGTCTTAATGCAGCCATCTCGGCCTGTACCGCAGAAGTTGAGATGTCCCGGTGTTCACATCGAGCAGATATATATCAAATTACATAAACCGACAAATGTTTATTGGGCAGCATTCTATCCTTGTGAAGAACAAGCTCATTTCCAAATGGTATATTTGGTAGCCACATGTGTTCTATTGCCGCTGCTGAAATATTCATAACGCGGGATTTGGATACATTTGTCCGAATCAACATCAACCCAAACCATTACCAACACGAAAACTCAAGCTAGTTTCCGTTTGTTGCTAGGTTTATTTGTCAACTCCTTACAGTCTTTCGATTTAGGTCACGAAACCAACTGATATCTATCATTAAGTCAGACTGACTTGCAAAAAGCATACCTAATGAATTCGATCATGTTGCAATGCACTTCCACCTTGCCTACTGATAAATGCATCAGTAGGCATAATGCATCCGGTAACATTTTTATCAGAAAAATGCGACCGCGGGTCAACGCGCCATAAAGGAATTTAGACAACATTCGTGTCGGAATAAAAAATTCAAAAGTATGAGTCACGAACATACTTACGCTGGTCTATTTGCAACACTCAAATCGAAATGAACTTTAAGCTTGCGAAGCAAATTTTTACATCATTTGGAGTCTCAAAGAAAAAGAACTTCCCAAGTTAAACGGGGCTTCGCGGAAAATTTCTGCCTTTGTTAAATTGTCTGACAAATTAGTTAACTACAGATAGCTCAAAAATCACGGCAATAGTGGTTACCTCGTTTTGCTTAACAAAAATGAGCAATCCTTGTTTACTGATATGTTTTGTTTCGTAGTTAGAGTGAATGTTCGTCGCAAAATTTTTCTCTGATTTATCGAGTTTTTTGTGATTTGCTAAATGTGCTTAGTGCTGCAGTCTTTGATCTCTCGGATTTCTCACGACGTTGTTATTCTGACTTTTTTTACTGACTTTGAAACAATTAGTTATGAATCTGAGTTTCTTGATACCCAATTATTGACATCTTGCATGCAACCTGACGTCTATTGGAAAATCCGCCAGTGTTTTACATTCAAAAACAAGTCTGGGTGATCTTTTGATGATTGTAAATTATCTAGGGGAAAAATAACTTGCAACTTAGGTCAAAGTTCATTTCAAGTTCCCAATCATCCGCCGGGTGGGTCTGGTAAACTCCAACGCATAGCTGATCCAATGTAACTGATTCGTACTGCAATCACGAAGATCTCCAAAGCAGGACCGGCTTTCTTGAATATAGGTCTTGCGTTTGCCCTAAATTTTAGTGAAATTTGACTTTCCACTCATCCTCTGGTACCACAAAGATTGTTAGTAATGGTGGCACAACGGAAGGTCCGTGCTGGCCCCTCTCTTGTCTTCCCAACAGAAAATATCTCGCTGAAAAAATTCATTATAATTCAAATGATTAGAACACGTTGTTTCCAATTTTGAAGATAATGTCGCAAAATGGCTCTTGGTTAAGCGAAATTACGTTCAGTCGATCACTCAAGAAATGTTCCAGGTAGCCTTTAAAAATTTCAAGGAGATAACAATCTTTTATTACCAAACAAATTCTTCCCGTAAAAATAGGAACAGAAGAATGCGTTACATTTTAACCAGATTCCATGTGGAATGGGATAAATGCTTATGTGTTCGATGCATTTTGTGATATTTGCTTTCATTCCTGAAACTTAATCTATTTTTCTCAATCCTATTAAATGCAGTTTTTGAATTACTGCTAACTTTTGCGTTTTTGTTTTTTTAATGATTGGTGTTATGCGAGACTCGGAAATTTGAGATATGGGAGTTTTCTGGGTTACCTTCCGTTACGTTTAGTCCTTATTTTTACCGAATAAATGTTGCAAGTCTAGTGAGTAAAACAATTATTCTCATTTTTTTGTTCAAACACTGAAGGACTGGGAATATCTGTCAACATGCCTCTCAGTTTCGTTTCAGATAACAGTATGGCGCTGTATGAATGAAATTTCCTGATTACTTGTCATTTCGCATTCAGTTGTTTGGTTTCGTCCCAGCAAAACCTAAAACATTTTGTTGATATGCCGGGCACCCGTGTATACTTTTTAGTTCAGCCAGAGAAGTCTGCCAAAAAAATGTCAAAGTTTCTGAGATAGCAAGCATTCTTGAAGAAATTCATTTGCGCACATACCTCCAACAGTTTGTACGTTTTACCATTTCTAAACTACAAGAACAGTTTGACCGGCAAAATGGAAACCCATTTTTGCACCTGAAGAGTTT
Source organism: Fasciolopsis buskii (assembly GCA_008360955.1). Taxonomy (NCBI): domain Eukaryota; kingdom Metazoa; phylum Platyhelminthes; class Trematoda; order Plagiorchiida; family Fasciolidae; genus Fasciolopsis; species Fasciolopsis buskii. The sequence continues at coordinate 94,080 of LUCM01003227.1, read as the reverse complement.
AGAAATGTGACCAGGAAAGTTACGACAATCATTAAATACCTTCAATCAGATTTGAGGTATAGTTCGAAGTTTGGAAGACCCTGCAGTCGATAAGGAATTATTTGTCTCCTGGTAGCTTATACACTCAATGTTTGGGGAAAAAGTATTTTATTACGAATGAAACAGTAATTTTTCTCAAACGGTTGTCCAGTTATTTAATTTTGCCCATAGTTAGTTGATGTAACATCATTTTTAAGTAGAAATAATCAAAGGGAACCTTGGTCTAGGAGCGCGCATGAAATTTTCCTGTTAGAAGAAGACACGTTATCATTCAGGAGCAGCTTCATAGTTTTATTCGACAGCTGTTAGATTTGTTGGGTCAGAAATCTCAGCTAGACTTGTACAGTGATACCGCAGCACCGTCTTACCCCTCTGCAAGATGCTTTCTCAGATGTAGATGGCACCGCAGTTTTGGCGTACTGCTAATTCCATCATATCACTTTTAATAGTTTCCAAGGTGTGTTTACAAATACCGCTTCGTTCAGCATGCTAAAATGTTGGAATTACCGACCCATCGGTTCGAACAAATGACTATTATTCGTCTCACATGCGCAGCTGTGCAACATCCACTCGAAGTGGAATTTTGGTTGTGCCCAGTTCATGGGCAACAGGAATTTAGAATTGATCCGGCTATTAAAAGTACTCGGCCCTGGCGGGATTCGGACGCACATACGGATGCAACCCACACATTTGCACCGGTGTGCTTTAACACCTGAGGCACGAGTCCAAGCTGAACAGTATTGGAACGTTTCAGTTCAGGAACAATGGTTACCCGCCCAAATTGGCTAACCACGTTACATCCGCCACAGTGAATTCTTCTGACAGTTTGACTGTCCGCGAACCATTTGTAGAATGCTTTTCACAGTTGGATTAATTTTACGTTTGTCGAAATGTACCAACCAATCTTCCTAACAGGAATGTGTCTGCTACATTGAAATACAAGCTCATTGAATCGACGAGACCATGAAACTATATTGCCTTATCGATCAACGATCACCGCTGTCAAACAGGTCCAATTAGGATGTAAAGTTATAATGTGGTGCCTGAGTTGTCTAGAGAAACGTACATAGGGCCGCTCGCTCCAACAACAATTGTTAAACAATAGTGACCCTTAAGTTATTTGACCGTCATCACAAATCTCGCGAATTCGGACCATGAATACGGAGGCATGACAGGATTTGATTGGATTGACATTTCTTGAACAAACAGTAAAAAACCAAACAAATAACTTTTTTTAAATGAGTGGATTTTTTGACAAGCAATGTATGTAGCGGGTGTTTGAGCTTCGTTCCTGACATTCATGTCGTCTGGTGGCTGTTTGCGTTGTACATAACTGGCATAGCTTTGCTGACCATTGTTTCAGACAGCCATGTTATGCATGAAAATAATTCTGTTGTCGACCTAAGACACCCACAATTCTGTTAATAAATCAAAAAATTTCTGTTATTGGCAAATATGAAGACGCAACTGCACTAGAGATCCAGATTAACTACCATCGGAATCCGACGCTCGAATCAATGACTGACATCGTTAAAGGACTCCGTAGACGAACCGTCCGAACAACTGTGACGCAAAGTAACCGATCCGTTGTGAGCCGATAAGGGTATCGATGAGTGCCATCATGTGCTTTTTGTAACCTCGAGCCTCCTATAATCAGCTGGAATCTGCACATGTTGCATTCGTCCTATTTTTGTGACAGGTCACTTAACTCTAATCCCATTCCGATCGATTAGGTTCGCTGTTTTTCAATCGACTGCAGAGAAAAGACCTTGAGAGAAAAAGTGAAACATTGAATCGCTGGCCTCGCAACAGAGGCCTGTGTTAGTGGCAGGCCCGGCCATAACCGCCTTTCTGATCACCTAACTGTGTTCGATTTGTATTCGTTATTTGCCCCGGGTGCGTGCACATGGGCTGAAGATGACCCAAGCGACAGAAACTGTGTGCGAATGGAAGTCCGTTGCCTCTTGCCCTAACTTAAGCAGGCGTGGGAGCTGGCTTTACTTGCCTGTGTTTCACGGGCTCGACAATTCCTGGTCCCTCAGGGTTGCCATCATGTTCAAGGTCAACGAATCCCAGTTGAATCCAAAAGCCTTGCATAACCTGCACGCCGATGTACGACGCTGCGGGAACAGATGCGCGCACGTGTCCTATGGTGCAAGATTCAGCGCCTCGATCAGAAGAATCGCCGAAGCCAAACTGAGTGCTTAATCGAGCATCATTAAGCTGACAGAATTTTAAACCATAGGGAGATAATGTCTGGTATTTCACCATTACTTTGGTGATGGTCATAGTAATTTGCCTGCAGATTTCCATGAACGTAGCAGATTTTGAAATACGAATTTCCTTGAAATAATGCTTACCTCGTAACAGGACTACGTTAATAAAATGTGCACATTTGTCGTACGGCCCTATTCTGTCTTCGTCCGAGTGAAACGCCGAGCCAGGTATGTCTCAGGGTGCCAATGTAAGAAGGGTAACGTTTCGGATTTACGCAAGAAACATCCTGACATTGAAATTTCGGAACATTGTTATCATAATTTCGATTATTTCCAGTATAGTTCTGAAATAATGTGGAAAATGATAGAAAACATCGCAACATTAACTAAACACCATGTTCCAATTATGAACAAACCTTGTCAAAAGTGCTGTATCAATCGTGTGATGGAGACTTTTTCCCTGCACAAAACATCGCCGATCGGGAAGTGGTTAAATTTATAAGTTCACTTTTACCTTTGGGGGCAAATTTCTTAAAATGTAGCTTCGGAGTTTTTTCATTCACCAAGAAATCATAGCTGAAACTGAATCGGTATCGTGCTTGTGACGCTGACATCTCAATGAGATCATAGGAGACCATGACCTCACCTCAAAGATCAGAACAAGAATTATTTGAAGGAATGCTAATAGTGAAAGTGATGTCTGTGTATACTGCAGATGTTTTTCGAGTCTGGTTATGGCCTAGAAGCCAACCACCGTCATTTCGCAACCTTGATCTGGAACAGAATAAGGGTGCGTCTTTAGACAACGCAAACCGCACGCAGGCACATCGCGTCCGAACGGTTCGGCCCAACCAAGTGACTTTGTGGTCTTCTTAGTACACGAACAGTTTTCTTGAACGAAGATAGACGCGTCTGTTCAAACCCAGGCAACCGAAGGCTACTAAACGAAGAAAAGCACAGGGAAAATGCGATCTGTGGTAATCAGTGATTTTCTTTTGTTTCTCTGTTATTTCTCCAAAATCTGGCAGGGAGTTCATTAATTTCTCTGTACTCTTATTTTTGACGTCATAAGCTGTCAAGGATTTTTCGTGTAACAACCGAAATGTTCAGTTCACTTCTATTTCTTACAACCTTTCACCAACCTGCTCTGTTTACTACTTCACAGCATTATCTACTCAAAACAGAAAAATAGAGAGACTGGCAGTGTAAGATAGACCCTAAGGCAATAAGATGGAGAATTACGTAGAAGGAAAATTTCGAATTCAAGATCGCAGTTGAGTGTGGCATTTAGCCATATCACCCATTTTCACCAACTATCTTTTGGGGGATCTCGTAGACCACAGCCCGACAGACTGCTGTTAATGCTCCAAACGACATCCGTAATAATGAATCAGTGAGCCGTCGAATCATTTTCCTCATGGCTTACACTTGGCATCAATAAGCCAGTACTCCTGAGTTGGGCGTTTATACTACCGTCGGCTAACAAATCGTCCTCCGAATGGTCACTTTGAAGTAATCCAGACAACTGCCGTCAGAACTTGACTTTGGTTACTGGATTACTGCAATTAGAAGGCTCATACTCAGATACAATGAACCAATAAGAAACGGACAATCAAACACACGGATCATGCAGCGACAGAACGAAGTAATTTCTGGGCTACGAAGAGTGGTTACCTATGCACGATCAAACATTCTCATTTTAGTGACGTAGCATGTATCTGTATTGCAATTTTCAATTGTTCTTGATCCAATAGCTGGTTTAGCTTGCTTACGTTGAAAAGGCAACAGCAATACTTTCATACTGTTGCCTGCGTCCCGTTAAGGCCACTAACCGGTGCGTCTGCTGGGTGATAATTCTTCGTAGTACTTCAACTGATCCTAATGTCAAAAGAACGAAGGTTGGCAAGTTGTTAAAGGTACTTGGACGAGTGATACTTCGCAGTTCACTACAATATAGAAAGGGTCTTTATTCGGAAGCCTTCATCGTAGACTTCGATTCAAGGTTTCACTTACGAAAAAATTGAGGTTTAAGCCGGCAAGGCAGCCCTGAGTAGTAATTTAGCTATCACTACTGACAAAGCTCAATGCAGTGGGCATCTGGGTTCTGATTATCTTGCGCGATGGTATTCATTTCATTTGTTTAATTCGTTGGAAGTGATGATTTATTTCCAGGGCGTCCAGCTACTAACCTAGAGAACGGTTAAGGTTCTCAACCAAGGCCTTCGGTTCTAACAGGAACTTGTGCGCAAGACAGTGGTGAGCGGTAGAATGAAGGGCCATTCACTCAGGGCAGAGCTGTATGCTACTGGGCTTGTCCCTCGGTTGCGGATAAGGGAACGACCACCCTCCAAGGGGTTATTCGTGAATAAGGTAGGCTGAAGCTCACTGAATAAGCGACCGCGACAAGCAGCTGTAGTGTCGAGGTCCTGTTGGGTTTAGGCACGGCCAGCGATTTTTCCGAAAAATATCACAAGAGCTCACTGGTAACTGGCGTGGCGGGGATTGTCCGTGAATCAAGCAAGGCCATTGCCCCTTGTGTTCCACTGACCCGGCGAGGTTTACCAGAAGAAACGTCCGAACCGACCGAATGGCCACCGAGTCATCTGAAACAATTCTGCTGCCTTGCATAAAGAGCTTGGTAGCGCAAAGGCTATAAATGCATCTTCGAATAACACGGTCTAATCTGGACTGGGCGGTCGAGAAATGCAACAGCCCACAACGCACACAACCACGACTATGAATGTTTTTTGCACGAGCGTTTCTAGTTCTTCTCCCACTTGCAAAAGCGACTCTACTATATACAGGTGTTTGTTCCTCTACTAATTTGTGTTGTTTCCCCTATTCCCGTCCCATTTCCTCGCGTTCTTTGGTAATTGCGGTCGGCCATACAAGTGGAAGTATCACTGGAATAAGTCCTGTTGTTTTCTCTTGCGTTTTCCCTCAGAGGGCAACCACATCTCATCGAACCCGCACTTCTTCATTTCCTAGTCACATTCAGTGTGCGAATACTGATGTATGTAGGTCAACAGGGGTGTCTAGCCCGTGCACTGGGGACCCCAGCAATTGACGTGTTGTATTCATGAGACTTGCATTCAAGACTCCAGCTGTTAACCCACTGACATTCCCATCTAGTCCCTCTGCAAATTCTCATCTGCGTCTGTTTGGGGAATCCGAGGCTTCCGCTTCAGGTGTTGCTGGCGTTCTCAGTGAGAAGAGTGAGGCTACACTACTTGACAGGATCTCAATCGATAGCCGACTGTGTATAAAACTTCATTCAGAATAAATAACCGTCACTCTGAGAGGCACAAACTGTTTGTTGTCTCAGCATAGGCGCCAACAGACTGCAGCCCAAATGCAGTCAAGGACACTTGCTATCAAAAGCTGCACTATAAGCAGGGCTAACATCGTGATTTTGACAGGGGACATGGGTGCTAGAGTAGGTCGGCTGTCCTCTAAAGAGGCTCATCCAGAAGGCCCCTTTGGTCTTTATTCCTTTCGTCCCGAAAACGAGGAACGGTTGTTGGCTCTGTGCTCAGCTCAACAAGTATTACATGCTAGTAGGAGCTTCAGACGTTCCAATAACCGGTACGCCACCTGGCGTCCACCATCTTCGAGTCAGCAGTGGACTGAAATCGACAACATCGCTATTAACTACAAATTTTGGGGTAGTCTAGATGACTGCCGGTCGTACTGGAGCACTCTCTTGACTCAGACTATTCATTAGTTTGCATTAACCGGTCCATTTTCTTTTGTGGACTCTCGAAACGTATGACGCAGTGTTGGATAGATTACGGTTAGCTATCTGATCCGACTTGCCTTTCACTCTTTCGGAGCACACTGGTTGAGATGCTAAGACTTCCCTAATTAAACATTAATGAGCATTAGTCACTTATCAGGAACCCTTTGCATTTTGCTGTCTTAGTGATTTGTGGTCTAACCCGTCACATTGTGGCATTGTAGATTTCTGATGAGCCTCTGCGCCTTTCTGAGGCATTCCAGTCCATCCCAGATGGTAGCAAATACAAGTAAGCAGGGCTCGTAACGAGATGTGAATTCCTTGCAAACGTGCATAGGGATCGCGAGATCTGATGGTATCAACGAGCTTTCCATATGGAACGTGCTTCCGATACAGGAAATTTCCTCAACCTGTTTCACCTCAATCAAGCTAGCGGTAGGTAATCATTAAGTATGAGCAAAGGATGTGTTAAGTTGACGGCTCGTTCATCCACAACCCGCAACGACGTCTTGTTCGCTGGGCCGAGTACTTTCAGGCACAATTTAGTTGGTCCTCTGCATCAAAGTCTCCCGCAATTATTCCGGTGAGCCGCTACAACACACCCATCAACAGAGGCAGAGATCCTCGGGAAAATCCGAACCGGGCTCCCACTGGATTTCTCCACCTTTACTTAAAGATGGATTTATGTAACTGGTCAGTGAACTTCAAGTGTTGTTTCTGCAGGTCTGGTACTCCGATAAGGTCCCCTTCTCGTGGGGGCAGTTGGTCGTCGCCCCATATTCAAAAATTGCTTACGCAGTGACTGTGTTAACCATAGTGGTATTAGCCTAATCCCAACAGCATCAATGCTGTTTGCGTCCGTCATTCTTTGCAGGTTGTACAACACACGTGAAGTTCAAAAAGATCAGAAACAGGCTGGCTTTGGCCCTGGTCGTAAATGCCTCGATCAAATCTTCACCCTCGGATAGCTGTTGGAGTATCCTTTTTACTTTCCAAAAGCCAACGGTTATCGTGTTCCTGGACATTTGCACAGCCTTTGGTTTTGTCGATAGGTCTGCACTATGGCACTTTTTGTTTATAAATGGAGTACTTGAGAAGTGTATATCGGTCCTCAAAGAGCTTCACCGTCATACCTTAGGTTCGTTTTATGTTTGTGGTCAGCTTTCGTCACCTTTTCTCGTCCAACGGAGTACGACAGGGCTGCCGTATATCCCTATTTGTTTACAATTTTGTCATAGAGGATGTTCTACAGAACGCTAAATCCGGTCTTCAAAAGGGTGAAATCGAACTCTTTCCAAGGATGTGAGTTTTTGTCTTACTGTATGCCAATGATATCGTTTCGCTGAGTGACTATTCACAGAGAATTCAACACGCGTTAAATAGCTTGGCGATTGAGGTATCTGGGTAAGGTATGTGCTTTGCATCTTCAAAATGTGACGCACTTATTCAAGACTTCCAGGAGCCTGTACCTGATTTTACTCGCTTTGGTGATCGATTAGAGGTAGTCAGTAGCTTCAAATATCTCGGGAGCGTGATCACACCTGGCGGAGGTGTTGGAAAGGAGGCTTCATCACGATTTGCGAGAACCAGAGCTGCCTTCACGAACCTGCGGCACTCGCAGGGCTGCCAATGATATCAGGCTTTTCCTCAAGGGAAGGGTGTACAAAGCCATAGTTCTTTTTATTCTTCGCGGTTGCAAAACCTGGCCTATACGGGTTGAGGATGGCCGGCGATTTTCTGTTTTAGACCACCGATACCTCTGAATCGTTGCACTTGTCTGGTGGGAACATCGGGTGAGCAATGACGAGATGCGTCGCCATGTGTAGAATGTAGACAGTCGTCCTGTGACTGAGATAAACGCTCTTCGGTAGCTTGGACACATGTTGAATATGTCTGTCCATGTTCTACCTTTCAGTGATCTTTTTGCACGTACTGGAGAAGGCCGGGAGAAAAGATGTGGCGGTCAGGCTGACTTGGTGTAGAGGTATGAGGAAGTTACCATCCGCTTTGGCCTCGGTTGATGCTCCGCTACTTACTGGTTGGGGCCCCAAAGATGAGGACTGTGGTTGGTCGGAGACGCAGAGATAAATGGCTCAGAACCAAATTCAGTAGTGCTAACCCTGTATGGCCTTTCTGTTGAACTTATCTCCATTTAACGTAAGCCGGAAACAACCAAAAAGCCACAAAATGTGTAAGGTAAAAACGAAAAAGTGGGTTTTTATGATTCATTATTTTACCCCTTATTTGTCTACTTATGTGAAGTTTCAGTTAATTGTTGCGTTGGCCCCATGCTTAATTTAAGGGCACGCATATATATATATATATATATATATATATATATATATATATATATATATATATATATATATATATCAGACTGAGTTGTCAGCTTAAATCAACTGTCATCAAGGAACCTTACAAAACCATTTCATCAAGCTTCTACCTGTTGACTTCCCATGCGTAGTCGGATATTCGATTCGAGATAACCCGTCCTGTACAGCTTGGTATTTCATACAAGGGCACAGGGCGTCCTAGCGGAGTGGTAGTTCCATCTTGACTGCAAGGCAGTTTTACAAACGACTGCAAACCTGAAATAAATAGGGCTACCCACAGGAATCAAAACTTTCGCTTAATACGAACGTTCCCAATAAAGCTGTCTTCACATTCGAACCATTTCGATTATTTGGGCAATTTACTGCCAAACGGTCAACAATTCTCTAAATGTTATACATTCTGTCCTAGTGACAATGGCACAAATTGGAATGGTACGTTGTAAGTGCACACCTGATTTTGGTAAAAAAAGTAACGTTAGGGATATCTGTCACGCTTGTGCAGTTTATCTAATAAAACTTTCCTTGTACAGTCGAAAGCTGTACTCTCTCACTCTATCTTCGTACTTACACGTTCTGTGGTGTTTATTATGGAGTGGAAATGTACTAAGTCACAAAAATAAAATCATGATCAAATAATGTTCGACCAGTAAGCTAGTTCAGTAGTTTCCCATTAAGTCGTCTGTTCGCCATAGAAAAAAAATCCATTTTTTGAACAACAATGATTCTCGTGAAGGTCAAATTTGACAAATCATTTACACCATAAACCAGTCTTGACAAATGTAGCCAGTACGCAAAATGATTACTAGTTTTACTAACACTGATGTTTTCTAATTTTATAATTGCACATAATTCGTCTAACCATGGTCATATTTTCGTCGTGCCCCCATTAAATGGTGATTCGATCACTTTGTACTGTGATTGAGTTAAGCATGTCGTCTGTGAGAATGGGTCAATAAACTGTATAATAAATGGAATTACTAAACATAATAAGGCTCTCTGGTCTACACTTACAATGCGCAACTTCAATCATTGTTTGATGGAGCTAGCCAGTGATATTGTATTTACTGATGATAAATTAGCAACAAAAGGCAACTAGGAAATCAATTCCATTTCCAAACTAGTGATGACACTGGTGAAGCATCCTACTTATTCATATATTTACTACATGGTTTTTGTTTCCAGTGGCAACCTTGGGAAATTGATCTCATTCGTCATTCGAATGATTGTCGTCTGATTTGTCATACTTCAGTTGTTTTTTTTTGCCAAATTTGGACTGACTTGGTAGTTGGAAAATCTATCATCCGCATGACATGATGAATTAGATGGATTACATGCTAGATGAAATATTAGTAGAGAATAGTTTGAACTCTGGCAAAAATAGCTACATTGCGCTTGAAGTATTTCTCAGCCTCACTATCTATAGGCAAGCAAGGTGTGTCACAATCTGATGTGGGATTGATTTAGTTTGGTTATTCCTGTCAGTGCTTTTCAAACAATGAAAATCTATTGTAAATAAACTGTAACGAAATATACGATGAATCAGTCGCTGATTTTTTCAAAAAAAAAACGATACTAGGCGAAAAGAAATGGATTTTACTAACTTGAGTCATGATGATCGTAGTCGGTGATGGAAATCAGCGAGAGTCACTCCATCATTTACCGATGTGTTTACTAGAGAATGTTACCACGATTTACAACCTAAAGAAAGGACAAGTCAGATCAGATAATCGTCTCTTCACTTTTGTCTGCATGGTGTTTGTTTACAAATCATGACCAGATGCTTTGACAGCCAGCGAACTACTCAATAGTAAAACCCAATGAGCATAGTCGGGTTTCTCATATGAAAATCAGTTTTCAATGGGATATAGTGCATGATCAATGGTCAGAATGTTGTTTATAACTAGCGCAGAGTCATAAAGAGTTGGATGGAAAGATCTTTCGCAATAGATGATCTTTAACCAAAAGTGCAAAAGCTTGAATCCCATATTCCACTGCTGTAACTTTTCTCAGTTTATTAGCACTTAATTCAGGTGCAAAACACTATAGATAGTATCATATCTGGCATATACACAAGACGTCATAACTCGGAGCATTCGAAATGGGTCTCCTATTTTGTATTGTCTGGCCCAAACTTCATTATGATGACTAGACGTTGGACGCGGAGAACTTCCGTCCGCTTTCGGATTTTACGATTTTTTCTTCGCCCACGTCGGAGGACTACCAAATTCTGATTTCGAGAATCGTAAAAACAATCAAACTTTCATATGTGAGCCACTACTCATCCAATCCGCTTCACATAAACGGAAAATCGATGGCACAGGCGCAACGAACACAGAAACAGGAACTATCGACTTCGAATGTACAATCTAGGGTAGTAAATGTCACACACAATAAGGCACTTTGTTACTATCGTTTATTTAGGTTCGAATCTCCGCATTCCCTATAATCATTCCCGTATGGCACCCTTAGGTGGGCTGTGACCCTCGTCTCAAAAATGACTTTTGTTGACAGCTGATCAACAAGAGAATTAATAAGACAGAGGATAAGAAAGACAGAGTACCTTGATGCATGCTTATTCTGTTTTCCCACTGAAGAATACAATACAAAAATAACTAGAAACATTTTGTTGATGACATTCTTCTGTTCTTGAATCTCGCTTCGTCAAAATGTTTACCAAAAATAAGTACCTTATTTTCAGTCTCTTCCTACTTGAAGAGCTGTGACATCAAACAGCACCCCCGAACAACAGAACACAGGAAATGAAATTACAGTTAACTAATTTAAAACACATCCGTAAGAAATATAAATGGCACCTCAGGGAAATTTTCAAACTAACCCCACCGGCTTAGTCACTTTCTCGTTCGCGTCAATTTTTTAGTACTGCAGTCAATTTATCCGAGGTTCTCGGCTGTTTATCCAGTGGGTTTATATTATTGTTTTTTTTTAATCTAGAATACGATGCGTTCACGTGATTCTTTTTACTTTCGCTCACTTACCTCTCATTGGCATAAGCTACACACTTCGATCCGAATAGAACTTGCATATATTTTCTCCTAGAGTGGACTCATTGAGCAATGACACTGGTATCAGTCAAACTGTTGCGTAATTATTCTGAAGCACTAAAAATATTTATCCTTAATTTTACTCATTGGCTCCTAGGACTTATCAAACTTGAGTGAATCAGTTTCTGTTTCACAAACCTTTTGATTGTTTTCAATTTTTTTTGTCTTCCCCGTCTTGATCAGAAAACCAAGCGGAGTCGACTATGTTCGAGAAATATCCATTCCGGCCGGTTCCAATGCAGACACGCAAGGAAGGGGAACCCAAACAGTTACGAAATCCATAATAATGGTGAATTCCTAAAATGAATTTATTTCATCTTTATTACTGAACGAGCTGCTTTTAATGTCCTTTTTGTCAGTGCTTTGAGTTTAAGTAAAATTTTAGTTCAATAATCACAAAATCATTAAAACTGGTTATTTACATTCATAACCACAATAAATTGGTCGTAATGCCTTGTTGCTGAATTTAGCAATATTTTGAACGATACATCTACTAGGTATCGTTTTATTTTATAGTTTGACCCCAGTTGCTAATCTGAATCAGGGTGGATATGTGCCACGCAAAATTGTGCGGTACTGGCAAAAAACAAGATACGTCTATTTGTTTTCTTCATCTCTGGCCGGTGAAACATGAACGACACCCAAGTCCCTACAAATTCCGTGCAAGTATTCAAAACTTAATTGATGGTGAGTGTACCACCCCTGGCGTTGAACTATTTAATCCGTGATTGTGATGCCATTGAAAGTTATGGGACAACCGTACGGTTGTTTTGTGTGACGCGTTAAAAACGATTATCAGTGCTCTAAACGGGGGAACAGACAAGTGGATGGGCGAATGTGAGCGGTATTGATATCGTGCTATTAGATTTCGGCAACCAAATGGAAACGTTTCCCAATCCCTGACGTTCACATTTTTGCAATTGCGTTTTAGAGGAATCGGACATACGCAAAACAGTATCTATAGCCTAAATGGAAGCAATTTATTGGGTTCTGGTTGGATGGACGAATATTACGGAAAGTATTACTTCTGAGTTTGAAATTCTCCTACTTTGCAATCGCCACAGGAACCGTTTGATAAATTCTTATCCGAAAATCGTGCCGCAATAATCTGATAATTTGTCTCGATGGTATCCAAGAAACACTTAAAAACTAGTGCAACTACTTCAGAAAGTTCATTTTTAAACCTCATTTTCCGTGATACACCCGGCACCCGATAGCGGCCGTTTAACGGATCACGTCCTCCGATTGTTTTGGAGCGACCGTCTGATTCCGACTACGATCCACCGGATTCACCCATCCGCGGTACCGTGATTTCGAGACCATCTTACTTGAACAGCAATCACAGTAACGGGGACCAAAATGACTCAAATTATCATCGAACGATTCACGTGAATGGAGTGAGAAATTCGTTTGTTACCCTATCAACTCCCGAAGTACCCGGGGATTCGGACACTTCCGATAGCGATATCCAGCCAAGTGGTTTGCAACGGTTTCCCCGACTAACCCTAGAAGACCCTAATTCGGGGTCGTTTTTTCGGATACGCGAACCACCGTCACCACAGTCCACACCGAGCTTACCGAGACGAGCACTGAGCAATCAGACGCTACACCTCAAGCAACCGGTTCAACCTGATACTTCAACCCAAACGACCAACATCGAGCAACAATCACACAGACAAAACTCCGAAAATTCCACATCCGATCAGACTTCGGGTGAGTTAGAAGGAATGTCTACAAACGAATACAATTTGCTCCTTAACTATGGTCTCAGTCCACCCCGGGAGTTCATTTGACGTCGTGAAAATTCCTTTTTTCATCTAATTATTTGAGACATAAATCTCTAAACCATGATAAATTCACCCACTGATTAGTTACTTCTAATGCCAAGTAATCCAAAAAAGATTTCTTTGATCCTAGGTTACTCAGAGTGGAATCCACCATGTATGGTTTAAAGCTAGGACGGAAATATTAGGAATAGCTTTCAATAAAACCTTGTATTCCTTTTCGTTTCATTGAGATAGCTGATCAACAATATAGTAGATGATGCGATTGCTTGCTGAGCAGGCGTGACGGCTGAAAGCCAACTCACTGGACATCTTCCGTTTCTGAGCCTGAAACACTAACCGGAGACCTAACAGCCTAATGTCACTACCATAGGCGATGGTCCAGGTTTTGTGCTTTGACTTAAGATGACAACGTCGAGGGGATCTGATTACAGCTTTGTCTCGGTTCGCTGCTATATATATATATATATATGTATATATATATATATATGTATATATATATATATATATGTATATATATATATATATATATTCTGCTCTCGTTCCTAAGGTTGGCTCAGCCCAACTGACAAAGAATTATCAACGAATCACAGTTGTGATTCTTCTGTGGACTCTTCGACGAAGAGCTTCCATGCACACTCCNGTTGCTAAAGATTCGATTCTGGTGAGAAATATCAATCAATTCGGAGTGTACAAGTACGTGGATGTTTGGACAAGAGAGCATCGGGTACGCATACCTGACGAGCGACAATAACCGCGAAACCAGTCGTGTGCTCCCGGGCAAATTTTGTTCACGCATCCAGATACTACCTCCTGCTTCTACATATATATATATATATATATATATATATGAGTGAAAATATCTGCAGCTCAGGTTACGTATTTTTAGAGTTGAGAAGACGTACACTGAGTTAATACGTTTATCGTGACGTTTCGATCCGAACTAGGACTCGTTGTCAAACGTGAATGAGTTATTGAATGGGATCGCTAGTTCCGTGCGGTGTTGTGCGCTGTCCGTCTGTTTGTCTCTCTATTCTGCATCCAGGTCTTGTTAAGATGACGTAATGTTTGTCAATCTCCACATGCCGACTGAACGAGTTATATATATATATTATATATATATATATATATATCGCACTACCACATGGCCTAAGCACCAGCGAACTAGTGATTTCACAGTTATAGAATCTTCGTTGGACCGATTACTGTCATTCTTTTCCTGAATTCCTTTGAGTTATCACAACAAGAAGGCCAATGCTGGAGTATTTGCTTCAAAGAGAAAACTGGGGCTTGTTTGACTAACAGTATCAACAACTCTCAAAATGAGATGCATGCTTTACTCTTGCAAGTTTTATCAAATATGCATCTTTTTTTCGTTTTTGTTTACCAGCTGAAAATTTTCTCATAAAAGAGGTTGCCCAAACGCAGTCGTCAAAGCGCAAAACTCCTTGCTCTCATACTGCTTACGTTTTTTTCGTTCACCAGTAAATGATATACTGCGATTCTAAATTCGTGCTGACTTGGGTTTTTTTATTCTTATATTCCAAGTAACTTTAAAACATCGCGTTGCGCCAGAAATTCTGCGCCGAACGGAACAGCTCTACCGCTACGTTTCACAACCTTCTCCAGCTCCGGTGATCACCAGCACTGTAACAAGCACTGTTGACAATACATTTGTCAAAGTAACTACTCCACTCCCACCGAATCCAACGAGCAGAACTTCTACGACAATCATCAACACTAATCCCACTCCTGCAACGTATTCAGATGGCAGCTGGTTCCGTCGAAGTGAAGCGGCTAATCTGATGCGAGATTTTGGTCTTCCTATGGACGGATTGGGCACGGCTAGTCCGGAACAAACATTCTCACGTGTACCACGTTGGTTTCACGGTTAGTTAAGGACATCTGGCAACGAATACTGTTTCTTGTTTTATATATTCAATTATGAAAACAGTCTGCAAGACAAATCAGTGTGGTTTTCCCATTGCTGTTTTATTTAGCTACCGTATTTAGTCCGGTGGTCTGGTAGATTTAAATCGTCTGGGCATCTTTGGCAAGTTATGCAGTAGATTATCATAAGTTATAAAACTGCTCTTTATATCACACTGTGAAAGTGTTTTTAAGTAGCAAGTCAGTAGAGATGAATTCTTGAAATCAATCTAATGTGATTATCCATTGCCATTTTAAGGACTTTTTTGTTGACTAGTCATCTGATTTTCGATACACCTGCTCGCAATCTAAAAAATTATGCGCCCATCACTTTCCTTATCCGACAGAAGATCTACCTGTAACCCATGGCGTTCCTTTAAACAGTCACGATCTACTTTCGGTGCGCAAACATTCTGTCACTATAGGAGTGCCTGCATTAGGAAACACCCTAACTGAGGCAACTTGAACGAGAAACACCGGTTTGCTCCCACGTATTACAATGCATATTACAATACAGTCAGTGAATTTGGTCCTACTGCGTAAACTTTCCGGTTCTTTATCACAAAAAATAGCAGATAAGACTCTAAGCGGACCCACTATTGGGATCCTTAGGAATGCCACTTGGATGGTGTTGCATCCTCATTTGCTCAAAAACAATGACGCAACTTTAGTATTCTACTAATTACAGCAAGCAGCAGCAAGATGTACACGTTATTAGCTTCCTGGCTAAGAACGAATTGGTGCAATGCGTTTCAGTATCATGTGAGGGCAGGTGGTGGTTGCTTAGGCGACTTCGGCTCTCATTCAATGGGTTTTATCGGCTGCTCAAGATCCAGTGGTGATCACCGAAACCTTGAACTGATAGTTAAAGACTATTAAACGATAATCAAACTTGTAGTAACGGCAGCCCTCATACAACTTGCCTGGGAGATGTTGACTTACCACCATGGACGTATGAATAAATCGATCCTACCCCTCTCCTTGGTGTGATTACACCATTTGTCAGTATACTTGTTGCGCAGGCGGGGAAATTTGTCATGTGTCTGGTTATTCAATACTAGTTGTTTTAAGTGCATACGTGTCTGCATTCTGCCAAGTACTTTTGTAAATCGATGTAACCTCGACCAGCAACCAATATATCCGCAGTTGATCACAGACACAAAACGTAATTGCAATAAAACACAGGATAAGCCTCAGATAAAAAATTATATGAGAATGAATTTTTGTCCCGCTGTTATGCTGGTGCCTTTCATCTGGTCCACCAGCGTCCTCTGAAGCTCATCCACCGGTGTATTTTTTCCCCTTGATAAACAAACAGGGATGGTTGTGACTCAGCCCTTTCCCTCTCATAATTTTAGGCACAATCGACCGTTCACGTGCAGAACAACTTTTGCGACAAGTGGACTTGGATGGTGCGTTCCTGGTTCGTGTGGACCCATTGGCTCAACGCTATGTAATCAGCGTACTTTGGGCAGGTCAGGTTTCCCATGTCCTCGTTTCCGTGATCACACCGGAATCACACTCAAGCGCCCTGGGCCCATCCTATCAGTTGTACGGATTAACAAACGTAGATCAGTTCTCTTCACTGCGTGAGCTTGTTCAATATTATGCCGTAAGTTTTCAATTTGTCGCTCATTCACTCGAACTGGCTACCCAGCTTTTAGGCAGCCGGGAACTAACTAGCAACGAAGGTCGTTTTCTGATCAGCGTTCTTTACAAATAAAAGACCAAAGATCATTTCAGGCATACAATATAATGTAACCTGTTTTCTTCGATGCATGTTAGTTTGATATCCTTATAGGCATCCCGTTTAAAGTCAGTCTTTTACTCGTCCGAGCAGTGTATTAAGTGCTACTGAATTTTCCATGAGATCAGCCAATAATAATTGAAAATTTCGAAACATGAGGCTCTTGTACGCTGGCAGCAGCAGTCCTCATGCGTGACTACACCTCCCCTGATCTGAACCATACAAAATAATGAAAATCGTTGTCTGAATCGACCTTTTGTAAGCCTGTCGACATGACGAGAACCGAAATAACAGTTCACAACTCTCCTTTTCCACCAAAGTCCCGTTTTTGTTGAGCGGATAAAGTACAGAAAAACCGTCTAGTCTTGTCGGTGAGCTTTAAAATTTCCTGGTTTTCATTCGGAACAGCTGAGATGTGAAGGAAATTTGCACGGTTATATGACTAGGCGTTATCGGGTGCACCTAAAATCCCACAACCTAAGATATTTCTTAACATTCGCTTCCAGCGATGTTACTATCGGGGTCAGTGAATGAGAGCTAGTGTGTCAGAATGCATCTGTCTGTTACTTGGTTGTTTTTTTTTCGTTATAGGTAACTTATCAACATTACTGACTTCTTAAAATATTTTCCATCGTCGGATTTTTTCGAAAAACGGCGAAGTCATCATGCCAAACATGACAAACCGTGTATGATTCACCTTAAAACCTTCAACTGGTGTAGCTGCAAAAGTAAGGAGCTAATATTCTGATTGATAAACTACGACAGTTTGAGTTCGTACTTGGTGGGCAAATAACCACTTTTTGCAATCCGTATGGCTGTATCCAATCTGGAATGTAAGGAAGACAGACAGAAATTCTAATTGTTTGTCATCTATTTCCGTTGGCATCGCCAAAAGCTAACGCTGCTAGCGCCTGATTTACTACTATTTGTCCCGTCTCACGTAAGCGTCCGTTGAAGTTATTTCAATATCCTTGCCGATTGATTCAAGTTTTATACCCATTTGTCTCCTGGGATTTTCATTCCACCATTCAGGTGATTGACGATGTAACACAAAAAGTAATCTACTAGGGTAGTATCCTTATGAAAAGTAGAATCTCCCCGGGGTCAGTAATGTTTGCCCTGAGGATCGGTGGACTGGTAAAGGCTGTTTAATTTGCTTATTGTTTGTTCTCTGCTTCAGACTCACCCGTTGGCTACATGCGATCATCAGATGCTTCTGTACGCCGTAGGCCAAGCAGTCACTCTTTCTGGTGTACCGGACTACGCCGAGTTATTCTATCCATCAAATTCACAAGAAAGACGTACACGAGTCTAATCACGGACATCTCAATATGGTTTTAAACAAAATTCATAGAAGATTCCTCGAAAACAATTATTATGGCAAATCTGAAATTTTCTCAACGCCCTCAAAGGATCGATCATGAAACACCCTGTTTTTTCTTGTCAGTATCCAATCACTTCTGTCGATTCCTTCAACACAAACCAAAACCAAATTGTGAAAAACGAACAGTCGATATTCCGCCAGAACTCACACATGGATTGTTCGATCAAACTTCTCAGAATTAACTTCATTTCGATCAATGTGGTGAACATGCATGTGATTTGACTAAATTACTTAAGTTCGTCGTCCCTTTTCATTCAATCTTTACATCCATGCAACCTCGGCTATTAATACTATTAGAATATACACATTTATACATAAATAGATAGCCAAGCAATCAAACAACAGTAAGCCCAATACATTCAGCCATACCACATTGCATGTACATCGACTGTAACCCGCCGTTCTCTGTTTCCTTATCCAATGCGATTATTTTATCATGCAAAAACACAGACATTCACTAGGTAAGATTGTGTCAACGTGTAAACAAACAAATCCATGGCATTCTTCACTGAGACTGATCATTTCTCTCGTTCAGATTTCTTCGACGTTCATTTTCGCCGTTTTCGTCTGTCCCATTCAGTCACACATTCTGTTATGTGAAATCGAGTACATCTTTACTTCCCGTGAAAACTGAATTTATATATTTGCCATGCCCCTGTAACAAAATATTGTTTTGCTTTGGACTGCGCACGGTGGCCAGTGTCCGCTCACGCATCATACAGGATGCTGACTGTGCACAAATATATATATAGATATATATATATATATATGTATACAGACGTATACAGGTATTCTGTTTCCAATTTTGATCAAGGTGAATGTAGCTTGACACCAACCGTGAGTACCTGGCACATGTGTATTGCGACAATTTGTTGGCTTAATTCATGGAATGAAACACAAATCGGTTGCATTCATTCTTTTGCCGTCTTATTGTGTATTCGGATGGCTTTTCGAAATTATAGTAGCATACCTTGGTGCCGCTTTGGATAATTATACCATTAGCAATCAACGTGTTTTATCACATCGGAGGTTTATCCCTTCTGGTCAGACATTCTACTGCATTCCAGAAATCCGGCTTCGTTCATAATTAGTATTTGACGGCATGCCTGAAACTGGTGCAGAGAATGTAGTGAGTTAAATTATTGGAAGGATTTTATTGGATCACATTCCTCTAATATTGTTCATTGATAGTAGTAATTTCCAGCCAGAAATGTCTGCAATGGCATTGCAAACTCAATGATAATATTTCTTTTTATAACTCATTTACAAAATGCTACCTAACCAATAACCGTTATTTCCGAAAGGAACCCATAACTATCCAGGGTTGCCGAATATCTGAGGTGGCCAATGTGGGGAACGGTGGAACTTGAAATCAGACCATCATAATGCTATCTATTCGACTGAAAGTTAGAAACCGAAGATTTATAAAATTCGAGATTCGTGTTCCGTAAATTTCCATATCGACTTAGGTATGATGTTTAATATGATTCGGAATTCGGATGTGCTTGACATTCAGCTTCTACTAAGTCTCGAGAACCAAAAGAATAGGACTGTGCCATTCGGAATGGCACATCGGGGAACGGTAGGTCTTTCGATCATTTTGTTCCCAAAGCGTACATTTATATGGGGAAACTTACGTATAAACAGTGGGAAGCTGATTTAAGATAAGATCATATGCGTCGTTGGAAATGGTCGGCTCGTCTGATCTCAAATACATGTCAGCAATTTGAAGGAACGACACCCAAGTAGCAATTAAGTGTCTGCTAAGAGCCTCGGTGGTTATGATGAGTAGAACCAACTTGTTTACCACGGAGGATTTGCGTTAAAGCACAATAGACAATTATCTAGATAACTGTCACAAAATGAAATTAATCCGATTGAAGAAGCAATGAAAATAGTGGCACTTAAAAATAAGTAGAGTAAGAATTACCCAAAGCCCAGCCCAGAAATTACGTTAAATACGACGTTCATGGCACTTGTGATCGCAAAACGTTCAGATGATCTTATGCTTAAATGAAGCCTGCGTTTTTTTCAGACATTGCCATCACCAGTTAAGATCATTCCAATAGGAAAACCGATAGCGGTCACGTAGGATGTTGCAGAAACATTCTGTCATTCATCATCAGAAAGTCTGGTAGAAACAGCGTTTTTCTTATATGTTTCACGACCGATCGTAAACAAGGGTCGTCATTTACAAAGGTAATGTTAGTAGCTAACCTTGATCTCAGCTTGGAACACTAAGGTCAACAGGTTCACTGAAATCACACTTTAACAATGTTCGATCACAGTGCTCTACCGTTGCGTAAGTTCACTTGCCTGCCTGTCCTGACCAATCCAAATGTGGTGAACAGCCAAGCAATCATCAAGCTAAACAACAGAGATTATTGACTCATTTTGGGGGGAGCAGGTTACATGCAAATAGTAAAACGGAACAAGCGAATTTTTGACAACGGAGGAATTCTGGTTGACCAAGTGATCGGTTCCATTGCACAACTATCGAATAAGAACTCACTGAATAATCTTTAATTACGGGATTCCCTATGCAAAGCACAAGGAAACACCGTACGAAAAAGAATTCACTTGTATTTAAGCGCTTTCTGAAGGATTTAATGGATTAGGTCTCCTTAGTCAACAGAATAGAAAATACCAGAGGCAGGTAGTACGTTATATACAATGGGAAGCAGTATCAGTACGGTAACAAGAGGAAAATAGATCGCGGTGGAAAGGCTCATGAAAGGGAAATAATGTTGCCCCTACAAATTCAAAAGGTGTTATCACATCGTCTTCATTTTATAGCATTCACCATCCTAGGTCATAAAATTTGTCAGGTTCAGCAAAGAGTGAAGTAATACATGATTTAATGATTCAATATCAGCATTTGAAAAAATTCTGAAAAATAATAAGCTGTACTAACACATCACGCTCCGGCTGGGCATCAACGGCCGAACGAAATGATTGAGAGCTGAATACAACAAGAGATATGTTATAAGTGGAGACTCTTGCATTGGCACTGCTACACAAACCAGGACTTATTAGTCACCAGTCGTTGTGTACGTCTCAGGTAGTTGACCTTCCTGCATGATAATTCTGCAGGGTATTCAAGGAATTTTCTCTGCAATATGATTGAAATACGTTTAGGGAAATTTCGGAATGTTACTGAGAACCAGTAAGTGAATTTGACAGCTAATTCGCCCGTGGACAGACAATGCAGCCACGGAGCAGGTAGACCAGTAGCCAGCACAATCGTGAATACCGAGTCTTTCTGCCAAAAACAGTCTTGTACATCATCCTGTGCGCATTCTTACAGGCATAGTATTAAAGATTTTTCCTCCATAGTTGTCATACTAATGTATGTATAAATTAGATTCTTACCCGCACATTTTCCTTAGCATCTTTGCTGCCAAATCTTGCTGCGGGTCAAAATGTTTTATCCACATTCTTCAAAGCGATTTGCGAACGCAAACTCAGGTCGGTTTTCTCTGGATGATTCATCAGAAAATTTTACTAATCACAACAGCAATACGAAAGAATTCTCCTTTGAGGATGTCACGTGTATACCTAACTTGAGTGGGTATTTTGGGATCTTCTTATGTAAACCTGTTTCTTACCAGGCAGGTATTAGCAACAGAAATGCCTGGATTGCATTCATGAGTCAGTAGGAATTACCTTAAAATTTGGATTTCACATCTTTTGTCGAACCTGTCAAACAGTATTCAAAAAAAAGCTGGTCCACATCAAAACAGTTTTGTCTGTAGTTCAGACTGATATGTTTACAAACTGTCTCCCAAATGATCGCATAACCAATATGGAGTTGCATTTGTACAGTAAATTGACTGGCAACTAATAATCGACGTATAGTCAATATGTTACAGTCTTCTCTGAATGGGTAATAAGCGTATAGTCGAATGCTAATTGACGTCATTGCAAGCAACCAATTATGCACTCCGGAGTTTGATCGAAATGAAATGATCCCAATTCCCTCAAACACAATGTGGTTTCATTTCTGTTCCACATACCGGTGACTGTCGTCAAACCTGATGGAACCTTGCGGAAGCTAACTGCTATGTGACCATTAGTGAATGGTGACTTGTTAGACTCTAATCTGCGAATATTTCTAAGGATCTTTTTTCAAGTGAACCAGAAGCTGTTCAGAATTCGGCCATAAGTAGTCTCCAATGGCTACAACAATGATTAATGTCAACTTTGTTCCCATTTGCTTGACTGTTTTGTAAATTTGTTTTCTAACTCAAAGTGGCAAATTATTATTCCACACCTTTCCGACTTCAATCCGGTTAGAACAAAGTCTCCCATCTATCGTCTTGAGTAGACTATGACCAGCATTTATACACGTGATTATGGTTCAATGGAAATAAGCTTTTGGTGATTTCCAACATGAAATGACCAGTTGTTTAACGTTTCTTTTTTTTGCTGATTATTTTGATTGGTGATACTCTATGAAACTTGTCTGACCACTTTTGCTGAACATGTTGTATTGGGAAATGTTTTTGGGCACTTAAATCGAACCAGTGCTTTGATTTTATTGTGCAGAATGTCATCTGTAAACTGAGATAACTATTTCGGATCGGGTATACCAGAATCCAGCTGCACGAAATGGCACACAAAACACGCGTGCGCACTGGCGTGCATTCGTGCGTACGTGTGCGCATGTGTCTATCGCACAGAGTAAGAACAGCAGTGAAATATGCTCCGTCGGAAAACTAAGTAACCTCGTTGCATGATTCACCCAAATATTCAATATTGAGTTCAGAAAAAATAACACTGAAATTAGAAACTATAAGATGAGAATGAGAAACAATTTTTAGTAAAAACAAGAGTCTGCGGTAAACAGTCTTATTGGCCGGCAGATAGCATTAGTTACCGGCCAACGGGTGATCACCGGCACATAGACTAGGCCTTGTCATTGGGAGCTTGAGAAGACGCATGATCAATCATGG
This sequence comes from Fasciolopsis buskii, assembly GCA_008360955.1. Lineage (NCBI taxonomy): Eukaryota > Metazoa > Platyhelminthes > Trematoda > Plagiorchiida > Fasciolidae > Fasciolopsis > Fasciolopsis buskii. The sequence goes on along the minus strand of LUCM01003227.1, from coordinate 70,895 downwards.
GCTGGCAACGGATACGAGAAGTTGGCTAGTGAGAAGTGCCAAAAGCGAGCAAGATTTAACGCTGTGCCTTGTCCTCGTTTTTATTTTTAAGTTTCTCGGTCCAGTTTTATTTTTCCTGAATTCAACCTTCAAATGGTACACGAGTCAAGTTAATGCCAAATAGTTCACTTTGTATTTGAATACCTGTAATGTTATTGGTGTACTTGTATAAATACACATGTGCACTAATATAATGCACCAAAAATCCATCCCCATCAAAGCACTGAGTTCAAGTGGATTTCCTTGCATGACCGCCCACATTGATGTCAGGGCTCCTGTTATGTGATACAAACAGTTTACCCTCAGTGTGACGTGCAAATGTGAGCAATTTACCTGCGCGGGTGGTTTTAGCTCCACTTCCGAAACTCGGACTTCGCCGAAATTGTGCTGCGTAGGTGGGAACGCTAGCACCCAATTTGCTACACATCGACCTGAGTAGTTTTAGGTAAAGGCCAACTTACCGGAATAACAGAAGAAACAAGAGGTAAATCAGAAACGGCGTAAAAATTCTTTTGCCGGGCCATCGAACTGTGAAAAGTAGGAGTAAAATTGTCCTCACTGATCACTGATTTAAAGGTTGACCAAAACCTTCCGTGAAAATGGATGTAACAAAGTGAGTACGACCAACATTATTTGCCTTCTTCGAGGGGCGGAACGCCAAAGAAATCCCTTGGAAGTGAAGGACGAATACAAGTTTAGATCGTAGGTCTGTGCTGAGAAGGAATCGTTACCGAAACGCTGGTGGTATTCAATTTCTTCCCTCTTATCAGGGTATTCAAATGCAAAACCAAATGAAAACTTGTGAGACACTGTGAAAAAGTAAACGATCATGGTGATGAATATCTTACCAAATCTTTAAACTTTAGAAAAAGCTCTGGCAAAAGTTTGGGAAAAAGACCGATAACATTTGGCGACCAAAGCGAAAAGCCTTAATACTTCATCTAAAGAAAACACTGACTCTGACTTCGATTGGTTGCTGCACACGGAATGGACAACGAAATACCCGTATCAATCAGGAAAGCGTCATCATGTACAAACTAAACGAGCCTCAGTTAAATCCGAAATATCTAATTGACTTAATATTTGGTTGGGACTCGAACTGGGTGACCACAATTTTCGTTTGATCAAGCAAGTTACCTAAACTAGCATCACGATCAACTACAAGTTTACGGGTCCAGACGGACGAACTAAGATGAGTTGAATCAGTCCAAGATTCAAATGATATCGGACTCGCGAACCTCTGTTCATGGGCTGTGAATGTTCGTGACAGACACAGGTCACTTGCTTGATTAAGTGAAAATCGGAGTCATCCTGTTTAATGCCAAACAAAATCTAAAACGTATTCAACCGGGACACCATACTGACCTATTGGTCTCAAAACGTAGATCACTGCAATTATCTGCGAAGCTAATATGTTAAAAATCCCTAGGACCAGGGGGGCTACAAAGGATTGACTACAGTACCATTTTATTCTTCCAGACAGAGATTAAATGTGCCTGTGACCATGCAGAAGCTGATGAATGCTACGGTGAAGACAACTCTCTTGGTTGGAGTTTTTGATATTTAAAATAAAACACAAAGCCGAGCCCAACTAACTTCTGTATGGTGACTAATTGGCCAATTCGCGAAGAACATATCCGTGAATGGAGCACTGACACGATTTACCTCCTGGTGAATAGTAGCCGTACAATATTTTTTGCCAGTTTTGTTGCATAGGTTTTCAAGCTTTCGACGACGTTTACTCTGTTTTTTTATGGCTTTTAGCTTTCGCTTTGGGTTATTTTTAGCCAATGCTCATTGTTATCGGATTTGCTAGCAATGGATTTACTAAGCGGAAGAACAAAATAAAGCTTTACATTATTGAACACTTTCTCGAGATTTATTTTCAAAACGCTTTTCATAGATTCAATTTTCTGATGGCTCTTTCAGTGTGTGTTGGAGAATGGTAGTCATTAGAGACATGGCGATTAAATGAAGGGGGCCAAAACGCAAAGTGGGAAGTAGTCTAAAGGTTTTCAACTGCGATCCCTCCAAGTATATTTTTTCGATGGCATTTACATCCCGAAAGACGGTTCTTGATAATGAATTCGAATTTACTGAAAATTTCATTAAGTTGGATAGAGAGGACTGTTGGTGGGTCCCCGTGATGGGAGACTGGGAGCTGGTGCCAAAAATACAAGATCGCCTTGTTTCAGTCCCATGATTCATGCAATAATAGCAAGTAGGATTGTCCCACACGCCCGGCTGCACTAAGAGAACTACAGACCCGATCAACTGCAGGCCAGGCACCGGGGATGGGAAACTGATCATTCGACCTAAGTCTGGACCAAGCAAAAGTGTTCTGGTTGTGTGACATTCAGTGGCCAACGCAGAGGCGCTCGAAGTGATGGTCAAAGAATAGACGGTATGCCCAAAAGACAGCGTGCAACCAGCCGATGAGTCCTATGGTGTGTGAGCCTATGTAAGCCATTTGATTATGGCGAACTGACTAAAGGGTGGTGTCGACCGGGCGGGAGATTTTTGGATCGTCCTGACTCAATTAAGCGGGCATGAACTGAACCTGATTTAGGACCATCGACTGATAGCAGGACGGACATAAACATTATAAAACAGCACTGAAACGGATGTCTTAGCTTAAGGTTGGTCATATTAACTCGTCTATGGATCGGTGCATTACTAAAACTTGAGAATGGGTGTAACCATCCGTAGTCACATGACGATGGTTGATGTTCGCCATCTTAAGTCTCGTCTGATGGACAAGTCTACTTTTGGGCATAAGGGACCAAATGTGTACAGTGCGCCATTCCATCATATGCTGAACTGATATCTGACCAACTTGCAGTATTTGCGGTTTACGATATGTGTTGATGGTGAAATTCAATGACAGAGGCTTGTCTCCGGAGCTGGAAACATTCCAGGAGCCGTTGATCGCATCTTCTCGTAGATAGCTGAATGGTATTTCGAAAAACTATGACTTCCTTCTTCCAGGCATCCCAGAAGCAACAAGATTTTATGTCGTGACAAGGTGACCATTTATGTATCTAAAACTAGTGAATAACTTCTGCTGCTCCAGAACGTCATAATTACGGACTTTTAGGCTTTTTCTTCGTTTCCGTTTCTAAAACTGCAAAATACACTGACTTCAGCAAGGCAGTCACCATTAGCTGAACACTACCAAATGGGGAAACTGGAAGGATTCGAACTCGCGAACTTTAAGATTGTCCTGCTGTCGTACTCATAATCCGAGAATGAAACGCGATTCAGAAATACCTGTGTTCCAGCCTCATGGAGTGTAATTGGCCATGTTTAGTATAAAGTATATACATTTGTTATTATTAATGATTACAACTAATAGAAATAGTTACTACTTGTTAAGTCACTGAAAACACCCAGATTGATGCGTTGCAATGGGCAATGAACGGCTGCTGTGTTACTTAAACAGGCCCTTTTTCAACCATTCTTCTGGAAAGAAATAAACAGCATTTTGTATGAGATATGCAGTTTATGGGGGATAATTCACGTTAGTTCATTCGCTTGTCAAATTCCAGTAGACGTTCCAGTATACATTGGCCGTTCATCATTTGCCGGCCTTTTGGGGCTCCATCGGGTTGACGGCTAGGTGGTTTCTGGGAAAAATGTCAACGACACCTCAGACCAATTCGAAATGTCCAGCATAGATTTAGAACTTCCCAGGTGTGTAGTTCTGCTTCACAGAAACCTTCTACCTTCCGTCTCTTTTCGGCTGTTCCCGTAAACGTCAAGCAACAGTCTTTCTCGACGCTGGATTGAACTAATCCGCCGAGCTTTAACGACTGATAACAGTACGAATGCAAATAAATAGTGAGCCGCGGTAACCCAGGTAGTGAGTATTTTTATTTCGAAAAACAACAAAAGCCTATGTACAAAAAGATGATACGCGAACTAACAAGGAACGAGTGTGCAAGTGCCACAGGTTTAAAAATGGCTGTTGCGAATCAGTGTGAAGTCAAAAGCGCTTAGTGTACCAGCATATAGTGCCTACGATTACTTGTAACTGGACACTCTAGCCCAGAAATAAACTGCATCTGTTAATTACTTCCTAAAGAGCGATCGGAACTAAACTCAGGACATGCGAATACATGAAATGCAGTAATCTTACCTCGGATGAATTGTATGCATCAGTTGATGAAACAGGTTAGAGAAAGAAATGAGTTCAGCACTCCTGTGGTCGTTGGTTTCGCGCAGTGCTATTTTGATCATAACGACCACATGTTATCCAAAAACTTTAGTTGGACTACCTGAAATGAAATGGACGCTGTGGTATGATGGTGAAGTCAACTTTGGGAAGACTGTAACGAGACTCATTTTTGACTACGGCGACAGGTTCTAACAGTACAACTTGACTGTATACTAATTTAGGACTGACATAAAGTTGGCCCAGTGTTCGCCATCGTATTTTTTCAACATGACAACCGTTCCCATCATGCTTTAAAAATGGTTGGGCGACTGTCCTCAAAATGTTGTGGTCTGCTGCTAGCCTGAGAGGGCATTGAATTAGCTGATCTACAGCAGACATCTCTAAAGTTTCCCAGCGATACTGAAGCAATTGAGTGCACAAATGCACCGCTTTAAAAATTTGTTCCACTGTCTTTTTACTATATAGGTTTGCACATGCCTGAATGATTAGGCATTACACGTAATCATTCATGTCTTGGATCGGGGTCAACTATTGTTCAATAGAATGACAAATTCACAATCGGTTGAGTAGAGCACATAACGCCTAACAGAAAAGGACAAAGCCTCATGTTTTCCCGAAAACTCTAAGTTTTAGAAGTGCGCCTTTCAATGAATACAGCCTCTAACGTTTCATTTGTTGATGACCACTCGCCTCTCTCCATTATGTGCAGGCACAAGCATGAGCATTTGGAAAGAACAAAATTTGTTGTTCAAATTTACCGACGCAGTTGTTGCAGCTTTGATCTCAATATGATTTATGATTAATCACAAAACGTAGCATCAGCACGTCTTTTTCGGTCTCACAATGCCCCGTGTCGTCGAGCGTGGTCGCGAACGCGCGCACGCGCGGCTTTACATCACCTGATATTAGTGAGACATACACAACGAAAGCTTTACAAGTTATGGCAAATTAAACGTGCTGTAAGTAATTGGAAAAAGCAGAGTTCTCGTTCCTCACAATCGAACAGAACAAGACAAGTGAGATAACCGCAGTTAATGAATGAAAATAGTTGTACATTAACTGTTTGTCGCGTTGTTACAAATGCTTTCAGCGACAGCGGGTTCACTGGAAAGTTTGAGCTATCAAGATACAGATGTGTCACTCCAGTGTTCGACGGAATCGCTGGAATTGTGTCAACGACTTCGACGGTGGGTTCTCGTCTGGAAAGTCTCACCAGATCAAGTCAATTCTCTTTTGGCCATTCTGCAGGATTATTTTGCTTGTATTCCGACCAACATAAAAGGACTCTTCGAAGCCGGCCGATACGAATCGTTCGGTCCATCGGGCAAAATGTCTTTTGGAACAAGTGAGGATAAAGTAAGCCTTTTTGGGTTTACGCAAGTGAATTATAACTTCACTAAATTGCTTAATACATGGACTGAGTATTTTTTTATATAACTCAGTGTTTGGTATTTTCTGGTCAAAATTTCCTTCGAAAGCTGAGATCTCAGACTGATGAAATGCAAAGCAATCTTTCATATTCATTAAGGTCCACACTGGGTGGGCCTTTTAATGTTTCCCAACAAGCTAAGTCCCTCCGCTCGATTCCAGCTACTGTCGTTATGACTTCGATGTATAACACCTAAACGGGTACTCCATTCGATCTAACCTAAGCATAAACCCGCCATTTCAAAACAACTAGAAATTCAATAGTTTTTATGAACACCAACCCAGAATGCTGACTTTGCGATGTAGAGCTCTGAGCTGTTGCTGTGTTCAAATTGACCTGTGAATGACTATTACTGTTACTAGCCAATTTCCTGCCGAGCACTCTCAGACACATCGTAAACCTCTCCCACAATTACCCTATCGCATTAGTGAGCTCACGAGAAATTTCACTGCAAAGCGTTCACGGTAAAGTATGAATAGTGAGCACTGGGTACATAGACATAGATTCTAACTCACTCAGGAATCCCACCGATGAATAAATAACCTAGTGAATATAAAATCCTCAGCCGAAAAGTTAAACTTGTGATCTATTTCCATGCTACCACCAACTAAACTTACTTTGGTCAATATGGCGGTGGAAAATTTATTAGCAATCTTGCTTCTTAAGCAGACCATATAGATTTTCTATTGAGAAATCTTTCTTGCACCGAACAAGTGGTTATATTTAACGTGAAAAAATTGTTGACAACTTGCCCAGATACCCAGACCGGCTGTGATGTCCAACTCTGGACTCGAGTTTGGACGTGAACGACTTTGGCTGTTGTTGACTTCAACAAGGATGAAACGGACGTGTAGATCTTCCTTCGATTCTCAATGGTGACTTGGATGTCCATACTGAATGATGAATGATTTCATTAGTAAATTAACTTCTGTCTCTCAAGAAACTTAATACCAATTCTTCTCACTGAATAACAACAGTCACAATAAGAAACTAATCCGACCAGCACAAAAATCGAAGTTCGATTCAATACCGTTTTAATGAATAAAGTTAGTTGTTGGTGTTGTTTGGAACCGGTAGAAATCAATCATGTCAAATTAGTGATAAAATTACGACTATAGACGTATATAAACCTTTATCCTCCATATTCAAACATTCTTCGAAGCTTCGCGAGGATTCTTGAGGTGTAAGAAATCTCAACATGTCAAAATAAAAGGGTGAATGCAGCCCTGTTATCATTAAAAACGACAACAGAAATTTTGTTCCACTTCATCGGAACGGTATTATCAATAGTGTCTACGCTGTTGCAATATAAATAGTACAAGATTACAACGCAATAAGTGTCAGTTTGTGCGAAAATTATTTTAAATATTTAATATGGTAGGGCAGTGATCAGGCTTTGAAAACCCTGACTTTCATAATGCTGTCGATCAGCTTCTTAATCGATGTCTCCTGCTGCACGCGAACACCTTCTTAAACCGGGTGTTATAACAAACAAAAGAAAAAGGGCTTATCGACCATTCCCTTGAACTTAAATTTAGGTACCTCATTTTAGCGAGCGATTAATTCTGCCGGCGGACGAGTTGTTTGAGATGGTCCATGGAATATTTACGAAATTCATTCTTATAACCGAAAATATTTAGAAAGCTTAACCACTTCCGATGTGTCACAATTGTTGAACTACACCCTTGTCACTGGATTACATTCATAAATACGGAAGACGTATTCACCATTGTGGCGAGAACATCTCCCAATGTTTAACAAGAATACACCGTGAATGATAATAACTGCTTGCTGAAATATTGTTTTCTTGGTTATTAACTAAATGAGTTCCACTGACGAGTGGGTACATGAATCGACTTAGCGTTGAAGTTCACAGGCTAACCGATTTAGTGTGCGGATAAACTGTAGGTCTTTCTGTCGTCATTACGACATCCCTAAGTTTTTCACATCCCTGGCTCATTGATTTTCATCCGTTTGTAGAAATTCTCACCGGTGTTTGGGCTGACATCCTGGTTGCTTGTAAACCGCTGTGCAGCTTTGCGCTGCCAAAACTTGATACATTTAGCCAACGGTTAGCTGCAGTAGAAACCGTTCAAGTGTACAAAACTTTTGGAATTAGCAAACGAAATATAATATATGTACTTGAAATCGGTATGCGGAATTCGACCAGTCATAATAGTGAATTGATATGAATTAACATCAGATGAAGGACTGACTTCAACCATGCTACAATGGGAAGACCGCAATGTTTTAAAATCCCGTTTATCACTGTTGTTATCTCGAGCGCTTTCAGTCGGTCATCGTTTCCACTGTCTTTCAACCCGGGCTGTCTAACCAAGCGAGAACGCCTAAAGTAGTAGCCTCGGGACACTATACAAAGCTATTTCGTCTAGACACACTCAAACCGTTTATATAGGTGCACACAGGGTAGGGCTCACTAGCCTATTGCCCTCCGCCTCTCGGGCGAATCGACTATTGGATATTCGTTTCGAATGCGGCCTCTGTTCGTCTCTAAACCTCACGAAAAGTAGACTGCTTTTTCTTTGTCTCAGAGTTCCGCCGGATGATTGGTTTTCCATTTTGGTTCTTGGCTTGCACTCATTCAAGTATTTAGCCCTTGTATCATTCACCTGAGTGCACCCGGGCTTGTTGGACGGTTCTGTTTCCCAGGTTTCGTTCATGCCTGCTTACACATGACTGATGGTACAGAAACAAGACGGTTTCGTACTTTTGAAACCAGCTGGTAGCCTCACCCTACACACAAAAGCCGAGGAGCAATTTTACGGTTTATTTACAAGTCATGCGTTTATATACAACATAGATATCCTGATCGGTAGAATGTATTCCGTCGAATGGCCTTCGAAGAATGTCTGAACTTCATGACTGCCTGTTGCTACGGTTTTCGTTGGTTGTTCGTCAGCATAGGCTATGTTGGAGTGCATTACATGGTCTGCATATTAGACTAAGCACAGGAACGCCACCGAACTCTACTGGTCCGTCACGTGGGAGCAATCAATCTCAATCTAATTTTCCTTCTGTGGTCAGCCCTTTTTAAAGCATAGCCAACCATAGCCTCGAATGGTTAAGCTGTTTAACAACTTTGTTTACAATTACAAAGAAAACTGCTGAGTGCATGGGATGCAGATCACACGTAATGCTGTCAGGATAGTGTATTACATTTTTCTTCATGATGTCCTTTCAGTAATAGCAACGACACCTGAAAATCGGCCGTTGCAATCTACAGAGAAGCGGAGATACTTGTATCCCTGAGGGCTACGGAACAGTTGTTACAAAGTGCGAAACCTTTACTAAACAGCATGCTCTCCTCATTGTCACAGTTACACACCATTATAGCAAATTCGTCGGTTTTTCGACCCCCAACCTTCTGTTTGCTGGTAATATTAGTAATCAGTGGGTTGTATTAGGCCCTCGCTCGTTAGTGCCAGTACTGCAGCACCAACTGATGGTTCGATAAATCAGGAGACGAATGAATTGGGAAAACTCTTCGGTTTGGCAAACGTGCTTTCAGTTTAGCAACCGAATGGTGCTGATCAATCGGAAAGAAATTTCGCAACCGGCTGCGGTGTCACTAAAATCATCTACCCATCGCTGCAGTCATTCACGATCGCAATTACAACGTCCGTCAACTACCGGATGACTATGGTAAATCTGTGATTCCAGAAGCGCTAGTGCTGTTATGCACTGGTGTATGCCAGGAGGTGTGCACAATTCAAGCGTACCCTCGACTGATAAATGCTCAGATAAGTGAAGTTTCTTTAATGGCATGAAGTTACAACAGCCCACGTATCATTCACTATTCGTAAAAAACAGATCCGGTTACGCGGCACAACCGACTTAAAAGGGATAGATGTTGGGCTGTCGAATTCACTACCTTGGTTGAAGGTTTCCGTGACCAAGGCAATCGATAATTCGAGAGAGAAAATGCATACGGAAATCTCCTCAAAACGGCGCGCCGAATTAGTCAGCAGATAAATCCGCTAGTGAATGTTGATCACAGAAAACTGATGTAAGTGATTGTTTTTATTTAATAAATGGGAAATTTCATCTACTCGGCTTGTTTACTCACGTAGGACTTAGCTGGAATGAGCCATAACGAACCGGGAGTAGAATCGATTGAAGATTTATGAAACAATACCGGAACAGACGTCATTTCTATTTGCGGGTTTTCGCAACGCTGCACACAGAATACTGGGCTCAAAAAGACGACATCGTCACAGTTTCCGAAACACATTTGAACCCGCAGTTTTTGATCATCACTCGAAAAAGTTAAGTCCGTCTTTCATCCTTCCACAGGGAATAGACCATCCAATGATCTTCCAGAGAAGACAGACAGCTGACCGATATGCTTGGGTTCGAATGGCACAGAGGTCTGGAACTTATTACCTGAAGGTCACTTCAAAAGGCAACTAACATAATAGGACATCTAATGACCCGGGAATGCGACAATTACCAATGAATTTCCTAAGCTACACGCAACTTTTTATAAAATTGAACTCAATGGTCTGTGGTTATTACACCAGGATGCTAAATTTATAGACTGGTTTCCTCAAATTTCAGGGTTAAGCTCGAGTGGTATCACCTGTATTGTCAGACTTTGGGTACAGTTAAAAAGAATGCATTTGTCCCTTCATCAGAATCAGAGTGGGAAAAATAAACGCAGCGAACAGCAAAACATTGAATTTCACGTCAGATTGTGTAGAAAGTCAATCACGATTTGCTCCTGATTGGCATGTATTTGGTCTAAGTAAGTAACGGTCGAACTTCTATGGATGTGCTAAAGTGTAAGGATTGGAAGGCATCACTTGTCATGATGAGAACGGTTATTAAAAAGGCTGTCCTTCAAGGAATGGGACGGATTCGAAAGAATTTTGTGCACATTTTTGACACGCGGATAGATGCATGTCACACAGTTTGGTGCACAGTTCTTTCTGTGGTATATAAGATATGCCACTAATAATTAGCAAACCACGACGAAGGGTTCTGAATTCTTCCTTAATTGAACTAGCAAAAGTGACAGTGGGGAACGAGAAAACACTCTAGTAAACATTTAGGGAGATGCTGTTTTGTTTAATCTGGAAATGCCAGGATATTTTTATTTAGAATGCTATTCTTCAAAGTTTCCTTACAAAATTACAGATGCGAGACAACCACCTCAAGTTCCTATCGATAACAATTCCTAATTACTTGACGAAATCTTTCCTAGTAACTGGTTCTATGGTAGAGGGAAGTGTCAATCAGCAGAGAAAAAATAAGCAAACGTTCGACACGCTTTGGCAAATTAAATTTTAAGCTAGAGCGGAGAGAAAATCATGAATGAGAGACGAATTATTGGAAAAGTTGTGAATGTCTTCAGTTCCAGATGCAGAGTGGCAAAGAACAATGTCATCGGCGCATTTGAATAATTTACCAAGAGCATTAGCACATGGAGCGCTGATGTCTAGACCTATAAATGGGCACTGATGGCGCCTCATTAAAAATCATGAAACAATGAATGTTGTACTCCAAAAATGGCCTAAATTGGAAGCTTGAGCCATTGGTCTTATCACTGTTTAGTTCTGGTAACAAGATATGTATTCTGGTCAGACTAAACGTGTAGTAATCCGAAATGTACTTTTATCGGGTCAGCAAGTGATATCCTGGGATTTTCAAAATGGAATGATAACTGAAGAAAAAGACGGATATGTTTCAACATGGGAATACATACCGTAGTTATCTGATAGATCTTTCTCCTTTCATACATTTATCCACTTATCAACTGACATCTGTTTCTGCGTTGTTCTGCTTTGTCTTCGGCAATCGACACGACAGTGATTTAAGCTACTAAATGAAACCCTAGTACAATATTGCAATGGTAATGGCTGTGATTAAAGTATAGTGACACCCACCGAATAAGTGGCTTCGGGTAAAAAGCGAGTGTCGGAGATTTGGTGGATATTCATCTGTCAAGCATTCTCCCTAAGAGGTGCTGCACGATCTTTTACTGGCATTGTAAACCAGTAGTGTTGACACCCCCGGAAGGTGAGTAGCGCAAGGGTCACAAATAAACCGCTGATTTGACGAATAACCAATGATGTAGGGTCTGGGAGAGCCGTCATATGCATTAAAATGTTTACAATCCCCATTTTCGTTAATCCTTTGCTCGAACTGTCTGCCGTCATCATATCTTCCATGAAGATAGATTCGTATTCATGTACTTGTAGGTATTAAGGTTTATAACTTAATTGAACTCAACGGATTCCGGTGCACAATACATGGGTATATCATTAAGCAGACCTGGGCCATCGGGACTTACTAGACCGTCGGGTTTGATACCCGATATCCGCCGGTTTTGTGGGGACAATGGATAACGTAGCTGGGCAAGGACTTACTTCGTGAGCTCTGTTACTCACCGGCTGTCCCTGTCTGACCTCCATTTTCCCAGGCGTGCACTTCTTGACCAATTGTGCTACATCTAGTTCAAGTGTTTGGCGTCATTGTTTGCGGACGTTTTAGGAATTACGATTTCTCCTCGTCGCTTTTACTGCAGAATATTAATTCTAGTGTAAATTCCGTATTGTAGACTGTCTTAAACTTTATTTGATTTATCCCGTGTGAAATCTCTTCTTTGCCCGCGGTAACGCTATCGAGGAGGCTGACAAGGTACTCTCAGTCGCATATTGTCCATCAAATGACTGTTCCATTGGTGATCAGCAATAATCTGCCGCTTATGTCTGGGTAAATGGCTTAATTACCGTACGCATTGGATTTATGCGTTTACCGTGAGCACATTATTTACGCGTAAGAATCCTGGCTAAATGCTGATACGTACGACTCCGTCGTGTGCATTGTTGGGCTTGCGTGCTTTCGACAGGATAGAGGATGGTGGAAAATATCCATCCATGAGAGATGATTCCTAGCGGTGCATCTAATCAACGGCGATTTGCTCATGTAACGGTACTGATTGCCTAATTATAACCTGACACCTTAAGTTCTCACAGAATTATTCATCATACGATAAATATCAATGCACCATTAGCAACATTAACCTTAGATTCTGTCGTTCTGATAGCATTGTTATCAGTGATATATACATTAATTCCACTGCTTCTCACTATCACATTAGTCACATGTTCTAGTACCTACGTTTCATCTATTGTTCCTCTTCTTGATGACAATTTTTATCTGATCGCAGGTGATTTATACCGTGTCCCTTTAGATACATTAACTGCAATAGTCTAAGGAACTTATGCTTTTCACTCGCCTGCAAATCTCGACGAACTCCACTGTACCAGTGAGATTTTCCTGTCAAACGCCGTGTTACTGCCCTTACCACCGACCACTTTTTCAGCACTTTCGGACCACAGATTTATTTTCCTGCTGCTCACACCGCGTTTGCTAATTCTAAGCAGGTAAATTTTCTTCTGTGTCCTCCGCAAATGTTTTTGTTTCTAGACATTCTGTTGGCATGGTTTCCTCCTAATTTTCATTTACTCATTCAATTAGCAAATCATTAGAAATTTTGATCCTCATTCTGCGAAAAGCTTTTCATTTTTGGTGCTCTTTTGAAGGATTTTATGTGTAGTGGGTGGGTGACATCTTCCTTTATGAAACGACTGCCCCGGTTGAAATAACAAGCATATAAGGTGAACGACAGCAAAACTGTTAATGACTTGCTTCACGTTATTGAAAACGAGACCAAGCCTGTCAACTATTGCTTTGCTGATCAACTTTTAAACAGTCGAGGCGCAAAATCTTTACGCAAAAGTGGTTCCATGCTTTGTGGTCTTAAAATGAGTTGCTTCCTTGTGCATTCAGTATTGACGCTCTTATTGCTGCATTCAACCAGCCTGGCGCATTAACTTCTTCAACCCATCCCCGATATCAAACCCACAGATAAAGATAATGGTCTTGAATTGCTTAGAACACCTATGCTTGCTCAATACGACTTGTCCCCATGCATCTTTAAGCATGGTGCTCCTATTCTGTCGAAAGGTACAGGCATCTTCATCAACAGCTATCCCTTTACATATTTCATTCCATCTCGCTGGAAAGCAGCGATAATTGTCCCGAGTCCCAAAGGGTCAATATACGCGATTCTCTCCGAACGATTCTATCCCATTCCACGAAATCAAACTTACTCTCTGAGTTCGCCGTATTCGATCGTCTGTAAAAGTATACCGTGAACCCCCTTGATCGCTAGCGGTTAGCCTGCAAACCTCATAGGATCACCCTTGCTGTGGTATTATATTCAGCTTTTTCTAATTGCATTATTTCTGCAAATTTTACTTATTTTATTAGGGTACCGGGAACCACGAAAATTTTCAGTCCTATTTTATTATAGCTGAAATGCAAGATTGTGCTTCAAAAAGCTTAACAATCAGATTTGGTACTGTTTTCGGAACTTCTACTCATTTGTCTGTCCTGTTTTCGTACTTCTGCTTCCGAACGGATGATGCTTCTCGGTAACAACTAAGTCCGAAGCACTTGAGTATCAGGTTGTTTCACCGTCAGTACCTCGATAGCCATTGGCCTGCCGCATAAACCACACATGTGTCAAACAAAAGAAACCAGCTGGGTTTCGTCTCCCGTACAGGTTAAGGTAAATCAACAAAATCTATTTCACCTGAGAGTTAAAGTACCAAAGTATATGTTGATCTTCAACAGTTCCCAGTTTCATCACTTTTGAGCACTAATCAGATACTCCTAAAATAGCCCATGTAGGAAGAAAAACAGTCTAGTGGATCGGTACTTTTCCTAACACGTTTATCAGATAGCAGCGAAAACTAGCCTGAATGGTCCAATTTATTGCCCTAGGATTTTGCTCGATGATGAAATTTGTTCAATATAAATACTAAAGTCCACGTTACACTGGGCTAGATGTGGTAACGAGCCGTCTGTTATCAAAGTGATCGGAGAATTTGCGATCTGGACCTATGACCTTTTAGGTGATAGTCTCTTAGTCCACTTGACCATCACCGGGCACATAAATATGTATGATTAATTCTTTAAAATAATTAGGTTACGCTGTTGAATGAATTGAACGTTTACTTTCATAGGTCGGTATTTAAATCTAGCTAACATTCAGATCGAAAATAATAATTCTTTAACATCGGCGCCCCCATTATGCGAGTAAAATGTACCCGATGTATTCGACTTTTGCGACAGCCTGGCTGCTACTTCGCTGTATCCGTAATTTTTCATGCTTTACCATAAAGAATTCACCAGGAAGTTGGCCTCCAAGTTTGCTGAACAATTCAGCCCTCTCGTATTTTGTCTGGCGCCCTGTCGAAGTAGGCCAAAAATAATGCTATGAGGATAACATCAATGCGCGTATACGATATCCACGACTTCCTCCACGCAACGCATGGAATGGGCAAAGTAACAGTTTTGAAATGGGAGGGGAAGGAAGCACAGATTCTGGCATCTATCAGTACTGCTAAAACAAAACGCTCCTCGGCCTTAAACGAACTGTCCATTCCTTTATATGTGATACTCAGAGTATTCGAAAATTTATCCTTATCCCCTTGTAAAGCTGGCAGGCGGCTATGTTGCAATAAAGTGGAGTTGGAAACAGCAGGGAGATAAATGGGAAAAAGGTTGCCTTAAAAATGCTTAGCGCATTTCATCAACTTTTGTGGTTTTTATCGTGAGCCAAATCGGTCGAATTTGATGATCAGAGAAACCGCGACAACTTCACAGAAGAAAACGCCGATCCATCATATACAATGGAAGCAAATTGACAAGATGTCACTATCTTCTCCATAGTCTAATTCAAGATATGAGGTCCTTATCTTAAAATTGAGCATCATCCTGACGGCATTTAACCCAATAAATTACCGGAAATTATCCAATCCTTAAGTTTTAAACTCATACGCAGTGTGTAACAAGAAAAGTGTGAAATCACGATTTCTATGCCAATTCTTTCTCGTAAAACCGAGAGCAGTTAGTTTACGTAAATCCGAGGTATTTGCAGTTACATTTCTCGATCATTCACAGGTCTGTTTGTTCTGACCCAACTTAGAACTTCGCAATCCACAGGTAGTGAATAGCAATTACGTAATCAATGTTTCCGAAAGAATAGTCAATAACCCAATTCCCAGTGCATTTATCCTATTCCATCTTTTCGGACACACTTCTTCGGCAACATACACACTTAGTATAAATATTGGGCAACACTTGTGCATGAGCAGTATGGCTTCCTGAAGTTGTAAAAAGAGGGGACACTGAAAACAAGCCCGTGTTTCTTGATTCTATTCATTTACAAAAACCCAACGATACTAAAAATATCGCGATGGCGAAAAAAAATAAGGACAGTCACGCGTCATAATTATGGCCATTGACATCTAGTCTACCGAAGTCTCGAAGTTTGATATTATTAATATTCCAATTAAAACCGAAGTTGACTGCAGTCAAATTGTGCTGTGTTCGGAGTGGTAGAGTGCGTTGTCGAGACAAGTCGGTACTCAGGCCGTATCGGAGGTAATTCCTGAGTGAAACGGAGATACGACCTACCGAGAGGAAAATACGAGTAATCAGTAGGAACATTAGGTGATAATTTGCATATCAATACAGAACACTGATGAATGCGACCGCGTTAGAATTGACTGTCCAGAGTATTGTGCTAATAATTAGACCCGTCTGATCCTATCTCACGTCACCCATGCTTCAAATAAAACCATATGAACTAGTGGCGTTACTGCGTTCAGCTTCTAAATGAAGTGCGGCGAATCAGCTAAATTAGACGAGATGCTTCGCACTAAATTTCATATCCGTAGTGAATTCGGTCCACATCAAGTAATCAGTTGATGGTTGTTATTATCGCTTATGGGAACAGTCTCACTGACCTGTGCTTCTGAAAAACAGTTTCAACTTTACTGCATTATAAAATATTAATTACTAATTGTTTATTCACCATGAAATTAATCACCGTTCCCTGAAAATTCCCACTGAGCACATCGAGAAAACAAAAGTTGGCGAATAAGTTCATTTTCCGTGACTCGTACTCATGCCATTGCACCACAATGTTAGGAAGAATTTTGAGAGGGATTAGATTAGTCATATTATAATATGGGTGGGGAATGGATTTGTGTTGCTCCATGCATAACCCGAATACAGATGAACGTGTTGTGTTAATTGTTTTGCGATCTAAGATTTGCATTGGGGCAGAAGGTGGGCCAGGGATGAAAAGAAAGTCACTGACACGGTAACAGAGATCGCACGAAGAAGACCGGCTAGCGTTATGACTAAGAAATTTTACGCAGCTAAGCTCCGAATCTTGTTCAAGTCCCGTCCCGTGGCGACAATACGGTTGAAAGTTCCTGAGTCTGCAGCCTCGCTTTGTGTTTATTCATTCACACGTTCCTGTGGGACAATTTGCATCGACCGCACGACCGGGTGCTTGTCCGAATGCATCCGTGAACACCGCTCTGCATCGTTGTCACTTAATAACGCCGTCGTTCCACACCTAGCACAAACTAACCGTACGGTGAATGTGACGCAAGATTTCTCGTCACGAGTCCACAACCTGAGTTGGCAAAGTGTCGCCTCTTGAGCATTGCAGAAGCTGTCGTGATCCATCTTCAGAATCTTCCACTGTTCGTCCAAAAACAATTTGTTATTGCCCCTCAACTCCCCCGGCCCACCCTCTAACCCAGTGCAAATCTTAGATCACGAAGCAATTAACGCAACACGTTCATCTGTATTCGGGTTATGCATGGAACAACACAAATCCATTCCCCACCCATATTTTAATCTGACTAATCCAATCCCTCCCAAAATTATTCCTAACATTGTGACGTAATAGCATGAGTACGAATTATTGAAAACGAACTTGTTCGCCAACTTTTTGCCCTTATCATTGTTCCCTAGACGAAAAAATGCCGTATCAGCTGAGCTTATCCCACCCTAAAAGCATAAATAATTTCCATTTGAGTTCCGAAAAAAAATGATATTTTCGGTATTTTGTAAAGCAGCATTCATATTAGTCTGACTTTGTTAACTACGAAAGTTGATTTGAAAGACTCCCCATTAGGACTATTTGTTTTCTACACTTCGCTTTAGGATAGTTGGATGTGTTCACGTGTACAGTAAACCCATCTCGTCATATTATGCCTACAATTGATTTCCCAGATACTTGGGTGCTCGAACAAGAATACTAAATACACACAACCAAGAAACGATGCGGTTGCTCCCTTTAGAATCTCGTGTCCCCAAAGGCCGCTCCCGAAACGACTTCTTATGAATCAAATTGACCTTATTTACTACAGATCAGTGCGTCTAAATTTTGCAGACTTCTGTACTCCAACTCAAAGTGAAGTATACAGTTCCACAACAGAAGACGAATCGCACAGCCGATGGAACACAGATGAGGAAGATGTGACAAAAGAAAATGAACAAAAGCCGTCTGATAAGTCAATCGGTCAAACAGATTACAAATATACGAACCATTTTCCCCGTCTTCCATTTCCCAACCCGTGCGAAGATCGGTGTGCCACAGAATCCTCATCATACGAATTATTAGACAATGAAACAATTGCGAAACGCCTAAAACATACCCCAATACCACGTTTACTTCGAGGGGACAAATATATCGAGAGGTCAAATGGAGTCAAAGTTGAAGACTCGTGTGCTCAAACTGAATCGCACTCAGGACCAGAAAGTCAGTCAGAGGTGCAAAATCAAAATGGCAAGTATTTACACTTTTTCAACAGGTGAAGCATAAACATGCGGGAGCATGGGGGCACCAGACTGTTTCTTATCTCAATCCCCAGGGTTGTAGTTTGTCCTGCTCACTACAATTATGGTCAACTATAAGATAAAAACGTACTTCACAAACCGATCCGTTCCAAGAGGATCTCGTCCACTAAAGTAAAGACGCATCGCAGAGACGGATTGATCAATGGCTGAAGAGTTAGCGAAATGTATCCCAAATTTAAATTTGAAGGTCACGAATACATATCACTCACGCTTAAATCCAGAAGCTACAAAAGGGCCAATTAGTAAGTAAGAAATAAGTGAAGGATTCACAGGAAAGCCACATTTAACGAAAACCGTCCTCACTCTTCTGCTTTCCAAAGCAAAACTTCATAAGAACATGTTACACTGCTTCGCTATTTGTGATGCATAGCAGATACCTAAGGAATACGATTCAACTGCGCACGATTGGTCATGAAAACGGCATCGATTTGATTTCAATAACGGAAACAAACGCATCGAATGAATTAAGTGCACCGGCTTCACACAAAATTTGCAAATTTCGTGATGATACGATACGAAATTTCCCTGCTTTTCGCACATCATAAGAGCACATTAAGAAATCAGCAATCGGAATGGTGACCACAGAACGAACCACGTAGTTGCATTGCCAATATGCACTGAAGATTAGCTGCACTTCATTTTATCAAACAGTGAATGTTGAAACCCCGAAAAAGCAGTGGGAAACCCTGTTACATGGTCGGCTGCATTTTATAGCTCGTTGACATAATCCAGCTGAATCCACGGATTTACTGTTTCTTTCCGGTCATGTTGGCTTTACTTGTCCATTTTTTCGCGTTTGCAGATTTCGTGTTTAACTCGAGTCAATTTCTCTGTGAGTTACAATTCACCTAGTATTCTGTGAACCTCCTCTCTATGACGAGGATGGTACAACATAAGTATACGTGAAGCCGTCAGACAACAGAATCATTAACGCAGGCTTCAGTAGTTCTATTGAGTGTACTTCGCCGTTCGAGATGGAAAAAGGATTGAATACGATCAGCTTACACAAGTGAACTGAAAGGATATCCTGACAATCTTCCAAGTCTGATATGGTAAATTTTGTCCAAAACTGAGAAGCTGCAAAATTCGGGGACCGTCTTATTCGTATGTCACGTCACACTCAAGGAAGTCCGAATTCTGAGCCATCCTTGATGGATGAAATGACCAATGAAATCCGCGAAAGGTGATAGGAACGAAACCAAACATATCTTTTTCACCAGCTTAAATTGAAAATGGTTCAAATTCACCCCATACTTTATCGATTTTAGGGTCGGGGTTCTCAGGTCAGCATTGAAAAGAGAGAAATATAAGGGCGTATATTCCGCAGATCAAACACTTCACTGCGTATTACGGCCTAACCAAAAGAACGTTTCTCGTTTAGACCAGACCGGGTTTAGAAAAGGTAATTGTGTCAGATTTCGTGTCAGCCATTAATCATTACACACAAGCCACCACTTCGTACGTGTCGACACTGATAGCATATCTGGTGGTTCGAAACGACTGAATTAAAGTCTGCTATAAATCATGTTGTATTCCGTAACATACATATATATTCATTTCTATGCAATTTGATCGCTTCAGGGATAATCAGGCCCACTTATCTCATTAGGAAACCGATAATACGATCGATTTTGAAACACGAGAAGTCATCGAAAATTCAACGTCTAATAGAACGATTTTCGCAAATCGCAGAATGCGGGTATGATGACCATGCGTGGCACGAAATCACAGACGAAGATGAGGATGTGGATATCACTTTGGCCAGCTCACCAACACTATAAACCGGAACATACGGTAAGTAGCAACTTGTTCATGTTCGTCTATTGCTTCTAGTGAAATCCAGACTCCAATGAGCGAAATTTTTTCGTGGCTATTTGACAGCACGACAAATTAACACAGAAACGATGTAACTAGCTGGAAATCCCAGGAGCAGCATTTATGGTTTATGAAAAGCGAACTTCACTTCCCCAAGAAAGTGTCACGCAGAGAAGATATTCTACCAATAAAGTAGATTCTTTGTAATCTCCTCTGCCAATAGCTTTATTTCAGGTCATATCGAACGGGTATATTCATAAAAGCAAAGAGTTGTTAGTCATTCATGACGTTCCAACATCCAAGATCCCCAGTTAGAGTAAAATAGCACGAGCCCAACAGATCAGATAGGGTAACGATTCGGGTGAAATCAATGTGACCTATGCTATTTAATTAGTCTGAAGATCGTTTGAAAAATCCCACAGAACACATTGAGAACAACACAACGTGGCGAACAAGCTCGTTTTCAGTTATTCGTATTCATGCCAATACATAACTGCCAGATTCTGCAGCCTCATTCTGTGTGTACTCATTTACCTGCTTCTGTGGGACCAGGTATATTGGCCGCACGACCAGGCGTCTGTCCGATCGCGTTCGAGAACACCTCCCGGCTTGGTTGAGCACAGGAACAATTAAGGCAATCACTAGCGCGGTGTGTTCACACCTTGTCGAGTCAAACCACTCAGTGAATGTGACAAGTGCTTTTCGCACCATCTACAAAGTTAGGAGCGGACAATCAAGAACTGTCAAGTGTCGCATCTTGAACACAGCCGAAGCCGTATCTATCCGTTTGTGTAACCCCCCTCTATGCGCTCAGAAACAATTTGTCCAGACTCTTAAACTTCCCTGGCCCACTTGTCGTTATCCAACAAGTGGTCTACAACCTGATCGTGTGACAAATTGACCAATTACACATACACACAGACGCATTCTTAGAGTTGTGAACTGATGGTCTGAAGATGCTGATGGGCCCGAAATCTCTTAGTTCATGTATAATAATGTTTCATGCCAACAAATCGTTACCGAACAGTAAAAGAAAATGCGCTCATGATAGGAAATGGAACATTTGTATATTAGGCGATTAATCGCGCATTACCGACGCACAAATGACTACCAAGAACCGTGAAAACACTATACAGCTTCCGTGTTCTAGCTAGGAATTACCAGCCGTGTATATCCATCATGCCCGAACTAGGACCCAAACGTGCACTGAAGGATGAGTCGAGTATCATAGTCCGAGTTGGATCTCAACGACTTGCAGAAAACTAGCTACGTACAACATATCCATTTCCGTCATGGTTCTGTACGTCCACATACCACTGGCTCAAAGCAATAGACGCTTGTGATAGCGGGTTTCTCCACAGGCAGTCTAACTTCAAGGAAAGCTTTGCACAACGTACACAGCTTGGCGACTTCAATCCCGCGATCGAACTCGCGCACGAAGCAACAACTACTGAAAATCGCGAAGTAAAAATGACTTCATTTCCTCTCACTGAGTATTTGATCTAAACGATCTGCGGTAGGTTTGTTAGCCAAAGCAGGCAGAAGATAGGATAAGCAAGATCGTGACTGGTTGAACATGCAGCTTTCCCTTACAACGAGTATGCCACAGAGAAAAGAAATCAGTTGCACGTGGCTGAGTGAGAATCCGGAACAGACATTGACAATATCATCTAGAATTCACAGCCAAAAGAGCAAGACACTTCCGCCCGTCCGGCTGTGTTCAAGTGACTTAAACGTCCGTCAACCCAAGGTTAGAGGTTCGAACCCCAGATCCGACCGTCAATTTGGTGGTAGACAGCAGCCCGCTGTAGCCTGGCTCGCTAAGACATGTGACTTAATGAGACCATGTGTGGTTTTACGCCACGCCAAATTTCAGGGTCAAATTTGCTGCCCCTCCTTCTTTAGTGGGTATTAGAGGCTATGGGGTATGCTGCTTCCATTACATTCATGCACGATGCATGTAATTAAAAAGACCCGTGATTGTGCTGTAAGTCAGATGCACTTGTGTTGCGACGTTCGTTAGTAGAACAACAATGCAGTACCAGGAACCACCATGCAACGCCACGCATGAGGATTTACGTAAGGGTAAAAAATTTTAATAAAAAAACGTTACAGTTTCACGACTCAATGGCATCGGAAGAGACCGTAAGTGATCGACGGTCAATTTGCCCTCAGAACCCCTACTCAAAGTAGGTGCTTAGTCAAACAGTGAAGTGTGCCAGATAGCATGTATACTTCCTTGCATTTCTATCGCTGATCGATGAATGTGGCGATGGCATGGAGCGCGTATCCACTACACCCTTGTTAATCGTGAATATCAACTAGAGTGGAGCTATCTGAGGTTAAATTTAAGTTTCAAATAATGGTGTGTTTGCGTCCCGGTGATTTCAGGCTAAAAACCTCGGGCCTGTTCGCCGTTACCTTGTATGACGCACGTATGCGGAGCGCTCATTGTCACACCGATGTAAACGTGATTTAAACAGGAAATCTCAAATAAATGGCTTCCGTATTACCAATCGATTTTGTGGCTTTCTGCAATGATATCAATGGAAATCATTGAATTTTACTCGTTTTTCGGGGTCATTTTGTTACCCATCTGTTCCCTTTTTCAGTTGCTTTCTGTGCTTCTAGCTCCTACCACGTGTCTACTTGCCCGAAATTTTCCGAGACACACACATAAATAGATAGATAGATATAGATACCGAATTTGTGGCGTCAGGAGTGTGCATGGAAGGTCTTCGTCGGAGAGTCCACAGAAGAACCACAACTGCGATTTTCTGATAATTCCTTGTCTGTTGGGTTGAGCCAACCTCGGGAATGAGAGCAGGATGCCCCAGAATACACATCTGTATATACAGAAGTAGCAAGTAGTACCTGGATGAAGAGCTTCCATGCGCATTCCTGACGCCACAAATTCCAATTTGGTCAGACGTACCAATTCGGAGTGTACAAGTATAAGGATGTTTGGACAAAGGAGTACCGGGTACCCATACCTGACGAGCGACAATAACCGCGAAACCGGTGTTGTGCTCCAGGGAAAATTTTGTTCGCTCATCCAGATACTACTTACTGCTCCTCTCTCTCTCTCTATATATATATAGTAACCTGCACGCTGGCCGCGTACCACCGTAGCCAAGGCAAAAGACGAAAATAATACGGGACAGACATCTAAATAGAATTCACCATTCCAACTCCACCAGACCCATCTTTCATATCATCTACTGTCCGCTGTCGTCCAAGGCTCTCTTACGGGCTACTGTGATGCTCAGCCGTCCAGACCTGAATAAGCCTGTTTATTCGAGGATGCGGCTCTTGTCGCGACTAACCCGGTGACCAGATGGCCGGTTTAAAGTCTTTAGGCAAACCTTCCAGGGCCACTGCAACACAGCAAGGAGCAATGACCCTATTTCGTTAGTCAGCAGGGACTTGACGGTACTGCATAAGGACGTTTGCCAGCGACGAGCCCACCACGACCTGGACGCTGACACTACTTGTCCGACGTGCCTAATTCATTGAGAGCGCATCCACCAATGATGGTGGTCGTCCCTTTATCCGTAACCTACGGACGCCCAAGGTGGCGCGGAGCTCTGCCTCAAGTTCCAGATGAAACAACATTTGATACTGGTTATACGGAACGCAGGAATACCAAAGTTAACCTGTAAATGAAGCAATCCTCCCGGAACGCCGTTGGTTTGTGTATGTCACCTTGGCTCACAAACCTGCATAAAGAAGTACTCGCGATACTCAAAAAGGTCCGTGAATTATGGCTTCTAAAGATAGTCTCGCACATTGACACCAAAACATGTTCAGTGCACACAACATATCACGCGTCAAATTTTGCTGCACTTTTTCTGGTACAACACACTGTTCATCGAGTCGGGTTCGATCAGTGCGGACCATTCGGAAACTTGGGCTTTAACGAAAATCCAGTTCCCTACCGCATCCATTTAAAAATATCAAAATTAACGAAGTTCCCTATGTTAATAACCAGAAGCGCAGTTCAAAACCTATCCGTAGATGCTTCGGTTATACGCGAAATTACTCCAATATTCTTACGTCTGTGGAGATGTGATTTGTTTACGGCCACTTCTTCCAATCAGTGAGGTGGTCACTTTCAATGCATTGTATGACCGTAGATTCGGCAGACTCCGATTCCAAACCTTTCTCCTAAAAAAATCACTTGGTTCCTTTGGGCTCTGTTGCACATGATCTGGCATGATTCTTGCGCTTGGAATCATTAGTCTAATTCGGTTCATTTGTACAAAGCACTAACGTCCTCTGGTTTTGCTTGTGACCTGGAAACACCGAGAAATGAAGAAAAGCGGCGAATGATGAGATGAACAGATTTTGTCGTAAAACGCGTTTTGTTCGCCGTAAAGGATGGGCGGTTTGTAGACCTATTAGGAATAATGTAGGAATGCGGTGAAAGTTAGCTTTTGATGTTCAGTCGAACAGTGAAACATGAGGGATGTTTATATTTACACGGAATATTTGCCTACAGTGATAAGAGGAGCTATTCATTCGGAAACGACAGCACCAGAGATGTCAATGATTCTATAAAATCCATAAAGGGAACCAAATAAGCGAACAATAAACATTCGCATTACCCGTTACGTCTGCAAGCTGTGAGACCAAAATTACCCGTAAAGGTTCAGTTTCCACGACGATACAGTGTCATTTGTAAATTTGCCACCGGGTATACTGGCTTGTCTCGGTAAGTTCTTACGCGTTGACCAAAATCAGTTTTACATGGATCTTTTTTCTCATCGAAATGCACTTAGCTGTGTGATTTTCATGACAAACCCAATACCGTACACACCCGTTAATTGTGTCTATCTGGCACTATATGTAGGACGGGAATAACAACGGATTTCCACTGGGAGAAACTATATACTCTATGGTTAACGCCTGTAACGTAAAACCACGGTCAGCAAATGAGGATTCCCTGTATCCGCTGGCCATGAAGCGGAGTAGTATCATAAGTATTGGGAGGCATAAAACGAATCACCGTAACGCACACTGCGACGCCGTTGCACAATCTGCTTTTCATGATTGCATAATCAGATCATATGCATGAAAATGAACTATTTCATTCACATACTGTTTTCTCCATGAGTGTATTCCCAAGGATTATTTTCTCCTCAGAAAGAGCAAGCCACTCAGGTCCTGGTTTTGAATTCGCCACTGAAACCCCATTAAACATCCGCGAAGAGCAACTTATTCCGTCAGCTAGATGATGATCGTTCTATCGGAGAGAGGGCATTGCATTAACAAACGCCTCTACGAACCTGCGAACTCGCAAATGACAGCTCTGATTTAGATTATCCTGTCTTGAATAATCAGACTTCACTGCTTACCGAATAACTACTTAGCTTAATATAAGAATCAAGAATTTGTCTTCAAAGACACGTCACTGGGACCTAACATGCTTGCTGACCTGGTTACACATTGCGAGTAAACTGAATGGAGACACTGATTGTGCTCAAGAGAACACTCATAAAAAGCAAAGAAATGCGAACAACATTTATGACAAAAACGTCGGAGAACACTTGGTATGGGGTCAACGACGCAGCCCTGAGCACTAGGGAAGGAAACCCATCTCGAACAAAAAGAAGCTGAATATCGCATTCCCAAAAATACTGGACCGACCCACAATATTCACTTGCCCTACTTAATGTAGTCTCGATGGTCCCGACAAGATGAAAGAACGAACAGAACAAAATACGAAACAATTTATTGCGCAAATTACCTTATTTTAATAAAACGACTTTCCACGTTAAAAATACTGACTTCACAATTTCCTTTTTCGTCATAGTCACACCAGTTCTAGTGAACAACGAAAAAAGAAAACATAAAAGAAAGCGATCAGCTAAACGCGTATGCATAAAGACAAAAACATGTAAAGTTTTGGCAGGCAGTTTAAATACAAAGTAAATACATCGCAAACCCCGAAACCACACAGTTCAATCCAGTTTGGTTTGTATAACCATTAACCTTGCACCAACGTGCATTCGTTTTGACTGCTACCTCACAGCATCATCTGCTCAAACAGAAAGAAAAAGAACGGTGAGTAGTGGATTACCGGTAAAATAGTAATTTGAAGGACTAAACACAAGAATAAAGATTTCGAATGCAAAAACGCCACTGACTGCGGCACTGGGTCGTGTCACTTATTGTCACAATCCACCGCTTAGGGGGATCTCGTTGATTCTAACCCAGGCCGGTCTCCTGGTTAAAGGTTTCATACTTTTTCTCACCTCAAACCATCTTCCAAACAGTGCCTGTCCCGAAGAACAGCGTACAATGAGGCAGGCGTTCTGTGGCCATGTGCAAAGCATGCCCCAAACAACTTAACCTATTTTGATTCAGTTCCCGTGCTAAAGACTGGAGTTTATGGCCCAGTACCTTACGCTTAACTTTTGAGTTAGTCGCAAAAGTCCCTCGCCATATTCTACCAACACTACGAAGAGAAAGATGTTGAAACACCGAAATTCTTTGCATATCTTCTGCTCTCAACGACCATGTTTTCCAACTGCGTAACAATACCGATTTCACTGCTGCCGTGTATGCTCGACCTTTGATCGATAACCGGATGTCATACCGACCCCACAGATACCCCAAGTCAGCAAATGCTAACTGGATCTCCTGTATGCGGAAAGATACTCCATCCGATATACAACCGCCAGATGAGATAAAACTACCCCACTAACTGAATCTGTTCACCTCATCTACTTGCTTCCTTGAAAGAACAAAGTTCGGTTTCGAACAAACCCGGTGCTGGAACAACATTTTACACTTCGAAGGTCCAGAATGCGTAGCCAACATACGCACACTATCGTTCAGACGATCAAGAATGATTTCCAACCTACCTGAATCGAAACTCAGTAGCAAAACAGCCCGAGAGAATTAGGTAATTTCTGTTCCCCTTTTTCGAAATACACGACAGACGAACTGTCAGATTTGCACAGTTTTCTGATAAATTATTCAGGCTCGTTAAAATTGAACTAACGAAACATAATTAAGTGAAAAGTTTGGACGATAGAGCAAGGGGTCCATACATACTTTTTCGCGCATATAGTAAACTACATTTTGAGAGTTAAAAGAAAGTAAAAGGATGTGGAAGAAAGTTCGCATAAGAGCCGGTTGAGCGATCTCACTTTTAAAGAGAGAGAGAGAGAGAGAGAGAGAGTGAGGTAGTAAGTACGTGGGAAGAGAGGAGAGAGCCTCCCATAACTTTAAACTCCGGGAACAAAAGAAGAATGATGGACCGAAGTACGACATCCAGTAGCGAAACCCTGATAAGGATGACTAGGTGCCGTATAAGGGACAAGCAGAAAACGATAAGCTACGAATAACAAAATCCATAACAAAAACAGGAGAAAAGGGATAGCGAAACAAACGCCTTATAAAGAGCTAGTGTCTCTAGACTGCATATTAAGGAAGGGTCTTCCATCAGCCAGACGGTCTTTCGTTGACTCCGGTCCAAAAGGTGAGTGGGCAAAACCCTAATCTACATGTAACTGTAATATTCAAATGCGAAGTGGATTTGAATTATATACGGCAGGTGGCTGCAATGAAAAAGGCGTTTGGCACGAAACAGAAGACTAATTCTGCTTCCAATGAGAAGCAAGCTGAAATGAGAGGCCAAAATAATGAGAAACTAATGAATAAGCGGGAATAGAAGGGACTTGTGGAACGCAAAAGAGACAGATGTGGGGAGAACGAATGATTCTTAACAGAGCTTGAGAGAAGAGATTTTGAAAGTGCCACTGTTGGAACCCTAGGTGTGCTCAAGACTAGAATTTAAAGGCACACTGGTAACAAAATGACCACGATCCTCGTTGGTGTTTGCCTGCGGCGTACTGCGGTAAGAAAAGGAACAATGAAGAACGGTGTCATCGGCAAAGGAGTGTAATGGGCTGGCGATGATGGAGAGGTCATTAAGGGATAAAAGGAGAGTGAGTGCACCTAATAAACATTGGGGAACGCGACTATATACAAGAAATGGCTAGGAAAGAACTTCATGAAGTCGGGCGAAGATGGTTGGCTTGATGTTCACGACACGAGAACCGCGGAGAACTCGAACGTGAGCAATTTCCCCAGAAGACCTTGGTGTCAAACTCGGCTGAAAGTCTTAAATATATAGGGCGAGACCAGGAGTGTTTCACTGTAGTTATTGAGCATAGCCGACAGTGTGAATCTATGGCCAGTAGATCACCGGTTGAAGAACAAGATCAAATATCCGAACAACACTTTGTCTGTGGTCACTGAGAAGTTTCCAGCAAGTAGATCTTCTGGAAAGGAATGGAACTTTTGTCTCTATTGTAAAACTTCAAAGCTAAATAAATGTATGAAAAGTCGCCAGAGAGTATTTTTTTTACGAAGGGTTTTCGATCGACTTTGCCCTATTTGAATAATTCCCCATGTGAAACATTCGGGATGTGAGATCAGACGCTCATTTCCGGTTCCGTTAGAGTTTTTCAGCCAACTGTTTTTGACTAAGTTGTAAGTTTTTCATTCATGGAACTTTGAACACAGAGGCGTCACCGTATTAATGTGGTCAATGATACGCAGCAATACGTTAAAATGTTCCGAAATGGGACTGAGGTTTGAAGATAAATTACGTCACACAGCCGCCTGGCCACTGATTGTACTTGGCCTTTCTCACGTGTCACGTGCTTCCTGACGGATTATTTTTTCCTCGTGCCTGAGGATCAAACCAAGTTGAAGTGAGTGAGTTCTGTTTTTAGTCGGCAACGAACAATGAACAATATTGCGTTTGCCGTGAAGAAAGCACTGCATACACAACAAAGTTCAATTGTTCAAGTTTAGACAGCAAATCGCCGTTGAAGGAAACGTCAACAACGCCCATAATTTCTTCGGGAATACGTCCCTCTCAACCCCGGAGACACCTGAATAGTACTTCTTCAGGGGACTGAAAATAGATGGCTAGTGCGAAAGCTCGGAATATGATTTCGCACGGTCGCATTTAACGGAGAACATTCAATGGACAATGGCATCAGCAATTAAGAATGCGGGTAAACTATTCACGTATTCACATAAGTTCCCGTAATAAGTGGATTGATGATTTAGGCATGATAATTTGGAATTTAATCAAAAAAACCAGTGGAAATCAGTGAAAAGAGAATTTGTTACTGAAAGCTGGCGATGCGCTAAATGATATTTTATGTACTTAAGTTGAATGGGAATGTACTGATTGAAACTGGACTAAATATCGGTCAGGTTCCGGAAAATGCAATCAACATAAAGAGGATTAAAAAACCACTGTGTATTTGTTTCTCCACAAACCGACAGTATTCGATACTAACTACTGGTCCGTTGTGTGACAGACCCAGAGAAACTCCGGATAATTCTACGTTTCACTGTTCCATCCTGATTGATAAGCGGTGTGGGATAAGTATGAATGAATAGATAATTCTGTTAACTGACGTAAACGCCCGCAGTGGGCTAACATAGACTACGCCAACAATACGCACTGAAAGTCAGCCTTATTTTTTTAATTGGCTTCATATCGGCCCTTATTCCCCCACCGAGAATCTGGACCGTGCGATGCACCTGGCCCCATTTCGTGTGCGGTACCCGGGGCGCACGCAGCAGTTCAGTAATGGGACATCTCAGCGGTCGGCGCAATCGATCGCTGCGGAAAATCACACCCAGTCAAGGTCAGTCGCCGTCACAAAATCATGCCTGTCTGTTTTCGCCGCTACACCGTGAAGCAGCGCACTGACATCAGGCACTTACGATGCGCGCACATGCAGTGGTGTGATGCGTGTATAGCGCATCCTATTTCGGACCTATCAGAGCCACATTTCAATAAGCCATTCAGGTGGTACTTGCCCCTGGCTTGATCTTTCCGAATTAATGCGTCCTAAATGCGAGCTAGTGATATCATTCCGAATTATTATAGCACAGGTCCGAAATAACGCGGGAAATGGTAAAGTTTGCAAACTACAAAGAGGTTTGATTCCCCAACGAGTCAATCACTCACGGCAGTGAGCATTAAGGTTTTCTGAGACTGTGACATGGCAGGTAACGTATGTCATAGACAAGCACTTGAAGTTCGGAGATAAGAAATCAATGGTAGATAAGTTGTCACTGTTAGCAGAAGGATAAACAACACAAAATTATAATCTGAAAAAAGTCGAAATCCAGCCATATCGGCTAAGGCTGTAATTTGGATGTGGCGACTGTTTAACGAATAAATGGGCAAATACCAGATTTGTTTTAAAAAAGTAACGAAGCGTATGGCGAAGGAACTGCAAATGGGCAGTATCTGATGAAGGGTAAATTTAGGGTCGGCCAAGAACAGGGCGAGAGTAATGGAAGACTGAAGAGATTGCTGAACTGAACCAAAGTTACGAATAAGGAAGCTCAGTTTCTTTTGCTTTGAAAGTAGGTGGAATGGCTAAGAGAGCGAGAACGAGTGCGACTGTGAATTGTCACGATATCTGTGATCCCAAGGCTAAAAAGATGAACCTCATAAAGCCTCAAAACAGCAAGTGTAGTAATAAGCCAGGCGTCAGCAAAACCACCTACCATCAACATCTGATTTCATTAGGAGTAGTCCTCTGAGATTTGTCATCAATCCACTATTATTAGCGAACCCAAGTGACCACAAAAGTAATCTAATTAAAGTAGGAGTAAGGAGGACTTATTAAAGGCTTCAGCGGCAGCTCACAACTAGGGTCAGTTGATTACTGGATCGTAACTCATATGACTAACGCATGACATTTTTCCCTTCCGAGTAGTGTTTTTCTACGGCTGGTAAGAACATCCTTCTGCAGTCATTTTCGTGGAAGAACGATTGAAAGACAAGGGAGGTTTCACTTCCACTGCCCGAGGGATCGGAGAAGAGATCATGTTTGACATATCGAAAGCTCACTTAGCTTTAGCTATTCTAAGACGTCTAACGAGTGATCGGGACATTGGGCTTCACCTGAAAGGTTGGACCAGTATCCAACCAAATAAAATACGCCAATTAGCCATGGGCAAATTTGAACACTTGCCTAATGTGAAGCAACTTCCTTGTTCATCGACTTTGATTGACCGGACCTGTGCCTGTCTTCAGCGCTGTTGACTTTTGACTTACCAAAATGACTTCGGGCCGAAATTTATAGAATGCGGCAGTTTTCTAGCCAATGCGAACACATCCACCAAACGGTTCGCGCAGCTGGCTACTGCTTGAGCTAACCACCTCGTTCGGTTAGCTGAGCGTGTCTGCAACGAACTGCTCCACTGCAAGCATGCCCACAGAGACCAATGCATTCCACTCGGAAGCTTTCGAGGGGGATACACATTCGTTTCTTTCGGCTGTAATCCATGCGAAATCCGTGCAAGTTTTCCTGGTGGAACGGCCACTTCTGTAACAATTTTAATCGACCTGAATCCATTTGTTAGGCTTGGCTGGGGCGTTCACGTGTTTGTTCAGTCAAGCGGGCTAGTGCATAGCAGTAGATTCTCATTCCTCCTTTAGTCCATAGGCGATTGGCGAACAGCTAGCCATCAGTAGGTGCCTTAAGGGCTTATTGAGCAGTGGCTCAGTTTCGCAACTATCACAGCTCAGACCTTGTGCTTTTGCTTTTCTCGTTTGTGCTAGTAAGTGTGTAGGTGCATATGCGACCAAAGCAAAAATGTGACATTCGAAAGCGAGATGAGCTACGACGGTGTACATGGGCGTGTATGGTCGAACTGCTGATCACAGTTCACCACCTCCCATCTGCATTCTGAACAACGGATACATATCCAGCTTTAGTCCGAATGAGCCCATCCAAAATTCGGATGACGACGGGCTCAACTCATCTTATCTCGTTTATTTGCACCCCGATTTGTCCGAGAGCCTCCCCATTGGCTGGCACGTGAGTGTTCCTGATGCGCACAGTTCAGCCTAGCCCAGTGGCCTAACCATGTGAAAATTGAGACCGACCGTGTTTGAGGCTCAACCTAACTTTACTCTCTCAGGTATTTCGAATTCAAATGAAAATCATCCAGTTTTCAGATGACGACACAACCCTGACCGGACTGGGGCCAGTCGAGCCCGCGTGCTACAAGCAAAGTCAGCGCCTGTGCATGTTTCTGTCGGGGTGGGAGATAAGAGCTTTTTGTTTTGGCCCAGTTTCAGGCCGTTTCCGTTAGCTAGATGGACCCTGCTATTTCAGCTTTGGTGCATGTGTTCGAAAGGGTTGAGCTGCTCCCAGTCCAGCCATGCATTGATTTGAACTCCACGGAAAGGTTTACCTACTGACAGCATTGTCAGTAGTAAACTTGGGTTTGAGGCTTTTTCTTTGTATTTGTTGACAAACCGGACTGTACGGAGTGGAGAGTGGATCGACGAGAATGCGAACAGAAAAGAATGCTATAACAGCTAACGCACGGAACAAAATCTCACGGTGCAAATGCACACTCCCAAACAGTCAGACTCGATGAAAAGTGAAAACACAATCGCCAGTGCTCACGGCTCGGCTTCATATCCCTGTGTGTAGGGACCACTTGGAACACAACCCCTAAGAGGTGACATGCCTACTTCACCTAAAATCGTTGCACGTACTATGTTAAACTTCAGGTGGCATTTCAAACTACGAGAGAAGAAATGTAACTACGGCACGGCAGACTAGCCTTGCGTTTGGCATATGTAATACGTGCCCCAACTAAAGAAGTCTACTAAGCGATAATATACAGCAGTACTTGCAATGAATGTGTAAATCGGCGACAAAGTTCGGTAAATTAACAATATTTAGAAAGATGAAAGTCATAGCAACACTGGTGCGAAATCCGTTAAGTGTGAATTACTGGATTAGAGAGAGGGAAAAGCAGGTGCAAAGAAGGTAAAAGTGACAATGGATTAAGAACTGCTAAGAGAATCAACAGATGAATATGTTACGGCCATGACAACAACAGCGGCTGCATGACGCTGCAAAGCTTGCACAGATTCGGCATTACCAGTCGAATCGCTATGGACCCAGAATTCCTCAGTAACTGCCTGTGTAGTCCTTTGATGCGAAATCTGGAGATGCCAGGAGGGTTGAAAGCTAATGAATGACGACGCAAACAACGCGTTTCTAGCAGCAGAAGAGGCGAAAAATCTGGCTGATGCAATTTACATCAAAAAGATACCAGGTATAACGTTGACGGATGAACATATAGGGACACGGAGTAAGACGGTCATTGACTATGCCTTTTTGAAGATGACTAAAATAAAGGACATCATCAACAGTGTTTGGCGTTAAAAAGAGTTAAAAGACTAAAAAAGAGGGAGTATCCAAACGGAACAGAGTGAACTTACAAAGAACGGGATAAGATAAGAATGCTGCAGTAGCCAACACACGGAACAGTCTAACTACATACGCACTTCCTCAATCATTCCCATTTGACAGAAAATGACAACACGATCACCACGGTTCGCCGCGCACTGACATATCCCTCAGTGTCTCCAGCCAGCTGATTGACGAGTCTTTCGGAACCCAGCCTTGAAGACGTGAGACATCCACTTTACCTAAGTACATTTTGCATTTTCTCATTCCACTCTGCAACGTCGTCTGCTGACATCCACATGAATTCTTCCACTCTGAAGGATGAACGCAAAATAGGGCACGTTATGGCAAACGAGTGTTCACCATACGCAACATGTGACCTAACCAATGCAGTCTACCAAGTT
>LUCM01003227.1:0-22489 GCA_008360955.1 Fasciolopsis buskii | reverse complement strand
CTGAAATGCGCCAGGGGGCACACGGAATCAGAATAACATCGCGTGAATATCAAGACACCCTGGCTGCAGCCCAACTCAAGCGGGCAAAGGAGAGAGAACGCAAGATACCTGCCTCCGAGAATAAATGGAGATCTCATTGAATATGCCGTTGTAATCGAGCGGCAAGTTCGTCAAGAAGAAAATTAGTCTTGGACTGAAAGGTGACCACTCTAAGAAATACCCACAAGAATCCGAAGTATGCGCAACGTGAAACCGCTGCCCGGTGCTAAACAAAGCCGTTTGCCTTTCGGGTGTTGTCGTGACCCTACCAGTAGCCTCGAGTGTAGAGGCAATCGGAGCGTTTGGAAAAGCAGTTTATTTCGCCCACTGAAGAACCCGGCGGCGGTATCTATCACGGCGTCGCAGGCTACAATTCTTTGCCACGTATCGTAAGGCCGTCCAAGGCCGGTGGTGTCGGCATCACACCGTTATTCCAGATTTCTGGCGGTGCATAACCTCGCTCACCCGGAAGTCTCCTCCGATGAGGCTGGTGGCCCAAATTTTGTGTGGTTTAATGTTTATTTTTAGGTGCGCCAGTGGTCTCACGTCTGCCACCAATGCATTGGTCTATTTTCCGAACCGGATGCACGCTCTCACCACGTACATGGTGATCTCTTAGGCTCTTTCCCTCCGTCTTACGACTAAGTCTACATAAAACCTGCGTAGACCGTTTCACTCGACGACCAAAGGCCATGCAGATCTCCTGTCCTAAGTCAGAAGAGGCCGCAAAAGCCTCATTGTCAGGTTGGGGCATCATATTTAGTAGGCCCATTATATTCCCCGCCGACGGTGGCTAATATTTTGACAAGATATTTTGAAATTTGATTAAATCACTTGGTTGTGATCATATTAGAACAATTGTCTACTATCCGCAAGCAAACGGCCTGGCTGAAAGACTTCACCGGTAACCAAAAGCCGCTCTGTAAGCAGGGCCAACCCGCCTTGGTGCGAAATACCACCGTTAGCTCTTTTAAGCCTTCGGAGTTCTGTTAAAAAATGCGAAACACACAAAACGAGCTTAAGTTTGGTTGCGCGCTTCGCCTCCTCGGCGAACCGGTGGCTCCGTCTAGACCCAGGCCCTTAAACCACTGTGAACACACAAACATCTCGCACAACACATGCGAACGCTTCAAGCCAGTCCACCGTAAGATCAACGACATTCGGGCTACGTTCCAGCCGCATTGAATACTTCAACTCACGATTTCGTGCGGTTCACGGAGCTCGACCAACACTCAAACTGACGTTTGTCGGTCTGTTTCGCCTAGCAAGACGCGGTATCTGTAGCGGAACATAGATTTTTTCCTCCGTATCGCTGATTTAATCGAAAGTTGACTGCTAAGCGCGGGTGCCAATTGTGTGTTGCTCACGCGCGCTTTGCTTGCAGGCTGCGGCCAAAATATACTCAACCTTTCAACGCTTCCGACTGTAGCCTCATTGTACCGATCGAATGTCTGGGTTATCAGCATAGCAGTCCTCCAGGGCCAAGTACGGTCAACGCTGGAGTGGTCGAAATAGTTATAGGCAAGGAAACGTAGCATGCGTTCCGCATTAAGGCGATTGGTTTTGCAAATTGGCGAGCTCAACGAGATTGACCGGTCACGTGAGTCTCTGTTTCTTTTTTGCTGACGCCCTGTTAGCACTTTTCACTGGTAGATATCATCGCTGATTTTCATTGTGAATTGCCTTCACGTGTTGGTTTTTGCTTTCGCACTGAGATACAGTGACGGGAAGCATCAATTTATGATCTCATAAGCATGTCTGCATAGAAATTTTATAAAATTAGAAAAGCTGGGAAGGCCGTTTAAAGGGACATTTTTGGTGCGTTGTAGACCTCTTTTGAGTCATGACAGTAGTCATTTTGATTGCGAGTTCCGGCCAGGTCGACTGTAAATGCGCGGATTATCGCACTGGATATCTCAACTCGCATTTATGCGATCGAGCAAAACCGCGATTGCTGCTGTCTCCGGAACGGCTTGCGCACCTCATATTCCCCAACCCTACTGCTGACTAAGATTAAAAGATGCGATAACGTAAATGACAGCATAAAGGACAATCTCGGCTATCGTATTTAAGGAGTTACCTTACACATAATTTCCCTTATCTAACGCGCCTCCCGGCAGAGCTTACAACCATCCGTATGTAGATATTCTCACTATCCTTGGAGTTCCATATTCAAAGCTTCACAAATTCCCTCGAGGTAGTCTGAGAAAATCTTGCCGGTCTTCCTCAAACCTCAGCAATTTTGGTCATTTGTTGTCAGACGCGTGTTTTATCCAAGTTGCCTCACGTTCCGCCTGGCTTTTACCACTTCCATCCAACTACCGCATCACCACTGCTTTTCATCTCTTCAGCTTAGCGTTTTCGTCCATTACGTAACGCTCCCGACGTTTGGGGACTCCGGCCGTATCTCGACATCGGCCGTTGCGCTCCGTCCGTGTTGTGCGCCAGCAATGAGCAAATTTGGTGCATTTAAATACGAAATGGCTCGCAGTCCGCTGCTTGCAAACAGGCCTAAGAAACTCTTTTTCGGTCTTGAAAATTGAGTTTTCTACATTTTCGCTTTTCACTGGCCTACTTGTGTTTTCCCCTTTGCTTTTCAGCATCTCATTTCACTTTCCAGTGAGCCTCTGCAGTGACTCAATATTGCTCCCACCCCCTTACCCCATTCGATTTCTATCATTTTACATTTCCTGTGCATCATCTATGTAAAAATTTGATCTTTCCTTGCGCAGGCCTCTCGCAAATCGAGAAATATACATTATTAATATTATTTTACTCTAAGTTATTTTGCTTATTAGAAAAAAACCACCTAGTTGACCGTGCAGTACTGTAGTATTGCGCCTCACCGCAAGATGTACCACGGAAATTCACTCCATTCTTACAGGTCTGCAAGCGGACGGCCGAAGCCAACTTCGTTCCATGTAGCTATCTTTCACCAAATTAGTCCTCGTTATGATTGTCCGCTGACCTGATTTTCTTTCAACTCCGCAATGTCATTACGTGAGTGCAGTTCGTTTCTTTTAATTCCGATCGGAAGCCTAACTCTCCACGAGGATCTACTGGAGACTTTGACCGACAAATAAGAACCAAAAGCCCCGGTAACACGTGCTACCCATCGAAAATACAAGGTTTATTGTCCCAATGAATTGCGGGTTATACTCACCACATTACATTACCGCGGCGGCGTTTCCGGATAACCGAGTCACAGAGTGGTCTATTACAGAGGATGTCTGAGACCGTAACTGAGGCATCCGAATTGGGTCAAAATTGCTTCCCTCGATAGAACGACTATTTGAGATGTTGTGGGGAAGTTCTTCGGCTCTTCTGATCGTTAAATTTAGAAAAGACACTTTAAACCTAAGGACTTAATGACTCTGGTTTCCAATTGGGCACTTGGTTTGGTTAGGCATCGAGTTGGCTACTCACCCCCAAGGTAGCTCAAAATGCGTCCAAGTGACGCACGTCTAAAATAGCCTCTGATAGGCGAAGTCCTACGCATTGCGTCCCCAACGCAGAAGTATCCTCAATAAAATGGGAGAACCAGGGAAAATTTCCAGTGCTCTCCCCCGGGTTGGCTGGCGTTGGGTAGCCAGTGTAAAAGAGGTGGCTGAACGCTGTTTACAAACTAAACACTGTTGGCCTTTAAAACGCCGCCATTTGTCCACCGCCATGTGTGACAGAACAGTTTAACGGGCACACAAGTTGCCTACCGTCTTCTGAAGGGCTTGTGAACCGAGCAACCAGTCACATTTCCGTGAGTTGCGCAAAACTCAGGTCGTCCTGCTGTCTTATGAGCCAGGCTTTTTGGTCACAGACTTATGTCAGGGTCCCGTATGTTCTCCCTCTACATCGGTTTGGGCATCCCGGTAGAAAGTAGCCTACAGGAATGGTGAATCCCGGAGGGTGGTCGGTAAACCGGCGGTGAAGAGTACCAACTATACACGATCAACTCTAAAAAACGTTTTCTCCCTTCTTCATCGTCTTCATCCTTGGCCAGTATACCATGGCAGATGATCGGTTTCCAGATTTGGGTAAAACACAAACATACTCTTAAGTAAGTTAGTCAGCTCCCTTTGTTTATGTTCTGTCCGTGGTCGCACGAGTTCAAGAGTCACCTGTCCGGCACAACTGGCGCTAGACGATAACCGTCGATTGTAATTTCAGTCGGAACTCTCAATACGATTGTCGTCTCAACAACTGGGATTTTGTCGGTGAAGCTCTACACTCAGCGGCAGTTGCCATACGGAGCTTCTCGCTATATAATCCACAGAAACAGTGGATATTCTCGAACTCAGTTTGTATTTAAGTGCTTGCAGATCCGTACCTCAGAATGAAACATGCAGAAACATGCGTAAGTCTCTGGGACTTCAGCGGACTGCGATTTTGAGAAACGACCGGGAAATAGTAGAAAAGCTGCGCATTTCGGAAACAGGGGTAATGAAGAATATTGGTCCAGGAAGGCTGAGTGAATGTAAGTGGAGTGAAGAATTCGACAACAACGATTCACTCTCAGGGACGTAAGCTGGCCTTTTGGGCAGAGCACGTCAGGGAGCAGTTTAATTGGCCCACAACCACAGTGACTCTTCCAATTTGTGCCCGCAGTTGAACCAGTGCAGGTGGATATCAGTCTTGCATCCCAGATGAAGGCAATGAATGAGATAGGCTTTTATAAAGGCAACTGGATTAGACAGTCTGCTGCCATATTTCCTCAGGGATGATGGCGAAGTGTAAAAATTAGAGTGTACAAAACTTGTGGGACCAGCCTGGGAGAGGACTGAGGTTCTTAATGTCCAGGGTGAATAGGTAATTATGATTATTTACAAGGGTGATGGATACACAGAGAATTAAATTTAGTATGAATCACATCCAAACTGCTCGCACGCCTCATCCTCTGCAGATTATCCGTCATTAGCCAAAGGTTTTGCGTGCGAGCCAAGCCGGTTTCCTCCCAGGTAGGAGTTATACTGGCCGAATTCTCACTTTTCGACGAAACTTTGAACGCAAGCTTATGTACTGTGCATCCGAGATTTCTGGTTATATTTGAAAACGGCATTTCATTCGGTCGGACTCAAAGTTCTGTGGCGGTGCATTCCACCGTAGGCGAGATAGAGAATCGGTTGAGTCATCCAATCGTTTTACTTATAAAGCCAAAGCCGAGAAGTGGTGTTCGCCACAACTGCTGTCTTCCCTTTTCAACTTTTTTCATGGAGATGGTTATGTTGATAGCCCAAACCTCACTTGCGAATAGTGGGATTGATAGGTGCTTAGACAGTAATTTATCTGGCTCGGAATGTGGAGATGACGTAGTGCTACTGCGTGGAGAAGGCTTTTTCAATGTCTGAACGACAATGTGCTTAAGTTTGGTATGCTTTTTGGACATTTAAAGTGTAAAATTCTGTTCCAAGAATGGACTTGTTCGATGCCGGACTTTGGTATTTCAGGGAAGCAAGTGCACGAGACTTAGTTTTCGCGACGTTTTGCGCATGGCTACAGAACGCCTACTTTGATGTTTGTTGCTTGTCTGGACAAGTAATGGTTGGAGGATGGACTGTGGTGACCAGTCCATGCAAACGTTATGGCCTGGCACCCGCAGGCCAAAAGGATTACTGGGTACTGCAACATCCTCCTAGTAATGGTTAAATGGTGATCTTCCTAGCGAGCTGGTTTTGCAGAATTTACCTTTTGCTCCTTTTTTAAAGAAATATATGCTTTTCAAGATAAATACAACTTCAGTTTTACTTGTATGTTTCGCGTATGAACGTTTAATATGGCCGCAAAATCTTTCACATTTCGTCCTACGATTGGTAGTTTTCTCTGTCAACCAAATTCCATCAGCGAATGTATTTAAACTTTAGGGCTCGCAAACCAGGGACTATGATCTGCGACGGTTTGCTCTCGCTCTCTCGCTGGCGCGTCGGTTTATTCGTTCGAGTTCCTTGTTGTGTTCACCTATGACTGACAGTTCAAAGGGGCATGTGATCTCTTCCATTCCGTCGTGCAACGAAACTTGACGGCTCAAGCTCATATCATTGTGCCTCTAGCCTAGGTGTGTCAGTGTCCTGTTATGACGCAGCTTTTGCTATATCGTCTATCCAGTGACTAAGCAGTTCCTGTTCTTGCGTGAATCTCACCAAAGTCTAATTCGGTTTGCCTCGCTGCGCTAAGGTGCTCGGCCGTGTCTGAACTACTGTGCTGCTGTGTAACGTCCTTTGCTTTATTGCTATGTGATCGGTCCAATGGGGCAACGCAAGGGGCAGTAGGTGCCATGGCTCAGTACCATAGTCAGTTGCGTTTTTGCATTTGCGCCCTTCTTCGTTTAGTTTTTCAACCCAACATTTTGCATTCAATTTCTCATTATTCCCCTTTCTTTCTCTGTTTGCGTAGATGAAGTTATGGGGTAGCCACAACCAGAGCACGTTGGTACAAGCTTGATCGTTACCTAAGCGGTAGTGAACTAAGCCAACGGACAATTGGCTGCTCCTTAAAGGCCCACCTAACCAAACTACTAGATGGCCGTTGAAAAGTTAGCTGCTTATACTCAACGAGGACCATAAGGTCATTTTGTTTCAGAACTGGCTGTTAATTTTGCGGAAGAGCAAAAGGCAATAAAGGACCCCCGAAATAACTAGATGCACCCTCGAACCTGCGAATTAATCCGAGATTTCAAGGGCTTGATATATAACAATCACGAGCAGCCTGGATCATTTAAGTGACCCTTACCAGTCATGCAGCAACATCGCAGAGCTAGTGCATGAGTAAACGCCGTCATGTGATAAGCGGTTCCTTGCTTGGGGTACTTGAGTAGGCGAGGCTAATCTGCCATACTTCATCACCCTGTTGGTTTCTCACATGTCAAAAACGTGGAGCACCCCTGGTTCATCGATCCAGCCGATTAGTTCAACAGAATTCCCGGTCAATTATTTCGGCTCGGAAATCAGTGTTAAAATTATTTCGACTCTCATGCCGTTTCAAGCATGGTTGTAGTTGAAAGGACGTGCTTTATAGCCACTAGGGCAAACTAAACGCTAAGGAATGAGAAATGTGACTCCGGGGACTTGGAGTGGGTTAGAAACATGTAAGATTTCCGTAGGCTAGGTGGTAAAGGGCCGGGTGAGAGTGGGTTGCACTTTACCACCAAAGTGACCACTGGAGCTGTGACTACAGCCTCTAACCTTTCTGGGCTGAAAAAACTTAATCCACCTAAGCAGACCCGGTCTGTAATCACGGGCTCAGGCCGAGAGTACAGATGTGTGGGTTCTGAGATTTGGCTTGCCGAAGGCGTCGTGAACGAGTTTCCCGGGCTGTTTACTGGGAGAACGCTCGTTGACTGAAAATCCACGAAGTCCCCAACGCTTCTGCTGTTAATCCGAGACTGCTTTTTCAAGTTGTTTCCATCCCAACAACGGTCATTAAAAGTGCAGTGCAGAGCAGTGAAACGGCCTGGAACATGCGTGAGCTTTTCCTTAAAGTAGCATTAGTAATTTCAGTTAACACTGAGCAAATTGTAATAGTTCAGGCTCATTATGGAATTTTCCAACTTAGATCAATTTCACCGCATCGTTCCTAGGTTTCGCATACTGGGTCCAGTTTTACTGATTCCGCGCATTTTTGCATCTCCTCTGGCATTGTTTTCACCCCCTAATGGATCGTGTGACGGATGTCCTCCGCGAAGGCGCTTTTACTTTGCAATTACTGCATCTGAAAGACACAAATTCTTTCAGTAGGTTTTGTAAAGATTCTCCAATCTTTCTCCTGCCATCCTCCACCTCAGCTTAATTTGCAGCCCACCTGGTTAAATCCGTTGCGCCTACTTGGAGTATATCCAAGTCATTTTATTGAAGTACTTTGCTCATGTGAAGGCAAACCTGGGATGACGCAGTCGTTCTGATTTTAACCACTACATGACTATTCTTGCCTAGCGGAATAGACACTGCAGTTTCGTGGCATCAGTTATCTGGATTGTGCTTGCAAGCTCCAGTAGTGACGGCCGGTGACGATACCTGTGCATGATATTCACCCTAATATGCTGAGGTAATGTATTCTAGTGCTACCTTCGATGAATCCTTGTTCCGAAGCAAAGTTCCGCTCCGCGCATCTCCGAAAGGCCCAGTTTATGCATGGCAAACTGATGACCCTTACAATGAAGAGCCTGTTATTGCCGTTGGCCACGTTTGTCGGAGCGTTTAGATGCGACATATTTCTCCTGATCGGCAATTGGGGCTCTATTCACGCAAGTTACGTTGAACAACACAGATGGGATTACCAGGCTGACTGCAAACACTTGGACGTTTTGATTGCACAATGTGACCTGGGATTCAATATGGCTGATAGTGCGTCAAACGAGGATGATCACTCCGCCCTCGGCACTCATTGTTACTGTCCTGGGAATGAATGCAGTCATCACGTGACTCCCGGCACGTGGTCTCTTTTTGCCATCTACTTTTCAGTGGTGGCAAATATGGCGGCCTTATGCTCAGTAGTAGCCGCAGTACGCTCAAGCCACTTGCTTCTGCTAGTACATACAACGGCACACAATGGATATAGAAACCGGAAACGTTTTCGGCAAAACGATCAAGTCGGCAATAAACAACACAGGGTTTAGGAAACACTGAGAAAAAAGCAAAGCGTGTTAGAAAAAAACGGATAAGGCATTTTAGAAGGATTTCCCTTGAAACAGTGTACTTCAGACCATTCTACAATAAGGTTTATGTGATTAGTCAGCTGAGGTTACCTTGATAATTTAAGAAAAACTGTTGCTTAAAGAACACTGGAAGATTCACTGCGCGCCGTAACCTACGTCCGTTGCTGGAATGGTTTAACGAGTTTCCAGATCAGTGAATTGCCGGCGAGTTTCCGGTAGTTTCAGAATACGTCTCCTTTTGACACGCATGGCAGCAAACTCAGAAGGATCGTTAGGCTCCGCGCCTGTTAGATCCTTCACAATCCTTAAGTTTTGTATTAAGTTTCCTTCTTTTGTATACGTCTCATTGAGTAGCGACCCTTTCCGTGAAGATTTTTTCCAGAGCTCTTTCCCCGCTGTCCAGTCGCAATCCTGGTTGCTAGCGGTTGGGTTTTATCTATGCCCCCTATATCCCTACGGTATTTTGGGACCTAAATTTATGTTCACTACTCGGGGAGACGACCTATTAGCATTCTTCATTGGGGCAGAAAGGTCTTCTTTTGAGTACACGATATTGTTGTACGACGTGTAGTCAGTGCTCTTCTGGCCACCCGACACTGCCAGTAGGACCGAAAGTCGCATTCGGCGATGGTTCAAAATTCCTGACCTCTGACATGAGATGCAACGGTCTGAGGTTTTGATCAGCAGTTAAATTCTGTCAAGATTTAATGAAAGGCCCCAGCAGGCCTAGTGAGTTTTAACCGCTTCGACATCCTTGGATTTATATTCTCATGCAACCGTAACATCACCTACAAGGATGAAGCAAGGTGAACCAGATACTTTGACAAGTCGCTTAAAAAAAGAAAACAGGAGGGTTTCAAACAGTAAGCCGAAGGAAGTTGCACTTGCAGCACCTTTTGTTCAGGATTTGTATTTTCCTACCCAAACCGTAAGGCTGCAACGGCAAAGAAATGGCCTCATCCATTTTCTGGATGATCCAGTTATATCGAAGTCTGGCATTTTGTGGTTTACAAAAGTGTTTTGCAGTGTCCAGCGGTTTATAAAGTCCGGGTAACAGGCCTTGACTTCCTTTGCCTTCATAAATGCGAAGAACTGATCCATCCAGAAACATCAACAGGTTCTTTAGAGACGACGGCCTTGATAAAAGTATAGTGCACCGAAGTGAAGGCCCTGTGGTTTACAAGATGTGGGCAAGGCGAGCGGGCAGACTGACCGGCCTGCAGTTCTCAGCGTTTTTCCTGGAAACTCACTTGTGTAATTCCATTATCCAGTTCAACGAAAGTCCTCCCAGGTTAACAGCTGTTCTGTACAGCTCCGTCGGAGTCATGCAAAGGGCATCCAAAATGGGTTGGACGGTTGCTGACTG
The DNA here is from genome assembly GCA_008360955.1 of Fasciolopsis buskii. Taxonomy (NCBI): domain Eukaryota; kingdom Metazoa; phylum Platyhelminthes; class Trematoda; order Plagiorchiida; family Fasciolidae; genus Fasciolopsis; species Fasciolopsis buskii. The sequence goes on along the minus strand of LUCM01003227.1, from coordinate 12,443 downwards.
ACCCTGTCGACTTGTGCTCGATTGGTGCCTTTGAAAGCTGAAGTAATTTGTCTTTGTTTGCATTCAACGTGTCTAGTTTGGAAGATCCCGGAAACGCCAGGTTGCGCCTGGTGGCATATGATTATACAGAATGAGAGACAATTAGCTATACTCGTATTCGCAAGAGCTAACATATAATGATTCTTCAAGATTTCTACATCATCCTGCACGGCTTTTAGATTGCATATATGAGTAGAACCTTCAGGAATGTTTCTCTGCATTGCGTGTTAGATTAGTTTCTCAGTCAAACATAGCGTCCATCTGCACCGCCCGGTTAAATTTTCTGAGGGGCCGCACGACGGTGGCGAGCTGCCCAGAAAAGATGCAACTAAACTGCAGTAAAGTCGGAATCGCGGTATTTTGTTTGTTTTTCCACAAGTGCTTTGTGTGAATGCGGTTGACTGGGGCATTAGTTAAACTGGCTCCGAAGTTAGTAACTGGTGGTTTACTGGAAACCACGTCGGTTGCGCTGTCATAGCTGCCATAGTTCTTCGTGCAGACGCGACTACTGTTTGCGTAGATGAGTCCGATAATCTCTCGCGCATTTTTTGTTCATTTATTTCAGCTTTTCGGAGTTTGAGTGTCATTTCTACGTTTTCCAGCATCAAAGACTGACGTTTGTTATATATAACATAGTGTTAGCTCAAATGGTTGGCGCCGAGAAGATTCATGATCCTTCCCCGTTTATTAGCGCTGTTATCGTTTAGAATACTGGTGCGTTCCTAAACGTCGGCAACATCCAAGTGGTCGTAGGTAAACCATTTCAAGTAGTGTCTACTTGCCGATTTCCAAATGCTGACCGTCCAGACTTTGTTATGTTGCTTCCAATTAGCAAAGAATATAGGGTGGTTGAATATTGCCTTCAACACGGTCATTCCTTCCACTGAGCTCGCAAGTGTTATTACGTGCTTGGTCCTACGTCAACCTTCAAGCAGGAGGCGTACTCGGTGACCGTTATGGAAATTTTCCTCAATGGTAGAGAAACTTACCGATAAGTCAGGGAAAATCTCTACCGGCTGGTGACAGTGGAGTACATAAATAAACTTAGGCGTAAGTCTTTCTTGATGGATGACTGCAACGATGTATTCTGTGTGAAAGATTACTTGCGAGGACAGAGTGGTCTGGATCTGTTGAAAAGCGAGAGTTTAGTACGGTTTGCCTTTTTGCACCGCATAGTGATAAGCATTTTGTAGATATATCGTCCGGGGCCTTTTAGCGGACGCTACCCATCACCTCCACCTCGGTGGGTATATATTATGATATGCCATGTTATTGGACAATAACTGGTCAGGAGGTTCAGTAGTTTGTGCGCTGCTTCCCAATGGAAGCGGAGTCAGCCACCGACGTTCGATTAACGCCAGGAAGGACATGCTATATTCAACCAGCAAAGTGAAGACAGTTGTCGTCTACCAGAGTTGGGTGAAGTTAAACGCCTTTTGAGCTGTCTACCACTAGGCAGGGATTTCCTTCAGCAGTTTTTGCTCCCATGGACATGCAACGCCGTTGTGGTGGCTGACCACGACCGTAGAAGGGGACGTATTCATCGGTGGATGCGCGACTTAGTCTTTCGTCAAATAAAGAAGACTTCGGTAATTTTAAGGTGGTATTGGTAGCCCCATTCCAGATGATCAAAATCACCGCCAACGTGTGTTGCTGCCTTACGAGGATAACTGGAAACACCATGGCGTTAAGTAGTGCTTCAATTTATGCACATTCACGACCAATAGAAATCAGGTAGAGAATCGACTTTGAGGCACGCTCTTTTAATGCGCTCCTACTTATTCAATGGTTGTTACCAAAAACCGCGATGCATATCAGACTAAGACGGTGTGATACCGCACTGCAATTTTGAAGAATTTATCGGAAGATGCACATCACATGCCGATGCATAAAACTCTGCAGATCTGGTAAATTTAAACAATCAGTTCGTCAGGATTGCTGAAATGAATCATCAAAAATGTTTGTGCTCTTCAAAAGTAAGCCGCTTTTGGAAGGTTGTGAAAGAGGATCAAGAAAATTTCCCTATGGCCGCTTATTAAATGATATAAAACTGAAGGAAAAATTTCACGCGTTTTTATATGAATCGGAAGGGAACTAGGAGGTCATGGTCTACGGCCAGTAATGTAGAGGTGGCATTTGCTGGCCAACGCTCAAATAGCACCTATGTAGTTAGTATTGGTCCCTTATCTGGCATCAACGCTGTAGTTTTGGCAGCAAAGACGGTGTAGATTCTAACTTGTGTAAAATCCGTCAACTGGATCGCAACTTTTCGCGTGGCGCGTGAAATCCGTGGAAAATGCAACTGATATATGCCCCCGTGTGGCCACGAACCTAGAGTCGCTGGTAACATGTGTCGACTTCTTAAAAGTTTTCACCCCGACTGAGAACTTTTGGCCAGTGAGCGACTCAAGCAACCAAACCAAGCGAGCGCTGGACGTAAAAGGTTGCATAATAACAATTGTTTTGGCCATGCCCGTGTCTTTTCTGTCTAAGCTCAACATGCACTCGTTGTCGGCCTGCTGTCTGACGGTGCCGGTGTGGTTGATGAGATAAAAATTGCAGCATATGACGATGAGAAGTGCCCGACCGTTAAGTAGCACACAGAGTGGCACTAAGAATCTAGAAGAGCTGCGTTACGCAGGGTGCGACCTCATCCAAATTAGGCAGTCCTAAGGCTTCGGTGTACGTCTAGAGCTGAACGATGGCAGAGTGTCAGTACCGTTGACTAAAATCCTGAGGAGGATGAACCTCAGAATCACCAGTGGTTTGTTATGGATACGTGATAGTTTGGATAAGTCCAACCTAAGCTGTTACCCTTTCTGACCACTAAGTAAAATAGTTGTCCAGGCTCTTTTTCACCTGAATGACCATATATTATCCACCGTAGTGCCGTGCACGTTACGATGGCGCCTAGCAATCAACGGCTGTTTGCTCCATAATCCAGTTTTTCTGTGGAAATTCGCAACCAAAATCGGATCCGTTCTTTCACTTTCCCATTCGGCTACGCCCATTTCTGGCAGTTGCGTCCACCTGGACAAAATGACATTGCATAAGCAGGTTGGCCAGTATACATGCACATGTTGTCTCAGTCTTTTTGTTGCTGTCTAGCAAAACAAAATTCAAAACCGCCCCACCGGTAGCGGGACTTGCATTTCTCCCACTATTCTACTAGCTGAGGAGGTCGGGGTATTTTCGATTCGCTGATTTTGCGCACGTTGTTTACTCAACAAAATTGTATCGGACCAAATGTCAACAAAAGCAAAAGCCCTCACACACCCGGGGGGTGACCAATCCCGCTGCTTCTACGTCCAAGGAAACTGGTTTCTAATTTGTCAAAAATCGATCAAACTGCACTGTTCTTTGTAGCATCGTGGGAGTGCACTCATCTAGCCTGGTGAAACAATTGATGGTGCCCTTCTAGGCAACTGTCTCCACCGCAGCGGGTTTTCATGCGCTAAGTTTTCCACGGTGCGACTTATTCAGGCAAATAAAGCATTAGCTGGCGTGCGTACCATACCCCAGGTCTCCTCCAAAGTGTTTTTAAAATATTGCGGTGGCCAGAAAATCAGGGGACCCCGCAGCAAAATTTGCACTCGGCTGGAGCCACGTCATCATGGAATTGTGCATTTGCTGAAGGCTTTATTTTCCCGTGAAAGTTCGTGGCATACTCCAGTTATTTGGTGAACGGCTTTGCTAGTCTGCTACTTTCCGGGGCCGGGCGGCCGAATTTATTAACGGGTGTCCTCGCCTGTCGGTCTAAATATAACCTAAGTCCTCAAAGTTGGTCTCACGGTCACTCGGACTTGTGGTCCCCGGTTATTCTGCCTGGCCTCTCTGTAACTGCAACGGCAGATAACGGATAGTGCCTTCCAAATTGTGCATTTCTCTCAGGTAAGCTGTGCAGCCCAGGTAGGCGATGGCTGTGGGCCGGTTAATAATAAATCGCATATTTCTCTAATTTCTAGGGGTATCTGTAAAGCAATGTCAAATGTTTGCAAGATGGCGAAGAGGAAACGGAAGTACCAGAAATCACAAAGGAACATGAGGACATGTGGGATTGCTGGGATTATCGGAGAAGTAAACTTTGAGGAACAGTCAGAATGTGCGACTTAATTTGCAACACTCAGGTATGCTAGCAAAAATCGAAACTCAACTGATCGTTTTGCAAGATTATGCAAGATTTTCTAGACCGTTAGTTAGCAGGAAACCACGATTCATTTAGTGTTTAATTTTAAGAAAATTGCGTACCGCTGGCGCAAAACGTTACCTGGGTGCAAAGAGGGATGTCGGAATTTTGCCGGAGTCACCAAAAGTCAAGATAAAATGGACATAAAAGTTAGTCAGAACCAAAAGAGGCTTCATGCAACGTGGATAAATTAATCGCATTTAAGAACAACAAATGGTCGATAAAATGCGAAGGTAAAGGCGGAGGAGTAATGTCAGGACTGCGTCAGGATATTTAAATTTTCAAATTTGGTGAAGAAGTTTGCATAGATTATTTGGAATTTCCTATAATACCGACTGTACTCACATGCGGCCGGCAACAAACTGGGCTGAGACTCACAACAGAAAATAAGAGAGGCTTGTGTTAAAAGTGAAACAGTACCTAAATACGCTATCCCTAAACTACCCTATGTCCTCATTTTTCATGTTGAAGGTTTTGGTCTTAGCTGGCCGTGAGTGCGGGGAGTTGAGGGGTTTACAGACCATTCCAGTGGCGGTAGTGACCATGTCTTTGCCTATTCGTAAAGTTTTATCTGAGAAGGGGTATCCAAGGCGGCCAGAATTCAGCGCCGGAACTGGCTTGCACCATTTGCAGTTGCTCTCGCGAGGACGGAACTGATATTGGCGCGTATAGTCTGGGTGTGCCATCTGGAACATAATAGAGAGAAGTGTTTTGGCCAGTGCGTTGCATTGGATTGTGGTGATTAGTGAACCGGAAACAAATAGGGTATCTTCCTTTTTAAATTTAGCCTTATGAAAAGAAAATTGGAGGGGCCGGTTTTAAATAATGCTCTCAGCTTTGGTCTAGTGGTGCTGAACAATCTCGCAGTCTGGACGTGGCAGCCATAAAATAAGGAACGCAAAGTGAAATGACGAGACCTATATTGGAGAACGGGGGATCATATTCCTTGGCTGACTTCGAATACTTGAGTCGACTCTCGGAGGGTTATTCTGTGATACAACTAAGGTGTGCCCCGACTAAAAGGAAATAGACTGATGTGATTAGGTGGCAGTAGTTAGTCTGGAATCAGGAGTGGTTTTGTTGTGACGCTTTGTGTCAAAAAAATAAATCGGTTAAAGAAACATTGGCAAATATTCCTGAGTTATAGGCCATTTTTTGGGCCACTTAAAAGGTTGTCATTTGTAATGTTCACCATGCTTTGCTTTGGTGGCAGTAAAGAAAATAGGGTTGGAAATTAATGGAAATCAGGAGAAATGAACTAGAGCATATGTTAATCTGTTTTGATAGTATCTAGTTTGGTTTTGTTGGAGCTGCGGTAAGGATCTTACAAGTTTCTGTTATTAGCAGTCTTGATGATTCACTTGCTTTAAAGTACACCAAAAATATAACGCACTGATTGTTTAAGGGTTGGTAACTGCATCTGAGTAGTTGAGTGACGTTATCTGTCTAGTTAAAGGTTTGCTGCTATCAGGGGCTGCCCATTCGGTACCGCTGAGCCGATAAACAGCGTGAATGTACGTGAACTGAATGGAATAACGTGGCTTCAGGTGCTTAAAACCGGATAATGAGTTGGAAAAGCATTGGATCACGACGTAATTGGGGCACTAACTATTCACCTTCGTCGGTGTTAATGAGGGAATATCCATCCACTACCAGGAAGACAGGATGTCAAGCGAGATATTGGCGTGAAGGTGCAAGAAAGTGAAATAAAAAATACGAGGCTAATTTCCAAGAGTCTCACGTGATGAGCACCGTAGAGACTTGATCATAAATTAGCTTTTTAACTCATGTTCTTATGCCTCATTTAGTGTAAATTTAGCTCATGGCAGGTTAGTTTAGACCTAGTCAAATGGGTTACGGATTGATTTTGCTTTGACAAAGCATCAGATTCACGCCTTCACAGGCCACCCAGCTTCATTTTCGGCTTTGAAATCCTCTTTTGGTGCGTAAAAGCTTGTCGCAATCCATTGCTACTGCGAATCCATCACCATAACTTTGTTTGAATCCTGAGCATTTCACCCGGGAAACACGTAGGTTCATGCGCTCCAAGTGGCACCTCTGCTAAGATTTCTCACGCACTTCGCACTCTGCCGTATGGGTTCCTTAAAAGCAAATAGAAACCACCACATAATATTTGAAGGACTGCCCACGGGTGATGACAAATTCAGCCAGTTTTCTTCTGTCTACTCGCCCTACACGTCAGCTGGGACACATTCCAAGCTGTCCGCTTCTTTCTTTCTCCTTTTTTTCAGGCTACTTTACCGTTCGCTGCTTGAAATTTCAACCCCTTAATTTTCCTTAGCAAACAATCCAGACAGCCGAACAATGCTGTTATAGCCTTATAGTATCTACCCAGTTCTAATGTGATCATTTCACTTGACGATATCCAAGCAGCCACCGGCCGTGTACTATAACTAGCGCATATTGCACACTATCAAACACTTTGTAAGGTAGCCCTGATATCGCCTTCATAACCCAAAGCCTCACCTAGGCCCTCACAAAACTTCTAATGGCCCCCAAATCATGCTGAATCTCGCCGCCGCAAACCTCAAAGATGGGGTGTCACAGTTCCCCCATTCAAGTTTAACCGTTCCTTAATCATCTACGGATTATAAATTCCAGCTCTCGGATGCGGGACCACTGAGCGTAAAGCTGTGTCGTTAGCTACCGTTACCTCACGCGAGCTGCATTTATTATTCTGTTTCATGTCCAGCTGCAGCTGTCTAACCCTCAATTTCGACAGCGCCCTTATCAAAAACAGAAACCACCGACACCTTGTGATGGGCCATGGTTGCTGATGTACGCGTATAGAGTCATAAAAATAGCATCACTCACGTTCACAACGTACATTCCTTTAACATTTGCGTTTAAAGAATTCAAATGCCTTATTAATATTGAGCTTTTATCGTCCATTGGTTTTCTCTCTCGATGGCCGAAAAAGGATTTGTCACCCATTGCTATTTTTTTCTCGTCATGTGCTTTTGATTGGTAATGGTCCTTGCTTCATTTCATCCGGTGTTCTTTTTCCCCTTTCACGCCAAAATGCCCATTCTTGATGTTTCTGACCGTTGGAATTAAATCATAAAGCCCCTCATCCATCGAAAACGCGATTTCACCACCCCCGTCATTCACCTTGATTGTATGACTTTCCATGTGGTTTCCAGTCAGGTCAGCCGCTGGTAAGCCAAACTGTAGTCGTATCCCTGCCCAAAATTTGCATTTCCCATCAGGCTTGGGGTTTCATAACTTCTGCTGCGCGCTATTACGCAATAATAATGCATATAGACGAACTGCGTCCTTGCATCTTCAGTCCTTTTAATTTGATGCGGTTTTCTTTAATTTTTTGAACAGATAATTGGTTTTGCTCACACGTACGCGGCTTCACCTTTCCGTCCACTACTCACTTGTTTATATACATTCATATATTCCTGGAATACCTCGAGGGGCATACTTGGTTTCATGATCAAATCTTATACGGACAACACCAGTTGCACGAAGGAAGCAATCCATAAGTGGAGACAAAATGAAGAGAAGTAACATAAATGGCATTCTATGAGAAACAAGGTGTTTATACACAGCAATGGCGTGTAGTGAAGGCCCAAGGTTAAGTTAGAAGATGGTGGCGAGTGTCAAGATGGGTCCGCGGTAATCGGGTTCAACGAGTCTGTAAAGTTGACGTGAAAGCAAAACTGCAGTGAAGAAAGCCTCCAAAGGCCACGTGTGCGGAGTGAAAAATGTCTTAACGAACCGAAACAGATAGAGGAAGGATCGCTGATGGCTGATAGATGCCCATTGGTGAAATGGGGATGAAAATGAACATTGGTCACTTTACTGTGGATCCTGCAACGAAGAAAATAATCGAAAGACTTTCGGAACTGCGAAGAGACGGAGAAAATGTTCAAGAACTGTGTCGAGCCACTGATAGCAGTTCCTGGTATTCTGATAGCCGCGGTTGTCGAGGGGGAAACTTGACGTGATGATCGAGGTAGACGACGGTGGCGACATCTGAAGCAGGGATCTATGTGTGAGCGCCTTGTCTGCCAGCTTGGTAGGCATGTTAGCTACCATCGGGCAGTTCCATCAGTAAAGCTGCGTGACTGAGAGGACTTTTCAGCTCAAAGGATCTTAAGCGTTTGGGATTAGATTATGTGGCCTCGATCTCTAAACAGACTTGCAGCAGGGTCCTCAATTTTTGTTGGTGATTTTATGCAATTTATCAGCGATGCTCACTTTATCGCCGCTGGCGGAACATGGTATTTGTCCGTCCTAAGATGGTTTATCTGAGCCCTGGATCATTTTGCCTTCACGGTGTGTTCGGAATTGCGAGGGTGGGGGCCGAAACTAGATAGTGAACTCTTGGCGAGAAACGAGTGCAAAAGCGCACATATGTAACGGAAGGAAGGAAGGAATTACGACTGAGGGTTATGATGCATGCAACAGTGCGACGAAGGAGTTATAAATGTTCCGTAGAATGCCAAACTTCGCACTCGGAATGAGCTACATATCACACACATCTAGAAGAAAAGGTTTAGGTGAGGACATCAGATGTTGCTATGGGAGTAAATGGGAATTTACTATGAAATTTTATGTCTATTTATATGATTTGATGCACACGTGATCAAAAGAGATCGAATAATACGGGAAACTATGAGTTGGCGCTGGTTCTGAGATGGAGTTTACCTGCCTATACCTACAGCGGGTTGTTTGTACTTTATGGAGGGACCACTGGAGAATAAAAGTGGCTAGATCTGTTGTTCATTGGGTTGAGATAATACTTCGCATGTTATATTTTGTCGATACCCTAGGCCAGACTCATAATGTATTTCTATTGGAGTGTAAGAAATCGTGCAAGCTATGCAAATATTTAAGGTTGTTACCCTCCTAAGTTAATTTTAAGGGTAGTGGAGGCAGGAGAATTCATCCATATATGTTGGGATAGTTTATTCCGTAGAGAGGAATGTTTGCTGATGAAGATTTTCCTAGTTGCTATCCTGGACTTGGGAACTGGCACCAAGAACTCAGCACGACGCAAGCTATTGGGAAAGAGTTATTCGTTATTTCGGGTGTGGAAACGCACAAACTATTACCAAAAATTTCTATGAAGAAAGGTGGTTAATTTGAAAGAGACACAACCATGAAGGTTTGAGGTGCAGCTTTGTGCGATGTTTCATGTAGTTTAACGATAAGCAATAGCTCTGAAGTAGTTTTTTGCGAATGTTCGTTGAACATTCTGAAGATCGAGTCTGTCACTCTGCCTCATGTCTGAACAGTAGTCCAGAATATGTCTCCCTTGTGTTTTACATATTAAAACTTGTGGTATATGGTTATGAAATTACTATGCACCAAAACATTTATTCTCCCAGCCTTCGAAACTTGTGAATCAGGGTGTGTACTGAGAATCTGACCGTGCTGGAGTAATGCAGACCGTGTTCTCTGATAGTTTGATGAGAAGGAATGACCTATTGGTCAATTTCAAAGACTCCTGTGGGAATGTGGCATTCGTGCTCGAGTATGCTGCTTTTGTGGACCAAGAATTTCATCAACCAAGATGTGCGCCATGAATCCAACCGGCAGAAATTTTCGACTGTTTTAACATCAATCTTAGGATAGTGGTTGGAGGTCACCGAGGGGGAAAGGTTATGTATAGATTTGTGTCGCCGAGCAAATAGGAAAAGTGGAATATATGCCTATATAGATAGTGAAAAGTTGTCTTTTAGATGGGCAAGAAGAAATTGACTAGCAACAAAGGTCTCTACCGACTTGCCTTCATATGACCACTTCACTAATCGGACGAACGGCTCCAAAGATTTCAGAATTCATGCACTATCTTTGCATCTAAGATGGTCAGAGAGGAGGAGGAAAATCAAAGTAGAAGAGAATTGGGTTATATGCCCTTAGCATGAGGGGAAAAAATTGCGAATGGGACATGCCGATCGAAAGCCCTTTTTGCCACCAATTAGCAAAAAAAAATCAACAATGCACCGAATTTTTCCGTCGTTTGGCAGCCTTCGTCTACTATGTTTAAGAAATCAAATCATGCGGGTAAAGCGTGATTTTACCTGAAAGGGCCCTGGTTTGGCTTGGCCTTAATGAAGTTCCATTTTTCCGAAATAAGTTAAGTTTTTTACGTACTTATATTGTCTTTTTCACAACACTTAAGACACGTAAAGTGTGATTGATGGGTGTGTATTTAGGTGGCTCTTGCTCCCGCAATTGGTTTTGTCCGAATTTAGACACCAAACAGGGTTTTCATTCGGTTGGGGGAAACGTGGGCCACCTATTTAAGAAAAGGTAAAATAGATAACACAAGGGAATAGATATTTCTGCACCCCAAATTTTTGAAAGTGGGGCTTCGAGAGAAATTCCCGTCCTGGGTCCAATCGGAGAAAGACGGCTTTATTTTTGACTATCGTGGTTTATAATATCACTTGGATGGAAAGAGGATCTTGGAGGCGACGCAAAGAAGACTAAGGAATGTCCGGTGTAATGGAAGTGTCACGAGCTTGTCACAGAGGGTGCGAGAGATTCAATGAAAACCCCTGATACTAGTACAGGGTCAATTGCACATTTCCCCTGAGTACGACAGATGTTATGTGTACACTAGGGCAGGGAGGCAATAATTCTCCGCAGTTTTGTCAGTGCCGCAGCCTTGTTGGTGGATGGTAACGCTTGATATTCCTTCTTTTGAAGAGAATCAAGAATCGTCTTAATCTGCTCTGATAAAATGGTCATCCGCAGTGCTAGAGCAAACGTTTTGTTCTTAAGAATCTTGGTTGTAAAGTAAATACTATTTTTCTAAAGCGGTCCAGAGTGGTCCAGCCTTTTCCTAGCATCTGTAGCACAGTGGGTAAGATTGATTCTAGCAAATAAAGAAAACTGCACACCCAGAGTTGCGCAAGCCACTCTGGTGGGTGGCCAGTTCGAGTACACCGATCGAGAGAAAGAATCCCAATTTTGGATACGAATTATGAGGAAAGATGGCTGCCATGAAGCGTCCCGGGTAAAGGTTTTAGTGGCAACAAAGTTGAGAAGAATAACGGAAGTCCGTAGCTGAGAATGTCGTCAAACAATTTTGGGAAATCGAAATCAAATTCCAGTAATTTGTTGCCTATGGATGTGTGTACCGATGGTTAGAATCCAGTTGTGTAAAGATAAACTCCCAGAATACTTGGTTCTGGCTATCGTGGGGTAATGAAAAACAGTAGCTGTGTCCTTACCCCACCCCAGTCGCCCCATGGGAAAAAAACGCCAATAAAAGTATTTATCGGAGGGAAGACAAAAAGAAAACCAACAACATCCACAGGGTTGCGTTTGAAGTCGCCCGTTTACCAAGCTAGGACCTGGCAATGGTTTCGGCGGCGCCGGTTATAGCGTATCAAAGTAAGTTGAGTAATAACTTTTGGCCTGATGCGTACTAGGGGGACAGTTGATGCAACCGATCATTAAGTCCTGGTGCCCGATAGCCAAAGTCGGGCAGGTAGAACCTTTAATTTTATTAATGGTAGGTGACTGTACCATGAGGCTGAAGGGGTGTCTCTTGTGTAGATGAGGCAGCCTCACACGCGCTTGTTTATCCTGTCTTTCTTAAAAGCCTTGTAACCAATTAAAGCAATTTCCCTGTCGGAGTTTTGTCGGTCAACCGTGTTCTCAATTTATAACGAAATCGAAATTAATATCTACGTGTTATACACAAAAGCAGCAAGGCCCGCGTCCAAATGCTAATGTAATTATCGTGCCGGAGCAAATTTTTTAATAATACTAAAAAATGGCTCAGCAGTATTAGCATGTAAATGTAGAGGTGAAAGATTTCATTTGGGGTGGAAAGTCGATGCGAGGCAAACAAGGAAAGAATGGGATCTTGGTTGGGTTGGGAGGCCCGTTGGGTAAATTTATCATCTTGTTCTTGGGTTTCAAAAAAAAATAAACTTGGCTTCCAAGGGAAGCAGACTCTCGGAGTAGGGGAGAAAAAATTTATTCCCGTCGACGTTTGGCCCTGCTGTTCGTTGTAAAATGCCCCCCGCCCGTCAGCATTTTATTTCGCAAACGTCCGGCGCAATTTTCCCTCCCTCGTAAACCGAAAATATTCTGACCCATGAACTATTTATGTTTATTTCAGTCTGGGCAACACTTTTTTTCGAATTTGCTTCAAAAAAAATACAACTGCCAACATGTATTTCAGTTTACCTTAATCTTCTTTCAATCTTGGAAACTATTGGGT
>LUCM01003226.1:24990-42374 GCA_008360955.1 Fasciolopsis buskii | reverse complement strand
TCTTCTGTCGAATCGGGATGACGAAAGAAGAGTGTGTTTGTCCAAGTTGCTTGTATTCTGTGCGTTGACTACTACAACATTCTTCTAATGTGTTTGTTGGTGCCCCCCTCCCAGTCTGTCCAACTTGAATACGTTTTCTCTCCATGACAAAGCGTAACACGACGAGAAATGTATTTTTACTTGGAGTTGTTGTTCTGCTTAACGCTTGACGATGATATTTTTTGGTCCCTGCTTTCTCGAAATGTGAATAAAGTTATTGATTTAGTGTAAATGTGATCTCTGCAGTGTGGCTTTTATCTATCTATCTATCTATCTATCTATCTATATATATATATATATATTTATATATATAGATATATATATGCCGTCTATGAATCTACTTCTCTTGCACGTCCCGTCACAATTTGGCTTCGCTAGCTTGGTTACGGCAGGACGCGAAAGTTCGCATGCTACCGAACTGTCTGATGTTTGACATGGGCCATGATTGTTCGTTGGTGCTGATGAAACATTCGATGCCTAGGTGAACCCGCAGATATTCGATCCATCGCCCATGGTGTGCTTTTTGTTGAGGGTTGATCTTGATCGTTGATGCAATGCAATACATTTCGTCATACTTCAACTGCCGTTGGTTTGAGATACTTTTGGTCAGAAATATATCTATACGCACTTTTCAGTTGACCTAATGTGATAGATTAGTTGGTTTTCGAATTTGATTTTTGCCTTGTAACTTCAGTGTATCCCTTCCAGAATGACAATAATTGTAAATGGACTTGGCAGACAATAATGCAAAAGATATGAGAGAGGGAGAGAAAAAGACATTCCGTTCCCTGTAGAGTTTTTGCCATTTCAAACTATTGGCTTCCACACCACAACATCCGATGAGGAATGGCTCACAATACCGAATTAATCTTTCAAGAGTAACACCTCAGGGATTGGTGCGTGTGGCCGGCGGTGGCCAGACGGATGAGGACGTGAAGGTCGCGAGTTCGAATCCTCCCACCGCCTGTCAACTTCCTCACCTGGCAGCCCTTTGTCGGCCGCGTCCACCTTCCTGAAAAATGACATGCATTGTTGTTTCATTAATAAAGGAAGTAAATGATAAAAGATAAAGGATAATTTGTAACGGAATGGCTGCCGCCGTTGCTTCTGCTGTTTGGGTGCATTTGCTTTGAATCTCACTGTCTTGATAACACACCGTAAATTTCCGATCGTATTAACAGTGAGGTGAATGAATTTTTTGCATAGTTTCGTATTTTGACGAAAGGATGTGCACTTGCGAAATGTTGCAAATGTGAATGAATGATCTTTGGAAGGATAAATAAGTCTTGAAGTTGCATACGAAAATGGGGAAGGAAATAATTTTTACGTCCACAGCTCAAAATGTGACATCACGAGTTTGTGGTTTTGGCATTGTTCCAAAGTCATCAGCCAAGATGCTGTGATCTTGGTCGTCATTTTTGATCGTCGGTGCTGTCGTTTTCATGTGATGGTTGGATAAACTCAATCTACTTTAGCACTTGTCCAATCTATTTGGTGTATACAGTTCACCAATTTTTTTGGGATTGTGTAAAAAGTACCCCTTAAGAAGAGCAGCCTGGATGTGTTCTGGTATCTTTTTGATAAGCGTTGCATGAATTCAAAATTGTTGGTATTAAAAGAAATCGGCTGACTATCCATTTTCCCGTGGCCAATCTGCTATTGTCTACGGCTTCCGTTGGTTGATTGTCGATATTGCAAAGTGTTATAGTATGCTCATTTTGATCCGGATTAGTAGAGCCTACATCGTAACATTTCAACATTATGATTACAAGTTCAGATCCTCCTACCTGTTGTCGAATTCCTCACTTTACAATTCTCAGTTGATTGAAAGACTCCTTCCTGAGAATGGTATACATTGCCCACTCACGATTTAGTATGGAAAAATAGAAATATAAGCATTTCCTTTAGTCTACTACCACATTTACGCATGACTGTCTGCATAAGAAAAATCTCGTTTCAGGTTTATTGATTGACTGCATCGCGGTCCATCCTTACAGGGCGGGGTGAACAGGGAATCGTAAGCTAGTCCTTGTCGTCTCACTTTCCCCTTTTATCGCTATCCACCTCTGGAATGCAAGCGTACATAACTCTTCGGTTGCACTTTTTCCAGCCTACACGCTATTTTTTTTTTCCTTTCTTACATCCCAACCTCTGCACAGATAATCAAATGAACAAGACCAGGATGCCAATTCAGAATCCTGTATACCGACAAATTGGTTAGGCGAGGGAGCAAGGGAATTTATAGAAAATGCTTCTTCTCATGAGGCTGGTTGAATTCTACTTCGTGAAATTGAACATAACGCATCGTACACATTTAGTTAATTCAATATCAACAGTTGTAGAATTGTAAAGCGGAGGCTGTATGATCTGGAGGGAATTGGAGTTTGAATTGAAATAATGGAGCATTAAAGTTTAATGAAGCAAAGAATTTCAGTTGCTGAAACTATTACAGTTCGATCCAAGAATGAAGGTTAGGATGTTGTACTTATAGCCTGTGTGACATAAACAGCTGTCGTAGACATCAGTATAATTCAGTTTCGAGGGAAACTCTAAAACGAAGAGGTCTGACATAAGTATTCCTATGAAGCTATGCCTTTAGGCAACAGTATCGACCGACAAAGCTGCTGTGGAATCAATCGTGACAACAGCCTCGAGACACGAACGTAAAAGAGAATAGCGGAAGTAAATTTGCTGCTAAATAAACCGGTTTATATTCTCACTTTTTTCCCGATCGTTCATGACAATCTGTATCTTAGCAAGAAAATCGTTCTAGATTAACATCACTGGTTATCTTTTGGTTATGCGTGATATTTCAGTGGTTTTGAATGTTCTGGGTTAGACGAGCCCACAGATCACTGTGGTTAAATTCATCAGACATGCAAGCACGGTTGGCTTCCCAAATTCATCCTTTGATACACCCTGGATTTTCATTAGATTTGAACATCATATTGCCTCGATCGTCATTTTGCCAAACTGTACTTTCAAAAGCAAATCAGGGGACTAAATATAACGCTACCAGGGCGTGCGCGACAAAAACATGGGTACATCTTCAGTTTTCCGCGTCTCAGCACACGTGTATTCTTTAGCAAAGTGATATATAATCAAAGCGACCAAGGGTGTAATACTATTCGTTTCAGAATTTCCGTTTAATCGTATCTAGTAAGTAATTGGGATTGGAAACACAGAAGAGGATTTTAAAACAAGGCGAGGTTTTTTAATGATGCTAAGAATCTGATTTTCAGAAAATGAGAAACTGTTGCGTACGCCGACCAAACTGAGACTGTCGATGAATCTGCTCAACACTTTTCTTACAAGACTTGCGGTTACTTTACAATTTGTTAACAGAAACGATCGGACACTATTTGCCGTGCCCAATTGTTCAGCTGGTGCACCACACACGATACAAAGACATGGAGCTTGTGGATGAATTCGAACCCTTTCTCAGTCGAAAAATTTCACATTTGGGTGAATTCTAACTTTTTCAAATCTTCCGCAGAGAAATTTCATCGGACTTGATATATTCTCACCAATGTATCCATGCCAAGTGTGTCCGCATGATATTCTGATGTGCGACTGAGAATTCATAATATATTGAACACACGTTAGTAGTCACATCGAAGACTAGAAGTCATTTTACGAACAGAACAGCCGAATGCCAGAATGCAATACGAACTGTGCTTCATGGAATCTCTATGCAAATTCGACGTGCAGTACAGTTAAACAGTCAAGTTTATAGTCTTATGACAATCACCACAGTTGATGCAGTCTTGCAGGAGAATTTACCTTTTCTTCCATATGGCTGTTTTCAGTTCTGTTTATATTCCGTCTCGAAGCGTTGGCATCGATCAAAGCTTCTGCCGTCGGCATGGAACATAGTTAACTCGAGACCGAACCAACTGATTTATGTTTCCTATATTCTGTTAACGTTTTCGATGTAGGCGACCAGTTTGAGTCTGCGTTCTTAATCGTGAAGATCACCGAATCATATCTGCTCACCCAGTTCAAAGAGATTCCATGATTAACCGTTCACAGGGTAAAAATGAACAAGCACTTCTCTATGAGACATGGGGATCGTTGCCCTAGGAACGGCCACTGGTTTTAAAGGAGAAAAACTCTGGAAAGACCAGTCCGAAGTCTCTGGAAAATGCGGCTGCAGATTTTAACCTACAGTTGAAGGGGTTCTCTATTTTAGACGCCCTTTCATATTTCACTCTCTGACTTGTACATGAGACAGTATCGTTCTGGAACGCGGTCATTCGTATCGTACCACGTCTTTGATCGTTCGGAATAAATATCACTATGTGGGAGGCTACTGGTACGTAGCTAACTGAAACTGATCCTACGCTTTTGTTGGTCACTGTGCCTCACGTGTGGGATAAGTAGACCTAATTCTGCATTCCTCGTTAGACGAACTTTAAACTTATATAAGGTCACTGCCAGTTTAAGCCGATCCGAAACCGGATATCAAAATGAACCATTCGGCGTTTTCTCAACGATTTCGAACACCGCTGTTTTGTAGCTCACGTTTTCAGTTTACAAAATTTTGTAAGCGCTAAGCTTAGCACCTAGATCGCAAATATTTTCTTTTCTGTTCACATATGATTTTTCTCTTTTGCAATTTGTGGCAGTAAAATGACAAGCAAAAGAATGCAAGTGTTCAGTTTCAATTAAAATGCTACTTTAAAAAAAAACACCTTTTGAATTGCAAATATTCTCCTCCGAGTAGGCTAGAGAGCCCAGCAAATTGCATTTATGGCATACATGGCACAGTGTGAGTGCACTGTCCCAAATGTGAACGTCTTATTTCTTCGTTTACGGGCAGTGATAAGTTATCCCTTTTGGAACTTTCACCATGAGGTATGTCATTCAGTTGGCGTTGAAGGAAGTTTTCGGTAAATTCCGAATATACATGTTTGAATCATAGAGGATAAATCTATCAATGCCACAGCGAACAGACATTTTCCGCCTGAGATCGTCTTCTCGTCATTTCACCAACCAAATGGCAAAATCTAAATCGATCATTTGGCAGCTTAGAAATATCAGTACTTCTAAAAACACGAGTAGTATGGTTAATACTGATGACAGTATCAGCAATGCTTTATTTTCAACCATTTTTTGCTTCTCCAAGAATACCTTATTTCATCACATGAAACGCTGTTTGAGCCTCTTGTTGTGTATGGCGAACACTCGTCTACCATACCGTGCCCTATTTTGGGTTCCTCCCGCGGCCTGGAAGAAGATATTTGGAGGTCAACAGATGACGTGGCAACGTGGGATGAGAAAATGTACACCGAAGTTAGTTAAAGTAGGTGTCTCATATTTTCGTCTTCGTGGTTGGGGTCTGAAAGACTCGTCAACTAGCTGGCTGGAGACACTGAAGGATATGACAGTGAACTGTGAACAGTGGCGATCGTGCGATCGTGCTGTCATTTTCTATCGAATCAGAATGATTGAAAACACGTGCGTTTGTACAGTTAGACTGTGTTTCGTGTGTTGGCTGCAGCAGCATCTTATCTTTTCCCGCCTGTGTAGGTCCACTCCCTGTTCCCGTTGGATATTCACTCTTTTTATATGAATGTATAACTCTGGGGGAAAGGCAGCGGTCAGTGAGGCTTGCTTTGCTGTTTGACGATGAACGAGGATGATGATTTCAAAAAAGGTTGTTGTAGTAATTGCAAGGCATAAATTTAGAATCTGAACCGGTTTAGTTTCTGCTCTGGTAATGAATGCCATGTCACGAGTGATAGACCTGTCCTCGCAACCTAAATTCATGTCCGACTCTTTTGCGTGACACATGATGTTCACGGAAATAAGGATTTCAAGTCGACGCAAGAAGCAATCGCTTATATGAAGTGGTAAATCTTACAACTGCCGTTCTTTGAAGTTCCACAATCCGCGCAAAACACCGGTCTTTGTAACAATTCTCCAGAATCTTCTATAGAGTAAGCGTTTCGATTCTCCCAACGGTCTTGATAACTGATTCCTAGACCAAAGATGGGAAGTCTAAAGCAATGGGGTTGTGGAACGTTTGTTTTCGATCCAAACCAAATGACGACGAAATAGTTCTGACCAGTGGACCACCGGTGAGTCACGTTTCTCGAGAGAAACAAATGCGGCGATAAGTCATGATTTCATGGCACTGCGAGTAATAGCTACTCTTTTTTCATTCTAACAGCTGATGCCGGTCACGGTTCCGCGTGATCCATGAAGTATACCACAGTACAGCATATGAGAGTCAATTAGGTAAGTTGCTTGTGGCTGTTTTCAGACCTGTAAGTCTTGAAATACTCCACCTGAGCAAGGTCAACAAATGAAAATCGGTTCCAAAATGAGATTTCCTGGACCCTGTTGTGACTGAGCCACAAGGGTCTGTGACGATTCAAAGATTACCTGATGCTCCAGCTGCGTGAGCTCTTGAGGAGCAGCCACCTGCGTGGTTGAACTGTTTAAGAGTGATTGCTCGAGCGAAAAAGGACGTAACTAGAGCTCTATGTTTAGAAAAGTGATGTGATCATTTTGGTTTATAGGAACACCACAGCAAGTGCAGAGGTGAGCAGCTATATAGTCGACCAACGCTGATCAAATAGACGCGCAGTTCTGCTTACATCGATCAGTAATGACATCAGCGCTACAAGTGGAAGATAGCCAGAAATCTGCTCCTTTGGGACTTTTGTCAGCTAGCCGAAAAGGTTCTAGAAAATGTCTTTTATGAATCGACAGTAAGAGATTACTTAATCCACAGTCAATTGCTTTGTTAGTACCAACTGACTGTAGGCCATGGCGATTGCCCATGAGCTAATCGCTTCGTTTACGTCACTTTCACACTCATTAGTGATTGATAACACTGTCTGCATTACCTGTCAGCTCGGCACCCAATCGGTCATTGATATGTAGTTATACGATTCAACCAATCAGATGTGTCCATTAGACTAAGCAGTCAATAACAATGACACAAGTGCCCATGTCTTCTCTCATGATGGTTAACATAGCATATATTTCTGCTTGAGTTTAAATGCTGGTTCACTGCTTGTTTGTTTACCATTTCGGAGTTTGACGATCGAGGAATCTCTGATCGGAAGTAATTCAAAAGTTCGCCCACGGATGAATCTTTCTTCAAGATTTTCAAGATGTCCAGGTCGTTGACCATTCGAGGGTTTATGATGCCGCAAATTTTAATTTTGTTGATAATTTTCCAAAAGACCTTACCCTTTTCTCAGTATTTTGAGATTGACGTTATTTTCAATATTGCGCGGTTAAAAATTTTTATGTCCGTATCGACCAGATCACCCAACACAACTAAATAAACGATATAGCTCACCAATAAACGCGCGACACTATCCGGTGCTCGTCTTCTCTCCTCCGCTAGCGGGCTGAGCTAGCTGTTCGTATGTCACGCCTTTTTTTCCGTTCTGCGCGGTTGCTCATTCAAAAAAAAACAGCAGCTCCGTTCCGTTCGTTGTGCGGCTACGGGCTTGTAGACTCAAGCCTGAACTATTTTGTCTCCAACTTCAGTGTATGTTCATGTCCTGCTAGACCGCAGGCTGTGTGGTTCTCTACTATCGTGCGACGCTTGTGCTTCAGTGTGTGTATAGATCAACCCAACTTGGCAACACAACACAAGCTCATCCTGAAATGCACACGAGAATCAGATCACAGCTTAAGGATTGTGGGCCTCAAATGTTGCGGAAATTTTCGACATCCGTTGTTCTGTCGATTGCTAATTATTCTGCTCCTCTGGATGTCACATTGATAATAATGAATAGGTATCCGTGACATCGGTAGAATCGGAACCTGGCAAACATTGTAGGGGATGAAAATAGAAAATGATTTAATCGTTGTCTTTCTGGCACAAAGTATCCACGCAGTTCTTATCGATTACCTTCTCCTTGTTCCTTTGCTGTCCTCTCATTTGCTTCTGCTTCAAAAACAGCATAGAAGCTCCGGGTAACTCTTAGCTGCTTGAGAAACAACTACATCGAGCTGGAAACCAAAGGGATTCTGGTTTGCACCGCGGTGTCAGTTATCCTGGATACTCTCCATTTCGCAACTACTTGCAAGTAGCTTGTGAGATAGGTGCTACTTTACTTGACCGGTTGCACTTCGGACTACGGATTGCACGCAGACGTCAAGTCACCCGATCAACTTTACATTTGGGAAGCACCAAACCTGCCAGATCCCGTCAGTGGTGCATATCCACCATTGCTTCGGGTGTTTCAACCAGGGTCCTAAAACCTTATGGGTCAAACTTAGAGATATGTAATCTAACATTTTTCTGAGTGCTCTACAAGAATAAACCAGGATTGTCTGTCTCAAATGTGCCTCGTAATCCGAGGTTGGGTTTATAGGACAATCTGTGCAGAATTTCTTTCTGAATATGGGAAAAGGGCAAATCAAGTTTTCAACTGCTGTGAGGCAACAATGATGCAATTTCGAGGGACCGAATACGACCACACCTTGATAAGAGTTGTCCCACGTAGTAGTTCATTCCATGTCCTCTGAACAAACACACGGGTAAACATTTGATTGTTGACAGTCATTTTCAGGTTCATTTTCGTTTTTGGACTGTGATAAAACAGGACAGTATATGATCGCCTCGCGACAATCAATCAACTCGGTGGCATTTAGACTTTGCTCTCCTGAAATCGAGTGCGATAACGGCGTTCTCTCATCTCAAACATCGTAAATTTACAAAATGTGAGAGGATATCAGAATTATTATTATCAACAAAATTGGTACTAAAGGTACTCAGATTCAGAACAACTTACGGTTGTTGTTTAGGCTGTATGCATTGGTTTCTCACATTACTGCAGGTTTACATATTTGTTGAATTGCCGAGTCGGCGAATCAACAATAAAACTGCCTAAAATATCTCTTGACTTAGGCGGTGTTGGTCAAAATTACTACCTGTCCACTCTCGGTTTTGGCCGTAGTAAGTCGACCATCGAAAACGGTGTTTGTCTGTCTGGTGTTTTATCAAAAATCGATCGCTTTGGGCATTACTTTCTAGACCAGATGTCCCAAAACTGGGTCGTGAAGTCCCTACAGTCGTGCTTCCATTCACTGAGTGTCCTATTCTACGACAAGCTCTATTCCCGTTTTTATTGTCGTTGGTCAAACCGTTCTATGTTAATCATTTCTCCCCTGAAAATGTGTCAGTAACCTCTTAAGAAGGTCCAAATTGCACCCTCACTGACTTTCCTTCGTTATATATACGACGCGCTTAGATTTATTTTGACTTTGATCATTGCTCTCGTATGAATAATTAAACCGGTCGAATGTGTTAAATATTCGATTCCGTCTAATTTTGTTTTTGGCTGTTGGTTCGTTGTGGTCAATATCTGCGTAGCCCATGTTTTGTGCTTTTTTTCTGTCAGAACGTTGATCGTGCGGATGAAAAGTACCGATAAACAGTTCACGGAGTGACCAAGTCATTGTGTGGTACACTGTTAACCTGAATTCCTGACGTTTATCACAATGCTTTTTCAACCACGAAACATGTGTGAACATGTCTCAACCGTTCATTCCCAGTCATGGCAAAGATTGCCAGTTTGTACGCATGTAGCGACGGTTTCGTACGCGAAATGAGCCTCCCAACCTTTACTGAAACAATAATAGCAAAGCTAAACGACGGTATTTTTCTTAGGTACTGCTAACTTCACCGTGCTAGGTTTCAGGTGCTGTTCCCCGGTGCTCGAAATGGTAGTCCCTCGTTTTCCCTCGATTTCTTGGCATCTTTCTCCTCTACTGTCAGCAGTCAGCAACGTGTAACAGACCACAGCGCTCGATTCAACAGAATAAAGTAGCGAAATACCTACCAGTCACCTAAAGATGTGTCAGCTTCCACGAGTCCCTTCTTCATGCCCCTATTTCCAAACGTACCACCCGAAATGCGGAAATTCGGTCAGTTGGTTTTTTCTGACTCAGCGAGTCTAGTCAAAATGCCAAACAAATTTTCCAACATGTTTGCTTAGTGCATAGAAAATAGAGGCTGACCTGAGAAGTTAGAAACTTTGATTTTTGTACTCTAGGCAAAAAAATAGTAAACGGGTAACCAAAAGGCTTTCCTTGCAAAACAAATGGATGGCTAGATTAATCGCATTTCAGGAAATACATAGTTCATTCCAGCTTGTATCGCCTATTTCCGGAAACAATAGGATTCCATAGTAATTGTAGCAATTATTTTGGTCACCTTGTCTAAAACCCTTCCAGTTACCTCCTACTAGTTTGTTTTGGTAGTCGCAGCCGTGTCAAAGCTCTTCTCGGATCCTTTTGTTTGGGCCAGAATCGACGTCGCTACTCAAACGCCTGGTAAAGCCATAACAAACAGGCATCTATTGTCGGAACGGATAAGGTCTTGGCATGTGGACGACAAGGTCGCGGGTTCGAATCCTCCCACCGCCGGTCAACTTCCCCACTTGGAAGCCCTCTGTTGGCCGCGGCCCCCTTGCTGAAGATTGATTTACGTTGTTGTTTCATTAATAAAAGAATTAAAAGGTAAAATATAAAAATTTGTTACCAATCAAATATTGCCAGTTAAGTCACAGCAGTGCGACAGTATACTGTACAGTGACGATAGGCAGTGTATTCTAATAATAGAATCTACACAGGTTCCTCGTCAAAGTTAGACAGTTCTTCAACAGTTAGTGAGTATTATATTGAATATAGTTGACTTCTGTCAAAACAGGACAAAACTAGTGACCACTAACTTAAGGTGGAATTGAAAACGCGCACAACTAAAGAAATTGGTTTAGCCGTGGAGTTAGCAAACGCTTTTCTGATGGCTTCTTTGTTGCGACCAGGATTCCGTCCAACTGGGATACTGTGAAATTGCGATGAATATTTCTGCCAATAGAATTCAGCTTAAGCTTTGAACGAGCGCTTAAATGCACGTACCAATCACTGTCCAGCGTGATGAACTCAGGAATGCCCATGGGAAAGTTTTCGAGCGTTGAGCTCATTCACTTCTGAGTACGAAAGTTAATCAAAATACAAGAAAGGAAGCCGATTGCGACCAGTTTGAGGAAGCGCGTGGGCAATATCTGGTAACGATTACAAGAGAGCAATAAATTAGCATACGATGAATCAAAACGGTGTTTGAGGTCGGAATACCACCACGTGCGGATTTACAAATAACCCGAGTATACTTTATACACAGTTGAGATTGTGGGAAGACTACCGCGCGGCTTGAATTTCGGAAGTGCTTTGCGAGTTAAAATTTATTCAATGAGGAAATGAAGTAACTTGCGTTATCATAGAAATGCCCGAGGTATGCTTCATACCTGAGTGTTCGTTTTTGAGAAACAGTCGATCCCTTTTAAACTGGACACCAGTTTTTGTCGTGTATGTCCAGGTTTCTGTGTATCGTTTTAGTGGTGTGATTCAATTTGCGGGGATTATTTTTGTTCAGACCGCCTGCATTTTTGAGTTTTAAGCAGTGTCATGATCTTTGAAAAATGCCACGTGTGTTATATTCATGTCTAAACACAGGGTGTGCCAAACGCGTCGTCCATGCAATCGAGTGTAAAGTTTGCAAAAGGGGGACACACTTCGAAATGGGGAGTGACATTTACCAGCTCCACTTCCAAAATTCATGGGAAAAGTGGATATGGATGCTGTACACTGGCGGCATGGAGTGCCAACTAGGATTAGGCAGGTAACGAGGTACAACCGCAGACGCCGCCCATAAGGGCCGATAGCCCAGAAGTGACAGCGATGTTAGTGGTGCAAAGGTAACAGGCGCGATAGTGAGACCAGCCCCTGAGTAGAACTTATCCCAAACACGTCAACATCAATCCCAATGAGGTCAGAAATTGTAATGAATGAGGTGCAAAATCAGGCTAGGAGGATAAAACAGTCCAGCAAGGTAGAGCTTCCCTAAATGGAGGGCCTAGTGATCACGGGATCCGTTCACCCGAGAGGAAATGATCTAGTAAGACAATTCCAAGAATTACAAACGCAAATCCAACTAAGCAACAGGCTGCTGCTCCTCCACTGCGAGGAGCCGTAGGCGCATCCAGAATGAACTAAGGCTTGCTAGCAACCTCTCCTAACTGTGGGCATTAGAGAGCTACGTGGGGTAGGTGTATTCAATGCACCGAAGTCCCTGAGAGATACCTGGTTAGCAAGGCCTATCCTGGCACAGTTCAACGAAGAGTTTGCCCTAGATAAGTTACTATCCAATGCCTTCACAAATGGTTATTTTAAAGGAGGCGCACACCAGATAATACCCTATGGACTGAGGGGTTATCTGAGTGTTGGACCGGTTCAGGGAGGAATTAATCAGGCAAGGGGACATAGGGACGCTCCCCCAAATGGAGGTGGGGGAATACCCCCATGGACAGACAGGCAGAGGCCCGTCACTTGCTTCTCACATTCTCCGTGAATAGTAGTGATCGAGGATGTACTAGATGATATCTATCAAGGCTGCCTGCAGTTAGAAGAACCAAGACCTGGAGTCACTACAAACCCCATAGGGGTCTCGAAGCTCCTCCAGACCCGGTTGTGCTACAAAGGTCTCAAGGAGGCTTAGCACAGCGTGCATCACCAAAATATGGGCCAACTCCTCAGGTCTTGTACTCGACGGGCACAAAGGACAAAAGCACGGAAGGGAAACAAATGTGGTTGTGATCTACACCAACACATGTAGCATCAGAAAAAAATGGTTAGAACTGGTAATCACAGGTAATGAAAGTAAGGGGCAAATAATTGGAATTTTTGAGACGTGTCAGACTGAAAATAACCACATCCCACCAAGAGTGGAAAAACGATGTCATATCTGTTGGCAGGAGAAAGGTGGGGACATCGTGGGAGATAGGATGATACTACTCAGTAGAGAGAAATTGGTCCACCAGAAGTTCGGATTAAAACTAAACACTGTATGTACAATTGTGCTGTCGAAGTGGGTGCGACGGGAAGCAGGACTGCCACTCTATCCGTGTACAGGGCCCTATCCTCCGAAGTTTGTGAACACCTACAGCTAACTCGGACATTAGAAAGCATTAGGAACAGCACGAAATCCACTCTCATTGTGGTGGACTTTAACCTCCCCGGGAATCGAATGGAATACAGAAAGCTGCACGCAGGGAGCTCTTGTTCAGGCAGCGCAATTAGACTGGGACGCGTAGGATAATGTGAACGTTAGGGTAGGGTGAATATAAAATAAACGTAAATTTCACGGGCTTTAGGATGTCTTGGTGTATCTAAGAGAAACGTGGCAGAAGTAGCAACTCGGACGGGTAGACACCGGCAGTCAACCCAGTTATTAAAAGGCGAGACCGAATCTGGCGCTTTTACTAAAAACTGGAAAACGAAAAAGCGTGGGAACAACGTGCAGGTTCCAGAAATGGAGCAATAAAAATCCCGCTAAAGGCTAAGAGAACTTTCCAGTCGGCACTTTCACGCGCAGTCATAGTGAATCCCAAGGGGTACTACAGTTATGTGCAGTACATTCAAAAATCGAGTGGGTGCACCTACGCTGAAGGACGGGAATGATGCGTATGACAACCGAAGTAGGTCGGAAGCTCTGGGTGCGTACTTTCATAATGTACTTCGACAGGATAAGGAAACCCAAGTGAATATTGTACAACGAACGCTTCGGATATCAGTTAGCTGACAATAACAGTGGAGGAGATTTGCGAATTGCTGGACAGCAAGCCCATACGTTGTACATCCGCGATCGGAAAGCCATTGGCGGGTATTGTTAGCTGAAGCAGAGTAGAATAGCGGAGGACTGGAAGTTATTAACAGCAGTAGCTATTCACAGGAATGGGCAGCGATTACTGGTTCATAACTGTCGATCGGTGAGCCTGACATGCATACTGTGTGAGTGTTTGGAGAAACTAATAAGGCCGCATATATGCAGGCATATAACGGAGTATGGTTGGTTACACACTGCCCCACGCGGTTTTCTGAAAGGAAGTTCGTGCCTTCCAAACTTGCTTAGTTTCTTGGGCGAAGTAACTGCTAAGTTGTATGAAGGGAAGGTGGTTGAAGTGTGTTACCTCGCTTTCTGGAAGGCTCTCGACTCGGTCAAACACCGATCGCTAATGCACAGGCTGGATATGTTTGGGATACCCGGGAAATTGCTCCAGTGGGTGAAGGGTTGTCTAAGTGACGTGTGGTTTAGTGTTAGCATGGGTAACGAAAATTCTCTGCAAAGAACCATAACACGCAATGTTTCCCAAGCATCACTTATCGGTCTCCGTAGGTTCTCCTGTACACAATCGACTTGAAGTCAGCGGTAATACTTCAGTGTTTCATCTTCGTAGGTGATAAATATAAGGCGAATTTTTCGGGGGGAATTACAGAAGGTTAATGACTAGGATATCAAGTAGGGCATGTCACTCAATGAGAATAAGAGTCGGCTGAACACTCAGGATGCGGACGGAGTGACAGTCACGGGGAGCTTGGAAGTTTCGTTCAATTCGACTAAGGTTGCTAACGTCTTCGGGGTGAAGGTGACTGCGGATTTTCAATGGGTGGAGCAGTGTGAAGTGATTGCAAAAAAGGGTCGCTCAAAACATTTTAGGCTACGGTCCGCCATCTCATGTAGGTAGCAGAGGTGTTTATTCCCCCACCTCGTACGGTAGTTGTTTCTCACTTGGAGTACCGGGTGCAGGCGTGATTCCTAAAGAAAGACGCAACCCGTCTGGAACATTTTCAACGGATAGAAACGCGAATGGTGCAAGGGCAAACAGAGAAGGGCTACCAGGTTTTCACTAGAAAAGCGCAGAGCAAAGGGGAACATCATTGAAAATTTAGGATATTGATGGATCTGACGGACGTGAACGCAGAGGATATGTTTGTGCTATCTACGGATCAATGGTATTAAACTCTGGTAGGAGTGATGTAAGCTATAAGTGCGAGCCAACTTCTTCACTAGCAGCACGGTTAACAAGTGGAATGGTTTGAACGGGGAGCTGGTGAGAAAGTAATCAGTAGAACGTTTAAAGACCCAGCTTGATGCTAAATGAGAGGAGGTATTTCCTGAGATAGAGAATTAGGGTCTAGGTAGAAAGAGATAGTAGTTCCACAGATATGTCCATTTTATTGAATTTGTTGTGTTGTCACTTTGGTTATCACGGAATGCCCACGTAGTAACCTCCTCTCGCAGTGAGGGTGAAGTGAGTGTTTCCCAGATATTTTTGGTGGAGACCAAGCTGTTGAAACGCGGATACGGATAAGATAACACTCGTAGAGGTAGATGCCATTCTGTATATACCATCTGAAGAAATCTGGTCGCCCGTTTGGGCCATTGTCTCATTTCGGTGCTGTGCCAGCTGAACTGAATTGGTGTTTATTATTACATGCAAGTCGCTAATGTCGTCGCTTCTGGGCTTTGGGTGATCGTTGATGCCCAATAGACCAATGGAGTACCGAGGACGAAAAGAGTGAAATTGCGATCAAACCATATATGAGTTGTGTTCCTATGAATGTCAAAAGCCGAAGTATAAAAACGGGAGAGCAAAACCGTGTACTTTCGCTGCGCTAGGTCACACAGCAGAAAGACCATATTATACCCGGGAAATAGGAATGACTGACAAGACTGTTTGGATTTAGGTGAATGACGCACCAGCTAAAGATCTGAGAGTGTGCAAACAGTAGATTCGAGTGATAAATCAGCGATTCATCATAGTTCCGTAACCAGGACAAAGTGTTCTGATTTAAGTGACAAGTTGAAAGTCTGGCGAGGGAGACAATGTACTCGATAGATGGAGGGAAATCGGCAGACGAGTTCCCCGGTTGAACAGAGCTGTGAAAATCGTGTACTGAAAGCAAATAAAGGACAGTCATGTTGACTAGCAAGAGGCCGTTTGATCGTTCTTGTTTGGGTATGCAGGGAAGGATTTGAAGTAAAACCGCTAGAGTTAGCGGCAGCGACAATACTAGCCTTAAAACATGCCAAATAATTCCACTGATTGGTTGAAGTTGAAATAATGGAATTGAATTTCGGCCACATCTTTGAAAATATATCAAAGTAGCGTAATGAATAAGTCGTCAAAATAAGTTCAAAATGTATGAATAAATGACACGCTATGGACAAATGCCGAAGCTAGCAATTCAGATTCTGTAGATGAGAGCTAATATTTACTCATCGAGGTCTCTTCTAATCTGGAGAAAGCGACAATCGGGCAGACGCAACCTTATTGACCAGGCGACCAGAAACGGAGTTAAAAGCTGATAAGTGGTTGGCAAAAATACAATAAATTGGTTTGATGGAACTATTTAAGCTTATAGAAATGAAATATCGGTTCAGTACAAATGCGTTTGTGATTCATCAGGTGCGTTATTATGCAAATTGAAGCGAATTTGTACGGATGACCTCTTGGGGGAATCAGCCGACTGTGGACAGCTCGATTGGCCAACTTGGGCACGATGTAGGTCATGTCGACATGTCGAAGGGATCTCGACAAGATTTTTGAGATTGAAGGCGTGGAAATTAGCTCAAATTTCCCGGATTTCTAAAGTTCCGAGAACCTCGAAGATTGCTAGAGAAAACGGTGTGAAATTTCGAGGAGACAAGCATCGCTTGCGACGGTGAACCACTCACTGGGGGTAGATGAGTACATTATCAGTGCCAGTACTGAAAACCAACATGCCAGTGATCAAAGTTTATTATTATCGAGAGAACCGAAGAGCAAAATCCGAATAAGGAGTTCAATTACTAATCCAGTATTGCATGACGCCTTGATAACACGTCAACGAACAACGCAACAAAGAATTTGATGAGATGATTAAAGAAAACCCTGCCACCCACCAATACCAGAATGTTCCATGATCTAAAGAATGTCCTTCGACAACACCGCAGTGTGAAGCAAGCAACCACAAAGGAAAGATCGACCCCGCTATTCAAATGCGGATGACTACGCTGCTCATTGATGCATCTCGATTCGAGCGACTTTATGCACGTTCGCGGCAATAAAGTCCATCCATCTTGCAGAAGTAGGATTAGATAACTGGGTCCGTCGACGGTCACAATAGCCGATCGGAATTATGGGGTGTACATACAAGATAAATCAGCCGGACTCTGTTCAGAGAACTGAGTGGGCCGAACATTGATTCAGATGAAAGCCAGACGGGGAGCGAGGGTCCACGAGTTCTACCAATAGAATTGTTGCTTCCACATTTTGGTTCACCAGTTCTGATACAAGTTTGTAAATAAGCTCGGAAACCAAGCCAAATCCTGTAGAACTTGTAGTAACTAGACTTAAGCTTAGTGTACAAAACTCGATCAGCCACAGTTACGAACAGATACACATTACTAGTAAACATTGAACTGGCTCCAAAACAAGCTACGCAAACGAACACGACGAGAAGACCACAAAGGAACGGGAACACTGTCAAGT
>LUCM01003225.1:0-145962 GCA_008360955.1 Fasciolopsis buskii | reverse complement strand
GGGAGATTTCGGACCCAAGAAAATCACTAAGCTACTGAGCCGTATCATCTATTGTTCCCAAATACCACTTGACGGAGTCCCTGGACCCCAACCCCGTAGTCTAACTGCGCCTACACAGACCAGTCCACTGGTTAAGATATTACTTCATTTTTGGCTTGTCCTTAACTGGCCACTTCAATTCATCTTCCAACCACCATCTGTCTCGGAGAATGACGTACACTGAAACAGCTGTTCTTCGGGCATGTGCACTACATATACCAACAACCTTAATCCGTTCATATTCAATGCCTCTTCGCAAGACTGAGCTCCACTGCTTCATCCAATTATTTTTCTGCAAGTACATGGTTTCTGCGCCGAGCCAATGCAGTCCTGAAATAACATTTTACACCATCAAAATGCAGAACGCATCCCAAACGTAACCGCACTGTCGTTCAAACGAATCAGGTGCCCCGAAAACATCGAATTTTACATGATTTTGGCTGTTTCCGTCCAGACTGCGCAGTGGAATATCATGAACGACATTTCCATGACCTACTTTTTCGGTTACTTTGAACTTTACGTTGTTTATTGCCCCATGGATCGCTCATTTTAACTCGTCGATGTATTGATCTCTGTCGTGTTTCAGGCACTACTATTCCGAAGGATTTTAATCGTGTTTGTGGAGAGCGTGTGCCGTACCCGAACTCTGTCATTGACCGGAAAGATTTTATACTTCTCGCGTTGTGCTGATGTGATCGTTCAGTGGCCAGAACTTCATGCTGCTTATCCTGACACCGTTTATTTGGGTTTGCTTTCCTAGGGTTTGGTTTACTACGTATCTTATGAAATCTCTTATTCATGGTAATAGTCCTAAAGATGATAAACAAAACGACTTTTCCTCTATAAAATGCCATGTGTTCTCAAAGTACAGTGACTGGGTCGAGGTCTAAATGAATAACAGTAGTCTGACTAATCATGGTGCCCTCTATCGCCCCCGAACTTCTGTCGCCTTTTTTACAACTTCAAACCTACGAAAACCGTGTCTGTTCAGGGGCACGGGTGCGTGTTGTCCGTGATCGTCTACAGTATCCTCCAAGCGATGAAATTACCCCCTTTTCATTGTAGCCATCACCAGAGCTGGCGTTAAGACAGTACAATGATATATGGAAGCTCTTTTAAAGAGCACAAGTGACAATTGCGGGTTTTCTGGCTTGTATTTCAACTTAATACAATGATTATTTACATCGTGCACTCTCTTCGGCCAGGTCTGATCATTTCGCTGTGCGATATAAGAGGAAGAGGCAAGGCTTACAACGTTAATCTGCTTGGTTCGAAATTGAATCACAAGATTCATTGCTAACGGTAACAGGGGAAGTCGCATATCTAGTCAATTTCAGCTCACAGCCTGTTTGGACGATGGATCCAAAGTGCTTCGTTAAAATATTGAACTTCCCATGTTTGGGAATGGGTCCAATGGTGAGCAGTCCCTATCAGTCAGGAACAGAATGTTTTCACAGATGTGCGCCATGAGGGAGAAGGTAAACATATCCTTCAGAGTACCTGAGTCGTCATGACCATTACCCGCGGCTATTTTTGCTGTGCTAATAAACCCAAGCATCTCTCCACTGGAATCTGAGCAGCTTCATGAGTGCACAAATATGCAATTTTTACACTCAACACCCACAACAGCGTTTTTGGCCTTACTCTTCTCGTTTAAAGCAGTGCGACGTTGTTCAGTGTCTAGTTTTCGACACTGTAAAAGGTGTTCTCGTAAAAAATTAAAAAATTTTATTGGACGAAAACCACTAGCCGGACGTAGAATTGGGCTACCCTTGACGGTCATTGTACTTCACCTGAAGTTGATATTCGCCCGAGCTTGATAGCTCATACATTGAAGTATGGTAATCCGATCGCATTTTGCACTGGGAGCATTGACATTTAAGAAGAATCCAGTGATATATCGATAATGTCAAAAAAGTAACGAAAATGGATAACCACATTACGTCCTAAGAGTAATCGTTTTCTGTATTTTTCCAAACTTCAATCGTTATAAGTTCGGTAGCAAACCCGAATAAATAACAGCAGTAAAATCATAATTTGGTTTATGCGACTGTTAGAAATATAGGACGAATTGCTAGGCAAACGGTTTATTATTTCAATCTTTTTTCAAGTTAGCATCTATTCATTGTTTTCAAGTCAAATTATAGAAAGCAGCAATTGGGCTTGGGTTAGCATGTTTTGTAACAATGAACGTTGTGTAGCTGTTGGCAATATGGTCATTACAAAGCAGTTTTTCAGTTATTGATCTGCAAAATAGCTCGATTCATGCGTTCCAATAAAGAACGTCAAAGCGATATAACAATAGCATACACATTAAATTTCGCGGTCTTTCAGTCGTTACTAAAATGCTGAACGTAGCGCATTTGTATCCAAAGTGAGACTGCTTCGAAGGTCCCGATCCTAAGGGAGGCCACGATTACCATAGAATAATGAAGTAGGGTTCGTATGCTACAATGCGATATTTAGTGTGATAATAGGCGACGTGAAAGTAGCTGAAGACATCTTGTCCAAAGTGTCCCGCTGAGCCCTTTGGGAATGACAAATGGACGAACTAGCTCGTTTTCAGTTATTCATAATCGTGTCATTATATCACATTACACGTGATTAATGCAACCATGTGCGAACCTTTCCACTCTTGACTCAGACACTTCACTCAACCACTCCCTGTCTTCATCTCATTTGGTAATGATCATATTTAACGTGATGTAATGGCATGGTATGTCCATTCCGTCCTCAAATGTATGGCACCAATAATGAACCGACTATAGTGGTTTTGTGTGCTTAATTTACTGCAACTAGCTCATCAAGTCAAGTTCGGGAAAATATCAACCGCTTCTGCCAGTCTGCTCAGTGTTTATGTCGGCCAGGCAGGAAGAAGTTCCGTACCTGTAGGTTGATCACCAGGGTGCAAAAATGGTGTGGATCCCAGCTGAAAAGTTATTCATCTCGTAGAACTCTCCCTGAAAATTTGTGTATTTCACAACGAGAAGCTGTGGGTGAATATTTGCTCCACTCTGTAACCAACAGGACCAAATCTATATGAAAGCGAAATTATAGAGAGCTGCAGAAACGTTACGTGCAGTCAACGTAGGAAGGTTAAGGTGGGTAAAGGTGGATGAGTCAGGAACAAGCTAGACGTTACATGGTAGTAATCACTGTCAGTGATGCCCTCTGTTGTTGGTCAAGGTAATTAGGGTTTCTGGATTACTTTCTTCAGCACGCAAAGTGCTATTGTTAGTCTTCTAATTCATTTGAGTGGCCATTTACTACCCATTAGTGAAACAGCGAATAGCACAGCAATCCGAACATCACATTAATGTTTGCGTGACACGATGGTCTTTATTTGGTATAGTTTTGTTTTCTATCCCACTGCTTCATCTGATTGCTACAACGAGTTTTCAACAATTCTTTAATTCTATCGCATTGTATACTTGTGGTTGCATAGCTGTCTGCATTCTAGTCAAAAAATCATTAAAAAGAAAGGTACGCTCGTTATCTTGCAAAGAGGAAAAACAGGACACTAGGAAAAAGAACTCGTCAAGCTAATGATCTGATCTGCCGCGATTCCTGTATAGAAAGACGTAAATATGAGCATGAATTGGTGATTGGATTCTGAGGGATTGGTCCGACGTTTCCGTGAACGACGGATCCTGGTTCTAAACAATGCCGGAACAAAAATCTTGTCCGGAAGAGTGCATTTAAGAACTAACTGCCAACCGGCACAAGTGCTTCTTCTGGGTGGAACAAAATATCTCGTATGTGGGAGTGTCCGAATTCAACAGAGGACGAGAAATAATAAGATGTTTTAACAGCCGTAGTTCCGAACTAGTGTAGCGGCGGGTGCAAGTCATAAGGAAACCAAGTTGTCATAAAAATTGAGGTGAGTTGTAGCTCCATTGGTACAAAACAATCGACAGGGACCCAACTCAGCTTTCTAGTTGGGTTGTGGACCAAATATCAGTTCCCCGTCTCATTGTTGGTCACTTAACTTGATTATTCGTTCTTTTTCCGAAATCTTGTCAATCTGCTTACTTGTGCTCCTGTAAGATAAGTGACTAGTGGAATGACCCGCTGATATGCTAATTTATGATGGGCTGCATTTCAGATAGATCAAAATGAGATATCCTTTAATCAGTGGGTTTAAATTCCAAATAGACAAGGCATGTTTGCGAATAATGTTGAGTCTACTTGAGAAATCATGTACGGTAGTGATGGGAACCGCTTGCCGATTGCTGGTCATTGTCACTTTGATGCGGACTGGGAAGAACTCGTTTCGCCAAAATGCGGGGAAGGGGACAGCCGTTGGTAGACCAAGAATACTTTTTATCCTTACGTGAATCCTACAGATTAATCCAATTAAAAGTTTTCTAACTAACCTACCCATCAGCAGTAAGTCACGATGTGACAGTATAGAAACGGATCTATCTATAAGTTCACCCTGGTATATGCCTCTCATTGTGGTTTGTATTTTTACGCCCATTTCCGCCTCTTTTTTGGTTATAATTTGTTCCAATGAAAACTGATTATTTCAGCCGCAAACTAAGAATTGTACAGGTTTTTGGGTTAGTAAACCCTATTTGGTTCTATTGACTTCAAATACGGTAAAACTATTTTGTCTTTCATAGAAACGAAATTTTCCCTGCAGCCAACTTTGTCAGAAATGTCTACCAAAGAGTAGGACAGTGGTCACGGTAATGAATTCTTCGAATGTTTGTTTACCAGTGACAGTAGTTCTAGAGCGATATTAACTGACCATTTGAAGTCGGTGGTGGCACCAATTAGTGTCGGTGATAGGTTGGATAGAAGCATATCCAAATCGGGGTTCGTGCTCAATATTACTGAAATTCTTTTCCTCTAGAGTTATTTTCTCGGGATTTTTCACGTCAGTCCTCACTGATGCTGGTAAACAAGACCTTCTAGCCCGATAAACCCTAAGAGAGCGAATGGTTTTAAGTATCCCCTTCTCAAGTCATAAAAATCATATCATTGTTAGAACCAGGGTCCAAAACATAAAAACATTTTGAATCCGTTGAGGAGCTAGAAGGGTGACCCCATATTTTTCAAAGAACTACACCGTCCCCCACGTCATTCAGGAATTACACAAGTAGTGTCTGGAATCGTACTAAAACTTTTCGGGATCGCCATTTGCTTGGGTTGTTGAGGTCTTAATCCTGTTACACTGAAACGTAATTCATGGCATACGGGTGTGTTTATGCTTACGTGTTGTAGGATCCAGTAGTTGTCTGTGCTACCCAAAAACTTGGGAGCAGACTTGCATTCACGGAATCTTGGAGAAAAGAGGCATGTTCCTATTCAGTTCCGACTATTTGTGACTAATCAGTATAATTCTGAGATAATTTCGGTCTAGTGTTGTTAATATTGAGTACAAAAGATCCCGAATTACCTTGTTGAAAAGGGAAGAACGTCTGACCAGCATAAAACACCCCCTTGTATTGGATCTAATTTTCCTTCAGTTGAATCATAAAAAAACAAGCAAACAAAATTATAATTGCGGTTGATTCTCAATGACCAAGGAACCGTAAAGCAAATTCAGTTTGGGGGATTAAAAGTGAAAAAACAACCGTATTACATCTAAGTGGCCTACCCAAATCAGACATCTGAGTGCCTCTTACTCAATGACCTCATGAATAATTCACCCTAACGGTCCAGCGGACAGTTGAGTTTTTAGTCAAGGTACAAGAGTTGTGTTGGGTCTATTAGGATGATGAACCGAAAACTAAATCAAATATGGATATTAGATTCAGTCCATTTGTTCGCTAACATACGTCCAGTTAAATAATTATCATTTGTGACTTTTTAACGTGGACTAGTACCAGGAATGTAGAATTATAGCAAAAATATTACCATTCTAATTTAACGCTAAAGAAGGTGAGTTTGTTGTGGTTTCCTCACCGACTTCACCTTTTCATTGATGCCATCTCAATGAGCAATACCTTTCCGATCAATACTGCTGGAAGATAGACAACTGATGAATGATTGAAAACTTAAACTTGATTATAGACGATACGAATCGAACAAAAATCATCTGAACATAAAGTTTACCACTAGAGTATAAAAACGAAACACCTATTGTTTTTGGTGTTTGCACAGACAAGACTTCTGAGGATTTGATCCAAGTATTGGTCTGTAAGAAAGCGACACTTTTATGCCATTTATTTAAAACCCAGGTTTTTACGGGACAGCAGTTACCTACCCCAGTGGAACTCTTCAAGTTAAGGAGTAGGACCTAGAAGAATCGACAATAACATCTAGAAAATTTTAATGCTCAATGTTGGATCGAATGGATAAGTTCCGATATAACGTCAGAAGTTAAAAAAACAGCAACTTATCTATTCGAGTTGGACAGGATAGTTAAAACAGTTAACGGTGTTCTCTGTACCGCAGTGAACGCCGCATTCATTTGCTGTTTGCGGTATCATCTACAATTGCAAGGCAGTACAGAGATCATCTACACTCACCTACCTTATCAATGGCTGTTTTCAGGCTCTGGGCAAGTGCTCTAATATTTACGTATTTAAAACGATGAACCAACATGATCTGGGATGCCTACAATCGGTTATATATCAGTGCACCATAGATATTGAGGTCACCACAATTTCTTTAGATGAATTGATAAAATTCTCAAATAGTAAGCGTTAGGCTTTAGTTGTGCATGAAGACGACACCTTAATGTGTGTCACCCGAATGATCTGTTTGACAAGACTGACTGCATAATTTGAACAAAAATAGCGTATGTGGCAGACGGCACGACGAAGCTGACCGAGAAAAGTGATGGAGACCGGTTAACACGAAAGCAACATACGCAGTTTGATATATTTTTTGAGATCCACAATTATTCCAGTTGTACAAAATGCAAGGTCTGATGTATACAGTTATTCAACCTTTTCTTAGTCTAACTATTGATTGTTATTTGGCTAAAACACGGCCGGTCTTCGCACTGTTACTATTGCTTCCCGCAAATTCATATGCACAACCACTATCCAAGAAAGCAATGAACTCAACTGTGCTTGGAGCGCATGTTTCACGCTGTTGAAGATAATGATAGCACAGTGATTTTCTCTTAGTAATGTCTGCCAAGATGTTCTGCCGGATTGTACCCTTGATACCACGAGTAACAACAGGTGGGTGCTATAAACACAGAAATACCGAGCTTACTCAAGCAGTGGCTGTCTACCATGACCAGTGAATCACAACTGCCTTGTTTGTGATAGACAAGCAATCACATGTATGCCGATTCGTATTTCGCGAAGAAACCCTTCACCTTGTTGGGAATGGTACCGGCGTAAATGAAATGCTCTAACGTAATCTTTCTCGTTCGTTATGTGGCTGGCGTTTGGTGAATTTCGTGATTCCATGAGAAGAAAAATTCCTCGTCAGAATTCATGCTTTTAACTTTCTGATCGTGATTGCGAAAAGATGATGCTGTCGTTCGTCGACTTCGAGTTCCCACAGGATTTCCGGGCTGTTTGCAATGAACAACCGTTTGTTACTGGTATCCTTGGCAGTAGTCAAAGTAGTAACGCATGAGAACCCTGCATACATAAGGACCCGCAAGACCAACGAAATAATTGGAGATTTGGTAGGCATGCAATTACCAACAAATGCACATCTTACTTTAGTGTTCCTGATCGAGTGATTCATGAGGTTGCGCTGTAATATCACGACTTCTTTGCTGCACTAACGGCGGACGGTACCCAAGGAACCTTAATTTAAATAAAGTTGAATTCCGTGCTACTCCAGTGTAACAAATAGTCAGTTCAAAATACACCTGCTTAATTCACGTCTTCACTATCCTGGCCCTCATCGGTGCCAGTAAACCGCCTGTTATTTATGACTATTCATTCCTTGCTTGGTCCCCGGTCAACGATAGGCGCATCAAACAGGGTTTAATTCAAATAACACATTGATATTTTCTCACAACCTATTCCACTGCGGTGGAAAAAGTGTTATCTGGTAGAACCGGTCCTGCCTGACAGTAATCGTAGTCATATTCAAGGATTACTGGTCGTACTTTATCAGGTAAAATGTGTCCCTGACGCGCTGTTGTAAGCCGAACCAAATTGTAACGTCCGAAAACCTTGAACTGAATTGTTGGCCGGTATATTCCAGATAATCCACGTATTAGTCGATCAGATGTACAACAAATTGAAATGGGCGATCCCATAATATACGCCAGTCAGTATACTCAGTTCGCTGAACTTTAGAAGCATACCCCATCTGATTTATTTGGGCCTTGGAATGCACTTGCTGCTGGAGGTTGCTTTATTGTCAAGCCTGTTGAAAATAACTGACAGATGACACACCGATTCCGACCTGGTACTCGCTAAAATGGGTTGGCCATCAGTGTGCTGATGAACATCACCGGTATTTGTTTGTGTAGTTTGACGCATTTTCATCAGGGAGGCCGATGGCCTTTCATGATTAGCGACTTCTGGCAGGTGAATACCAACTGGCAGAGCATCCATTTTTCCAGTGATAGGATGGACGCTACTACAATGTAATAAATTAATTCTTAGGACCAAATGACGTAAGGAGTGTATCCAAAAATCGACGCGCCATGCATTGGTTTTGCAATCAGATGTAAAACTTGCCTTGAGAAAGACTACCCACGGTAGTCGAAACGTTGGCACATTACATCTACCAACAACGCTGTGTTATTAACATTAAATCATTCACAACTAATTCTTACTCTAAATGGTTTGTCCTATACCAGAGTCGAATAAGACAGAAGTTAGCGAGGCCTAGTCTAGCTGTTCACACTGGATTGCAGCGATGATGATATTGTTAATATAAAATGTATTCAATATGCTACAAAAATAATAGTCCGGAAAAGCATGGAGTAACATAATAGTCCTTTAATTTCAACCTCTTTCGACAGTTTCTGGGTGAATACCTTTGCTCCTTCCTCAACAATGGCCTCCTTAGTTGAAACATCTGCATTATGTTCCAACATCTTTCTATTGAAAATACAAAATGAATAAATCTGGAACATTTTCACGCAAATCTCGATGCCAACAACGCTATCGCTACCACTACTGGTAGTACCGATGAAAAAATCTGGGTTGGTCGTATCATAGGTTGTTGGTTTTCGTGAGGTTCTAATCGACAATCCTGGTGTTTAGATCACAAACGTTTCATCAAAAGTCGAGATGACATCGTCAGTTTGATGCTATCATTACTAAAGTCCTTGTCATTTTTGCCCTCTGTGGAAACAACATTAGACATTAGGAGTGGTCGGCGCTTCGGTTTTCCCTAAAAATCTCGATCAAGTTAGTTAATTTTAGGACACCAAGATGTGTACCAATAGGTTTGTAAACATTTTTTTCCGAAACTGCAGCTACGGGCTATCTGACTTATCTGCCTAATTGTTGTCTCTCCTGACGTTCAGATATTATTCATTTGGAACGTGGACGAAAACTGCACAGTTCCATTTTCTGTACCCTCCCTAATCCGCTGATCCGAATGACTTTAAAGATTTTCGGTGTCTGCAATCTGGCTTCCTAAGGCATGTAAAGTGGACGGCCAGAGAAGGGGGTATAGTCGGGACTGGTAGTCTGTTACAACCGTATTAACAAAGTGCGCTTCGTTTCACAACAGTTCCGAGGTTCATATCGGT
This sequence comes from Fasciolopsis buskii, assembly GCA_008360955.1. NCBI lineage: Eukaryota > Metazoa > Platyhelminthes > Trematoda > Plagiorchiida > Fasciolidae > Fasciolopsis > Fasciolopsis buskii. Next base: position 136,286 of record LUCM01003225.1, on the reverse strand, counting down.
TCATTAGGCAACAAACATCAAATTCACGCGCGCCGAGTTCTCGCCAACATTGCTTGTCATGCACGACCTAGAGAACTCTTCCACCATTGTTTGTTTATTTCGTTGCCTGTCATTTGAAAAAATGACTAGGATAAAATTTTGATTTTAGTGTCCCGAAAATCTCACCAAATGGAACAAACAAACTTTATTTTCCGCTTGTTAAATGGTAAACTGTTTTCTCATCCATTATATTTTAGACCAAAACAAACTTGTTCACTGAATTTCATTCCTCTCCAAATTATGACTGACTGTGTGTTGAGTGCTTTCAATAAAATTAGGTAACTTAAAGCATAGGCAAATGAAATTGAAGTATATTTTGAATAAATCTCTATGGCACCTAACCAGTTTTCGTTCTCAAAAGAAATCAACCAAAGATAAGTCATCGACAAAAGTAGTAGTAATAGTAGCAGTGGTTTTTATTCCTATTGAAAATGTGTTGTGAATCATAACCCTCAAGAAAAGCGTGTTGTTAGATAAATTGAGTAAGACATTAACTTCCTACTTATTTTGTGTGCACTTACCTGCAAAAATTTTGGGGTTGAAAACCTGCGGACATTTCCGTTCTCGTACTTGAGTTATGATTCAGAAATGTCGCATTCCAATAATTCTTAAATTTGAGGGCCTTGAGATGTAAGTCTCCGGAAATGACAGGATTTCGCCCAGAGATGCTCAAGTATCAAGGTCACGAAGATGGTCGTTTGAATAATGCCGACTAAAAATATTAATCTCCCACTTCTGTACGTCATTTCTGGAAGGAAGACAGGGTTGCGGAAATTCTGTCTAATGGGAAACTGGACGGTGGCGGGTGGATTCGAGCGCAAAAACCAGCATGTCCAAGGGCGGTATATGGATTAGTCGGTGACGGCTGTTCGCTTGGATATTGATTTGGCAGTATGTGAATACCTCCTCTCTTTTAGCCAAAAAATAAGTTCGTTGTTGCCCATCAGTCATATCGGTAAAATTGGAAAGAATAACGGAACCTAAAATACTGCTTTTGGTGCGCACTGTTTATATCATACTGTGTTTTGAATCCCGATTCAATCCAGAAGACTTCTCGGCAGAATAATCAAAAGAAAACCCAGCGGCACCTTTAGGTTTTAATGCAGTCATCCAAGGGGGCAATAGTCAAATTTCATTCAATGTGAAAACCCCGATTCCACGCAAATATTTGTCCTCAACAAACAAATAGAGCACCCGCACTTTCTTGCTCAATTTTAAGATGTCGGAGTCAACAACTGTAGAAATTAAGAGAGTATATTTGGAAAAGTCAAGTTGACAGACTTTTATAGAAAACTCATAAGTTTTACTGAGCTTTCTGCAAAATTACAAAGCATCATTCAGAATAAACTTGTCTGTAGTTTTGCAGGGTTGCAAACTCGGGAATGGTTCATTCCCATATTCTCTAAACGGTCAGGTTCTGTGGCTGGCCGATCATAATCGACAAATCGACTGGCACTCCAAAAACTGGGTCGCGATTACAAGCGCAATAACAAAGCACCTCGGGCAGTTAAAAATTCAGTTGTCTCCCTCCAAATTTCATACCTGTGTAATTGTTCATTCTGAGTGGCTCAAAATCTACATTGTTTAACCTATAGTGCGAATACGATAATAAGGGCGATTTTCTCAAAAAATAATTCCAAAATTAATGTCGAATATAATTGGGATCCATCATTTTTGAACAATATGAAATGCTTTTTGTCAAAAAACAGAACTAATTGGACCTACTGACTGACATTTCGGTTTCTTTACCTATTGCAATCCTCTAGCACCTGTTCTTTAGAATGCTTTCCGTTGGTGGTTTGTCCATTTGATAAATTATGCATTCTAGAACGTACGCAATCAAAGGCATATCAATGTAATTTTTGATCAACTCGTGTTACTAATCCCTATGAAAGTGGGGGGTAGACAAAGTAAAACATCAACAGCGACGTAAAAAGCCGCGATTTCAGTATGCATAAAAACAATATCTTTGGAGAGTAGAATATTTCGTTTTTTTTGTTTAAGAGTGACCTGAGTGCAGATTTCGAGAAGGTACGGGAAACGTAGATGAAGAATAGATGGTGATTCCCCGGTCCCGTCGTTTAGGTTTACTCGTCGAGGAATAAGATCCTTTTATCACTGGTCACTCGCCCTTTCGACAGTCCCTAGTTGTTGGTAGCATCTAACCTAGGCTAATACAACTTGTTTATTCGTTAACACCGCAAAATCGAAAGAAATACCGCACTGATCGTAAACCCAACGTGGAACAGACTGAAATGATCAAAGATTGGCTGAAGCCTATTTTCTACTCAACGTTAGAAGCTTTGTAGACTCCGTAGCAAAGAAGAAATTAGATCCGCTAATGAAAGGGGTGGGAGCTAAGTTTCTCCAGTGTATTCTCTCCAATCGTCCTGAACGGTGGTTACACAATTGTTCTAATGTGCATCTGACAGGTCTCATGATTGAGGCCTTATCACTTAGTCTTTACTTCTGTTTCCCCGCTAGCAAAAAGATGCGTTTGACTATGAAGTGCGCTTTAAAAATCTATCCCCAAAACTGAAGGTCTGATCGTGACCACCCCAGACGCAACAGAAAAAATGAAATCTACTCCAAGAAATACGCACCATCTCCACATGAAAATTCGACCACTACTTCAATGACCAGTTAGAAAGGAGCATTTGAACTGCTGAGTGCCAAAAATATCAGTATTAAACAAACCTGATAAAGAGGGCGGATTAGTGGTGATGAACACGTTATTAAATTGATAAGCTCATCGCATTAGAGAATGATGAAACCTAATTCATTAGTAACCGTAATAAGAAAGAGTTAACATAGCGAGCTGAGCACCAAATCACGGTTGCTTTGAAAGAACTGAAAGATGGTGACTTCATCACGGCTCAATTATGCAAACAGTTATGATCCACAGATTCTAAGGTGCCTAGGTTATACGGACTCCCCAAGATACACATACCGAGAACACTGATTCGTCTAATAATATCAATTTTACATTCACTTTACTACAGTGGTACCCACGCAACCTGATCCAGTCGGGCCGCATATGGCTCTACATAGTTTGACTTCATAAATAGTCAAGGACGACAGCATGCACGCAAAATTTGTTCTCGCCTAGCGTGGAACGTCTCTTCACAAATGTTCCCTTACTGAAAACTATCGATTTCTTGGTTGACAAAGCAATATAGGTTCTAATCTGCCAATGAACAGTTTGCACCACCTTTTATTTCGATGTACATTTAACATCCTGTTCTTATTCAACGGAACCTTATACAGAAAACGTGAAGGTGCACCTATGGGACCAGCTTTGGGACTGCTACTTCTTGACGCATTCCTCGTAAAAACAGAAATAACTGAGCTAAAATCGGCAGTCAACACCTTCGCCCCTATTACCGCTGTGGGCGATATATTCTGTGCGATTGGCGCTACGCGAGAACAAGATTGTGTGCCAATGTAACTTAACAGAATTCAGGAAATAGTAAGTTTCACAACTGAACGCGAAGTGAAAACTCATTTGCCATTCTCGAATGTTACCCTCACAAGGTTTGGATGCAACAAAACGTCTAGAGTATACAAGATTCTAGTGGACACGATATCAATTTTAAGTTTTGTCAGTATGTAACTGGAACGAAACCTAAGGATGTGCTTGCCCCTCACAGCGAGAAAAATCTACTCGTTTGAAACGCTGAATAATGAAATGATGTTCATGACAGACACCTTACAAGAAAACGGTTATCAGAATAGTTTTATTCAGAAGAATATAATCAGAAAATTACATAATAGTTGTTGAAATGAATAGCTTGTCCATCAGTCTACCAGTTAAGGACGATACAGCCAATGAAATTTTAACCCGATGTATGAGCAGGGCAATCTCAAACGCGTTCACCGCGGCTTCATTACTTTGCGTGTTCCTTGGTGCTCCTCCAACTCAGATCCAAAACAAAGACAGGCCGTTGATGTTGACCTCATAGATGGTTATTTACTCGTTTAGATACCATTAGGATGCATCCTATATAAGTCGAGCCATCCAGCCAGATCAAAATGCTTCTCCCGCGCTGGCTAAGCCGTGGATAGAAACTGGATTCATAAGCAGCACTATCTTAGGGCACTTAGTCAACACTGACCTTAGGGCCCTTCCTTTTTATCTTTCTTCTTTTGCTTCCTTTAATGAGAAAGTAACAGTGCACATAGTTTTCAGGAAGGGGGTAGTGGCCAGCAAAGGATTACCAGGTGAGGGAGCTGGCTGGCGGCGGGAAGACTCTAACCCGTGGCCATCAAACTGAGTGGCCTCATTGATGATCACTAGACCACCACGGCATTCGGCGTTGCCTATCATCTCCACCTCAACAACTGCAAAACCTTTCAGCTGCATACAGTGTAGACTGCTGGGGCTAGAACCATCAGGAAGTTAACTCCGAGCTGTGTGCCCAAAATCGTTGGATCTTGACACTTCTGTCGTGGCCTACGACTAGCCAAGACCACGTACATTCTAAGACTTCGCATTGGCAATTCACATAGAATTATTTGAATAAGCAACTTCCAAGTCGCACATAAGTCAGGTCAGTTTCCCCTCTGATTGACCATTCGGCCTCTGTTTCGTCCTCCCACGGATGACTACACGACAGTCTTTTGATGGTCATTTTCATAGTTTCTTCGAATGTTCTGAGTGGCAATTCATACTGTGACCATCCAGCTAAGCATTTTTCCGTTACACTGTGGTGTTCCCATATTAGAGTGAGGTTCCAATTGTTAATCGTTTCTTATATAGTAAATCCTCATGATCGGGTTTCATGCAGAATGAAGTAATTAGCTGAGGGCCCGATGCTATGTACTCATTTAGTTTCCTATTAAATTGTCAATATTTTAACGAAAGTCGGAAAATAACGTCGAATAACAGTTGCCCATAGTTAAATTGAGTGTAAAATGCCTCAGAGTCCGACCAGCATTTAGGTGCCGGAAAAATAGTACTCAATAGTCTAAACTATCCATCAATCCAACCATCTATATATCCACCTATCTATCTATCCATTTATTTGTCTAAATTCATATCGACCAATGTATATGTCTACCTATCTATCTATCTAACTCTGTCTCCTGTAGAAAATACCGGTTCGTCCGCCTGTACTTCAGTGGCCAAATCTTGGTATTTTTGCTAAGATCCGAGTCTGTCATCTTCGAACTACTGGAAATAACGCACTTTGTGATATAATGGCAGTTAAAACTAGCCCATTCCAGATAGTTATTTTGTTTATTCGTATTCTGTTTTACTTCTAAAGTTTGGGGTGTTTTGCTGTTATCACGCGATAACTAATAGGTCACCACCTAAAACAACTTCCCTCCCAATTCCAGTTTCAAATTCGATACTATTCTACCCATATTCATGTTTTGCTTGTTGATTTGGGCAGTTGACGTTTCCGCCATATCGCAGAGTAGGCGTAAGAACTAGGCCATCAGATATAGATGTCATCTAGTGCGGTGAAGATGCGATGTACAAAACCCTAAGATAACTTCCCAGTGACTGGGCGACTCTGTCGAAATGAGTCGGCTTGGACCTGGGGTTGTTCAAGTAATGCAGACTAGTGCAACTTTTAGATTATCTCTGACGGAAAGGACAAATTATCACATTGTGAATGACTAATTACACTCGGTGGCGAAGTGTGTGGGCGCTCGTTATCACCTGCACTCGGCATATTTTAAAATGACAAAAAGTCGGTGGCAAGACTCTACTTGACAAAGTTCTGTGGAACAATACTAGTCATGCTAGGGCAAAGCATGACTTAAAGTGATCACAGTGCACCGTTGGTCCATCAGCATAAAACTCCTCTTGATTTCAAAAGACGAACAACATACAGATTTGCCGGCAAACGATTAAGCTTGAACCATACCGGTCCTGGAAAAATCTGTCAGTAACACTTGGAGTGCGGGGTGGATACGAAAAAGGTTCAAGTCATTTATCAGATGGTATGATCATAAAAGGGCCTAGGATATTTGTACTCAAGCAGGCTGTTTTTGTGTCTCTTGATAAGCCTGAACAAGCCCACTTTGTGGTTAATGGTTATGTAATTGTCTGTCACTAGTGATGTTTTTGCTTCTGAGTGCAATTATCCTGTGGTCTACGTACAAAATCTCATCACGACAGCAGGGGCTATTGCAAAGCCACCGTACGAAGGAGGAACGAACGATGAAAGTTGTTCAACTTCTGATCTTGACATCAAATAATCACGGTGTTAATCCATTGACAACACCTGACAACTATATCGATTGCTTTTGCTGGTAACAGTACAAGTTGAACTCCTGGTAATCAAACTCGATGGTTCAACCAGAATTGATTTGGAGATGACCCAGTGGTTTAGTTTTTAAGAACAGGTACAACCGTAATGCCTGCGGTAAACATTCCTCTCAGTCGCCTCCAGGACTGCAGTCAGCAGTGGCCTGTAAGTTGTAATGTTGCTTGTTGTAAAAGATTATACTCATAAATGTCCTTATCAGTGGTTAGAGATTATCTCGGACATCGTGGTATGGAGTGAGTTCAAAATAGCTTCTGAGATGCAATTCGTAAAAGCCGAAGGCTGGTCAAAGTGTAATAAGTTTACGCAACGAACCGATGTATCTGGCAATAGAAATTTTAATCGTAAACAGACAACGTTTTTATGCTCGCTGGTAAAACTCCACGATCTTTCTAAAGTTTCGGATGTAAAGTCAATAAAACTGGCTTACAAACCCAATACACCTAGCACATATCAGAACCAAATGATATAAATAGTGTATCGGCAAATCAAAACGCCATTTATTGTTTTTTATTGTGAATTGTAAACTTGTAAAACTTGCCTTGTGTTATTAACATCATATCATTCACAATCATTACAACTTACTTAACTCAGTATCTAATTTAGAATGGCGTCTAAAATGGCCACTTGTTCGGCAAAAGTTCACTAAAGGAAAAATTAGGACCTCCGAGTTATATGATTTTTGACAAATGTGGGTAGCTGTTAATCAAAATAATTAGTAGAAAGTGATATATATACATATATATATATATTATCGCTCAACTCACCAAAAAGAAACCATGGAAGCACTGTGCAGCTGTTTCATCCTTGTTAGGAATCATCAGCAGTGCATATCCACCGCGCCCGAACTAGGACGCGAACCCAGGACGAACGATTCTGAGTCGAACGTCTTAGCCATTACGCTACCGGGCAGGCTCTGAACGGTTTGTTGAACTTCACCACATCATGTTGCACCTATCCGTCACTGATTTGCACGGTTACTGTCCGTTAGCTCACAGCGATCGACCCCCTACTGATAGATGACTTGTCTGCAGGTAGCCTAAGTACGACGAAGGCTTTGGATATGACCTACACAGCTTGATTACTTGATACATTTTAGTAGTAGGAGATTGAATATTTACATGAAATATCCAAAGCCTTCGTCGTAATTAGGCTACCTGCAGACAAGTCATCTATCAGTAGGGGGTCGATCGCTGTGAGCTAACGGACAGTAACCGTGCAAATCAGTGACGGATAGGTGCAACATGATGTGGTGAAGTTCAGCAAACCGTTCAGAGCCTGCCCGGTAGCGTAATGGCTAAGACGTTCGACTCAGAATCGTTCGTCCTGGGTTCGCGTCCTAGTTCGGGCGCGGTGGATATGCACTGCTGATGATTCCTAACAAGGATGAAACATCTGCACAGTGCTTCCATGGTTTCTTTTTGGTGAGTTGAGCGATGATATCACATGGTGAATTATTTCATGTAAACATTCTATTTCCTACTACTAAAATGTATATATATATATTATACAAACACGTTACCCTTTTAATTTAGTTCAGTAAGAACAATATTCATTGGAATATCTTATGGCAGATATATCTGCTTCTATATGAAGGTAGACCATAGGTTAATCCGTTGGGTCATAACAGTTGGCAATAAAATAATTATCGGCGTGTCGAAGATCCTTTTGAAAGCGCTTAATTGCGGCTGTGTTTAATGGTCCACCATGGACAAGCCACTGGAAGACCTATATCGCACTTGTACAAAGTGCACTCTGACACAAAATAGGCCAAGACCAAGCACAAGGCACGGTCTGCACAGAAGACACCGTGGTTGTGAGTATTTAGATCCCAAGCAGAACCAGTTACCGGTCAGACATTCCTGACTGTGGTAGATATATAAATTAAAGGGCCGGAAATTTCAATCCTAAAAAGAATAACAAAGGAAGCAATGATAGGCTTCCTGGGATAAATTTTCAGTGCAGCTGTATGTCCCAAAACTTTAGTGAGTGACTGTTGAGGGCAGTTTGTATCAGTCACTTTTACTCAGTTTTATGGGCGGTCAAAAATTAAACACGTGAGGCTACTACCTTAAAACTCCTAGTACAGTGGCCAGAACAACAGTTCGTGGACTCCTTTAAGAAGGCTAGCTAAAAGCCAGTAGCGTATGGAACTTCAGAAGGACTTTTTAAAGTTTTTGCTGAGATATCGCGTGGCGGCAAACCCACGCTCTCCGGGAGGTATGTCGGCTGTAGGGACATATATGCAAAGGAAACTGCTCATTCTTTTTAGCGTAATACGTCAAAAACCATCCGTTGGAGAAACAATGAGTCAAATTCCTCCTTTATTAAAGAAAATACTCGATCCACTAAGCTGTGTTTAACAACAATTTTACCATATGGGTTGGAATGTTCTGGCAAGGGATTACCGAAGCAGACAGGAAACTGAGACAATTGGGTGAAGTTATCGACGGTACTGTGTTTGATTCTAATACCTGAATGCAATGTATCAACTAGCTGAGACCAACAGAATGCAAAAATTCCATGAATAATTTTAGAAATGCCGTTGGTATTGCTGCTGGGTATTATCAACTTCCCGATGCAAGAACAAGGAGATTCAAAACCAACAATGGAGTAAAAGTCCCACCCCCTCAGAAAAACAGGTCTAAGAAGGAAACCAACTATGTTGTTGTTCCACGACAACCTTCATTTGTACCCATATCTCATTTCTGATATATAATAATGGAAGTTATCAATAAGTTGAAAATCTCCTTGAGAATAAAACATTAACAAACGGCCAGCTGACATTTAGTCAGTTCACGGCCAACTGATTTGTTAACATTGACCAATGACAGGAACGTATATTCCACAGAACAATGCAATCATAATGTATATCATCATGAGCCAATCATTTAGCCTCAGCTCCGTTTCGCATTCAACAAGGACTGTCGACCTAATCCTGGCTTTCACACCAGGCAACCAAACTATCGGTCTTGGACGCACTGGGGTAATTCAGCCAGCTACACATGTGAACTATCCTATGCGATCAGTAACAATGGTATATGTCCCTGCTTTCTTAGGTTACGTTACAAAACGGATTCATGCTTTGCTAACGTTCAGCGTAGTTTATCTACTTGCTCGCAGTTAATTTCTTAATTCGAATTAGGCGACCGAAGACTCAATGAGCGAGAAAAATCCAAAATCTCGCTCGGTGACACACCATTTATCATGTTCGCTGAGATGCCAGGAGAGCTATTGGGACGATTTTGACACGGATCGTATTCCTCTTCATCATTATGATCGTTAGGGATATGACAGATCCCGAAATATCCATACTACTACTGTTACTAATTCTGAGGCCATTGCTACTGGTACCACCACTGCCAGTGACACTACTGCTTCAAATTCGTCAATAAGAAGAACAAAAAAACGGCCTCGTGATGAATTTTTATCTCTAGCCCTCGAAGTTGTTCAACAGTTTTGGAACCGATTTCTCAGGTGGAAGAAAAATTACCAGCAAACATGGAAGCACAAAACTCCACGTAAAGTTAATCAGGTCCTTTATGATTCGAATAAACCGATATTTTAATTCTCTTAAGGAAGCAGAATATTGGCCACATTGCTCCAAATTTATTTGTTTTACTTTTCTTTCCAGCAGTAAAATTGCTCATATTTTTACACGCATTCAAAAGGTAGAAGGACCCGAAGAGACAATCATTTTTGTAACAGTTTTCATTTAAGTCAAGTTCATTCGATAAACAGAATGAAAAAACCGAGAAAGGTTAGCAAACGGACAATTCGGCTTTGGGAATTCCGGATAAAATTTGACTCGGTCAACAGCACTGTTCAGTTTAATTGTTTCCCACAAGTTTTACGATCGCGCCATCTCGCTTTATCACCCTGTCGACGTAAACGCATATGCCAACACACACAAAAGCTGACCAACGGAATGGCTACTCTGTTCGTTCTGGGGCTTTGGAGGACGCGTTCTTCGGAGCGCACGTCCCCATTTTGATGGCTGATATGGGATGACATTCGTAGCTCTTTTTGACGAGGTATCCAATTTCTACGCACCCATGCACTGAGACATACACAGGGACGTGTGTATACTGAAGCGCATTAGCTCACGCAAGGGTCATACATCAACAGAATTTCCCATCAGAGCCAAAAGAAAAAGAAATATATATTATACATTTTATTAGACATCACACATGCACCAACTGTCTCGTGGACGTTCGACACCATGACGTGTAAAACTGGGTCATTTGGGGAGAAGTGTACGAAAAGATGAGCGAGAAAACCTTTCTGATCTGATGCAGCCTAGATTATTAACAATCATAGCACACGAAGCTAACCAGTCTAGAAATTCGGGTAACGCGCGTTTTCGAAGGATAGTTTTATACCCATCTTGTATCCTTTTTTGTGCGTAAAATAATCATTTGTGTTCTGGTTGTTTTAAAGTCTGAATACAACAGTGCAACATATATTTAAGCAAATTAGTTTGGATCACTCCACAAATCTTAGCGAATCACCTAGGCTCATTTTGAACTACTCTTTGTTCTACAGGGTTCCCTTCGTCGCTGTTTTCACAAATGAACTGAGGAAGTCGATGCTAGGCAATGCAATTTCTGAGCTTTATTACCGAGTGATGGTACTTTGTTTCTAGCAGGAGGAATCGCTCGCATTCGGCCCGCTATCGGTAGTAACTACCTGATGCCCTATGGCATACGGTAAAATAAGTCTCCCCGTAATTTACTGTAATCAATTTTGTTAAGTTGACTGGTTTGCTTTTGCCCTAGAACTTACTGTATTTGTCGAAAATTATGCTTAACTAATGTGGCAACTTGAGTTAGCTAGAAAAAGTAAGATACGTGTTTTTGGTAGATTGTAGTAAAATCTGATGACAACACAGAACCGCAAAGCTTCCATACGGTCACGTAAGCAGGACACCGAATGAACTAATAACGCTATTATCGCCTGGGCTGATCTTAAATTGAACTAGCCTCTGAATGGACAAATCATGCTTACAGAAAAAGCGGTTCGATTCAGCTGGCTGTCGAAGGAAAGCAGACGGTGCGTCACTGATGAGAAGGTAGCTTAAGTACTGCATCTACGTTGGCAGCAATGGACGGTTGGCGGCAAACAGTAAGAAACAGCCAAGCGCAAAATTGTTTTTTCTTCAGGCTATATGTAGCTAATGTTTCTCCATTGCTGACAATAAGAATAACAAAAAAACCCAGAGAGCTTAATTTAATCAGTAAATGCATGATCGCGAAATCCCAAATGTGACACAAGAATAATGCTACCGGTTGCGTGTGCATTTCACATCCTCTCCTCGTTCCTTTATGTGCTACCGAATATGAACACGGTAATATTCAATGTCTGGTAGGATGATGTTCTTTGTTTCCGACATCACAAACTTAAAGGAACTTATTTGATCGAGCCTGTGTTACGGAAGTTGAAAGTCATTTGACATTCCAATACTTGTCAAATTCGTTCAGTTTTTGCGAGCTCGGACAACCACGTTTTATTCACTGTATATAAGTTATCAGAATATAGCTGTGGTGATCATTTTTTATCACGTGTCTAGCATACGGCTGTGATGGAACACGCGCGCTCCAACTCCTCTAGGACTCACTGCATTCTTTCCAGAAAGAGGAACTGCAATTATGACACTACATCTTAAAATAGCATGTAGCCATATAATACCTCATTAAGGCGTGATGCAAAACTAGGTAGCAATGATTTGTTATCTGCCACCAAAGCAACCAGGGATCTGTGATTCGAACATTCGACCTTTGTGATGTGAAATGTCCATTCGTTTACAGTCAGCAGCCTGGTACGAATATCAGTGATTTTGCGAAGAAATATTTTTATGTGACCAAACAGATCACTGATAATGTCGTTTCAATACAATTTTGAACAGAGCAAGAAGTATGGAAAGGTTTTCCTAGAGAATGTGCTTTCAATATGTCTCACAAATATTGTCTTTCACAAGTAGGGAATGATGGTCGTTGGGGATGTTCGGCAGAATGACTGTGGTTTTCACAAACGACCGCAGGTTTACATTCCGACTGAATACTTACTGGAAAGTCGGAAATTCAATACTGACGATGAACATGAAACTTCAGTAGCCCGGATCGTGCGCTCACAGCATTCCGTGACCATTTGTACTCATAGTACCAAGAAATGAAAGGGAGAGGCATGGTGCTTCTGGCAACGACATGCTCAACATTTACTTCCGTCTGGTCACAATCGAAGAGAGATTAAGAATAGTAAAAGTTGATGTGACTTGCTATTCTAGATAGTTTTGGGCAGTACGAATGTCCGTATTGATCGTACACCGAATCGTTACTCCGTATTCTAACGACCTAATATGCCACTCTTTGGATACACAAGGCCAATACTTGACCTTACTCGACATCACTGCAGGCGACTACGGTATGAATGCGCCAAATGCCTCGATCGAATCATAGGTTGATCAATGTGCTCAGTTTTGATACACTACAAAGTTAGATGATTAGCAGGTGAATGAAGCACCAGTCTTCCCCATCCCATCCAAAATTTGCTGAAACTGGGTTGGATATCGACTCCAAGAACAGAAAATATTTTAGTTCATTTTATTGAACTCGGGCAATAGGATGATATTCTCCGGATAAGCATCTGTCGGCAGGCAGCACAAGAGGAAATCTGTCGTGTCAAGTTTATAAAACAATGGGCCTGTTTAGGCTTTGCATCCATCAGAACATATTCATTCCATAGGTTTTTGAGACTTGGCTTTGGTTTCCATCACGTTTTACTCCCTGGAATTGGTGACTGGCTCGAGAACGTTTTATCACCGGTCTATGTGGCCTTGCGTTGCGCGGTCTAAAAATAAGGAAACTTGAAATTTTTATCAGTTTATTTAGGCTGCACTCTAGTTAACATTCTATTTTAAATAAATAAATAAAGTAATAAGCATTCCAATCATAAGTTAAAAAAAGTATCAGGAAAAGAATGGTTGGATTTAATTCTTACCTGAAAGTTTGGAAAAACATGTTTGCACAAGCGACTCCCAGTGATGGTTCATAGCCTGTCTTTTGGATCTATTTTTATCCGATCTCCACTGTCATTAGTACAAATCATAGCATACGTGCAATGGTTACTCTAAGGTCATCAATAATGAGGGCCTTAATTGTACCGTGTGCTGCAAGTAATCATTAGTCCAGCCTACTGAATAGAAAATCCGCTGGAGATTTGCTTCTGTAACATATCAAACCCCTAACTAGCAGCCCACCAAAAAAGCATCTTGGTGTACTAATGATTCCGCCGTCCTAAAGCTCTGATTTGACGCGCAAAATCTACATTCTCTCCTGCCACGTGAATCGACCTACTCCAACATCTATGCATCTGTATTTGTGGCAGTGCCGTCTTGCCACCTTTATAGCCCTGTAGACTTGAACATCAGTTCTAATGTGTAACTATTCCACTGGGCTACTTTTATGGGTGCTCCGTCTGTATGATCTGTCTCCCAGCAGATTTTCTTTTACAGAATTATAATTAAGATCTCGTTTACATAACTGATCACTTTTGAAATGCACATAGTAGAATGTTGGTTTGAAGCTACTTGGCATACCGTCTTCTGCGTTCTTAAAAATTTACCATGTGAAATCATGTTTCTCTTCCATGCTTCACTCCAGCGCATCTGTGAGAAATCAAAGAAAAGTTGCTGAAAACTAATTATGACAAAGTGACAAAATATTTTCTTCACCAGTGCAATTACCATGCACTAGAATGATCAGATGAATGTTGCGAGACAAACATAAACACAACACGGTTGTTCAGTTCTTGTTAAGAAGTATCAATAAACAAGCACCCACCTTGCCACGAGTGGATCCCGAACATGAAGTGGTCGAACATGAGCCGAACACCTCCACAGCCGACAGACATCTGAGGTGGTTCTCAGCCGATCGTTTCACGTCTATTAGTCCCTCCTTACAGAACGGCATCAGCAGGCTGACTGAACAGTTAGAAACCAATAGCCCAATGGGCTTAAAAAGACTAAAATCACCGAAGCAAGGGTAAAACGGCTATGCAGTACTTTTACGATTTTAGAAGGTGAATAATTCAATGTCACTCTGGCGTGAGCTACTAATAAAAAATAAATCCTGATTTCACAACTGAACAATGAATGCACTACTGTATTAAGTTTGGCTTTTCTTTGAAGTTTCCAGTAATCTTCCATTGGTATGACCAGATGGCACTAAGGAATACCAATAGATAATTTGTTAATTTATAGTGTTTTTCGAAATGAACACCACTCCCAACTTTTTACTCCAACAAAGCTGTTAACGTAATTCTTGATAGATTTAACCCAGTCCGGCTGCATACTTGGCGTTCACCAAGCCAGACGTTTTTTCGTAAAATTTAAAAATGATAAACAATACCTAGAAAACCCTCATTTTCTTAGCGGGAAACTGGCTAAAGTGAATTGCAAATCAAATTACCAAATTTTACGGTGTTCTACAGCACAAAAGCTTTTCTGCTGCCAGGTAACTGAGTTTTTTTCGATGTATTCACGGTAGCCGATAATTAATCACGGAATGGAGCTAATGATATTCTTCTCAGCCTGTGGACCATACAGGTGCACACGACCGCCCAGTTTTCTCATCGCATAAAGTAAGGTTTTGCTGATTAACTTAAAAGACCATGAATCGACCGTGCATGGACCACCAAATACAAAAGCCAGATATTTCGACACTCGATCAGTGCTCAGGGAGAAAAAACACCCTACTGTTAGGAATTATAAAATGTGCACCTGGACAGCGTCGTGAGAATTTACCATTAAGAATTTTAATTGTACTGGTAACTTCGTTTATTCTCTTCACCGACCATAGTCTATTAATGCATAAATAGTTACTGGGATGAAACTACTCCAATGGTTCTTTTGCTCAATACCTTTGCGGATATTTCACAGATCTATGTTGCGTGTCAAACTGGTGACTAGAGGGTGACACCGTCGAGTTCAGCCAACAGAGTTTGAGAGGGGAAAAATAAACTCATCTTTTTCGGAACGTCTGCGGGTTTATTTTTGTTAAAATTTGCCTTGTTTATTGAGAGTCCCCGGAAAGCACGTTATTCAATGAGAACTCAAATGACAGTGGAAACTGTCAAACCCCGGTGACTAATGCAAAACTATTTAAAACCGATTACCGTATTCAAAATTTTCCGTTCTTGTTTTCTTAGCTGATCTTTTCGGTCCGATCGATGCCACGGAAAATGCAAAATATGAACGGATGCAATAACATTCAGTCTGCGGTCCAATAACATTCCTGCCTTATGACCATGGACCAAAAGAGTCCGATGGAAATTTCTCCCGGGAATGCAAGTACGAAGGTGAGTGATATTTTAACTAATTTATCTCGTTTATCACCTGTCCTGTACATGTATCCATCGTGCGCTAACTGGGGCTCGAACTTAGTGCAAAAAAAGGAAGTTAAAACAACTAAGCATTTGTTGAGCCATAGTGGTTCATTCCCGGCAGCTCATTTCAAATCGTCTCCAAATGTTGAGACAGCTCTAATAGGCATATTGGCCACGTTGATTGGAACTTACATTCTGAGTGTGAAGTTTTGAACTCACATCTCTCTATTCCCTCCTTTTCTGTTTCATCCCTGCGGTTTCCACACAGTGTATTTTTATGCGACTTCCTACAATCCATTCCGTGCAATCACTAATCGATAAGCAGCATTTCCTTTTATGGGATAAACCGCCTGGTTGAACCAGTTGTTTAAACTTTCAGTCGCCTTAACAGTGATGAGCAATTAGCTCACCTGGTCATTTTGAATTTTGGTTTGCTGTGGCTTGGAAGTATGGAGCACCAATCGTGATAAAAATTAGTTTGCTTGTTTGACCATGTGTTTACCTTTTCGCAATTTTTAAGTTGACCTTGACATTTGTGTAAATTTTATTTCAAGGTTATGCCTGCACTAAATGATTACTCTCGTCCAACCTGACGTTAAACTGGTTCTTATCAACGTTGCGGTTCACAGAAAGTGCAGGCGATAATTCATAAAGAGTAGTGCCTAACAAAGTCGAGCTCTTAGACTTGGGATTGTTGAACGGGTAACTCGAATATCAGCTCAGTGTTAGCAACAGCGCTGCACACCAATAGTCACTTAGTGTTTCCTGCTACTTTCTCTTTATCCCTTGATTGCCCTAAGTACTTCACCCACGTTCAAATGAGCTTGACACGCGAGAACGCTCTACCAAGTAACACCTTTCATCCAGCCGAAAGTGCATGTTACTTAATCGTTTCCCCCGAGTACATTTTTGCCTAGCTATGTCTTTCCGTCCTATTTTAAACGACAAATCAGCCTGCTGGTAATTAGGTTTCTGGCACTTGTGTAACAGTTAATAAAGTTGTCCTTCCTCATGCCCGTTTCTGATCAGCTATGAACTTACTCGAACTTCTAAGTCTTGTCTGGCTGTTACCATTGCCAGACATGGCAAGAATGAAGGATTTATACAATGTTTCTATGGTTTCCTGTGGTGAGGTGAGCATCAGTAATCACCATGACAAAAGTTTCACGCATATAATAAACTCCCTGATAATAAAACTAATGACTAACGGACCCATAAGGAAAAAGATTCGTTCCTGGGACAAGAATAATTGTTCGCTATCAAGGTAAGCCACAACTCTTAAGTGTAATTTGGCTCTGAAATGTCTTCAGACTTAGCTCGTTACCCGTAAATTCATAAATCCTGAAGGAAATTTGGAATTTTGTTCTGTTCTCATAATTTCACTTCCTATCCGAAGGATGATTATTGATGTTCAAAATGACTAGTCTACACATGCCAGTTTACGATGATTGCACATAAGTCATGAACTTATTTGTATGACAGTATTACATGACGCATTTCGGTCCGACATGCCGTGTTCTTTCCTTTCTAGAACTTTGATTTCTCACTGTGATTGCTAGTGTGAATTGCAAATCCTGAATCACATGGCAGATATAATAGGTGACGTTGTAGTCAGCGATGATTTTCATTCCTCTTCATTGAACTTTGTCAGCTAAGGCCTTGAATGGTCTTTCTGCTGTTTGACTATCAGCGGACAGTGTTAAGTCACCTAGGATTCTGAGAAAAAGCCATCCGCTTTATTACGGTTATTATCAACGATGCCTAGCTTGTGATCAAAAACGTGACGATCCATGACTTTCGATTCATTGAAAACATTATTTCTTATCGGTGTATGCTGAAGAAATTGAGATAGCGAAGTTCCTTGACTTGATACGTAAGCATCTTGCCACATGCGAAGCGAAAAACAAATTCATTGGATCACTTCCCGCATCATTTCGGGGATGCGCCAAAATTGACTGGGATTAGGTCAGAAGATTAGAAATTGCGTAAAATCACGTCTCTCTTTTACATCACCTGGCAAGCATTAGTCCGCCTGCAAATCTTAGACCAGAGCAAAGATAGTCAGTTCACCTTGCGCTTAGTAAGGAAAAATTTGCCCATGCAAAATGGATTGCATTTCAAACCTACGCCAAAATGATCTTATTAAACCAACGTGATAACAGTTCTGAATCGTTCTGATAAAATCACCAATAATTCCGAAACAACTTGGGGATGATATAGTAACCGTTAAAACGATTACCAGCTGTCTTAGCGATAGAGCGCATGTTAGTTCTACGCTCACTGGCGTTCCATATTTAATTGCCAACTGTCTGGCATTCTTTGGTGTAAATGCGCCAACGATGCGCACTTTCGGACCGTGTGCACATGTAAGCAAAGATGTTTAAGCGCTCTTTCTAGCACCAAGTTCCAGTTATCCTTGGAATTTCTGCTCCTGAATTTTGGCAAGCTCAAGTTCTCGCATTAGGAAGTTTCTGATTAAAAAAAAATAGCAAGCATTTTAAATTGCCTTCGGTTTAGCCTGTTTGACCAGTTCATCAGCACGTGCAACCCTAGGGCCGGAGGACCTCCTTAATCAATTTTACAGTTCTAAATTTTTGCAGTCCTTACTCGAAGGAACCTGTCTTACAAAATCGATCTGATAAAGAACCCCATGAAACTATGACTATTGGTACTCCATTTTGGTTATTTCAATGGAATTTTTACCTTTTAGTTGCAGTGCCTTTTCAGCTGGTCTTCGAAATATTGTGAATTTCACTGTTTCCAATGAAGAGTGTATTTTGCATACCGATACCGTTTTAAGTTTCACAGATCTCAGTTCATTTAAGTTTGTGCGACCGTTTACCTTGAGTCAGCTTGCTTCGGTTTCACTTGGTAGCTTATGGCACCATCCATTCAACCAAAAAGAGATGACGAATAGTGAAAATCGAAGGCGAAACAGGAAATTGAAAAATTGAACAGATGAAGAAAGGTTTCAAATGCAATAAAACCATTTACTTCGGGCATCTCGTCATCCCAAAACCATTGAATCAAGAATGACTACGTTTCACTTGTAAAAACTGTTTGACGAGCTAACGTGGCTTCCTGATCACTTTTTTGCTTTATCTTTCGATTTCCGCTCTTTTTTGATTTAAGTTCAGTTATATTCCTAGCTCACTTTTGATTTCCCATCAAAGATGATCCATTGTACGATCTATATTTGAGACAAATATTTCACTTGTTCTTTGAGCACGAACATGCATTTCAAAGTTTACTAATTTTTCTCTTCACTCATAGTGTTTTATTTTTAACTTATACTGACAGAAACTTCCATTACAGCTGTCCCTCCTTCACACTTCGGTGATCCACTTCAGAAGAACAGTCATTCGTTGGCTCAAATTACCCGGCAACACAGTCCTGCAAAGCGTGAAACCAATGAAAACACGAGGCTCGGGTTGTATACTGAGCCGCCAGTTGACTGCACAATTTTTTCGACTGAACGCTTCATGCTCGTGACGGGTGAAAGAATGTTGAAGTTCCTATACAATCCTTGTACTTCCACGAAAAAATCCAAGAGCGCTGTAGTTCGGTGATGGAATGGTACTTCCAGTGTTATTTTCTTACAGCATACGAGATCTCCTTGCCCCTTCTATTACACTTATCTCGCTATGATATGTCTGAAGAACCCCTGGCAAAGCCAGGGGTCGACTCATTGGATTTTATAAATATTACGATGAGTTGCCTATATCCCTAGATGCAATCCTGTTACAATGGCCGCTGCTGCACTCGCCTGACTTGAACATTTCACATTTTGGACATCTTCGTGTCGAGAAAAACAAAATCTGACTTAATTTACTCGCTGGTAGACTGAATTGAACATTGTTTTATATGAACTTTTCTTATAATGCAGTGACTCCTTACATAAAGTCCAGTATCAGCCCAATAAAAAATTCTCTGGAATAAACTGTTTGAATTTTGGCAGCGAATTCAAGTTGTCCATTATTCCTTAACAAGTATGATGCTATCTCATCATTAATTCTTATTTCAAATGGTCAGAGTCAGATTTTACTGCATTCCCGAACTCCTCATTCAAAATCATCGAGCTTCGGAAAGCCTTTATCCAACTCCTAACAACGGAATAAATTTCACTGATTGAGACGCGACTGCATGGCTCATATTCGAAACACTAACTCTTTGACATATTTTTAATTGAGCCATTTATCAGAAGACCTGGCCGAACACTACACAGCGTTATAATATCCGCCACCATCGGGACATTTCTTGAAATAGAAAGCAGTGTGGATACCGTGCTGAAGTGGTGTCGTAATTCTGTTCATTCTACAATTTGTAGCATTGTAGAACTTTTATTGAGCTAGCAATAACCATGAACTCCTTTACTAAAACTGGGATCCAGGGAACCTATTTTCCACCGGGGAACCGAATTCCGAAAACCTAGTGGTATAGAGGTTAACCCGTTTGTAAAAAGAATGTGTCACATTCCAGTTTCCGAATCCGTTATTGATTGCATTAATTCCTAGAAGACTGAGTCTGTTTTGGTTCAGAACAGCCATAGACGGTTTGCCAAAGGCCAAACAACCAAGGGTGGAACTTCGGAAGGATTAAACCACAAGAAGCAGTAAAATTACAAAAATTCTGCGCTTCTCCTAAGCTGCAAAGAATGTAGCCAGTGTTAGTAAACGTTGCACTTCGTTGTTTGAGTGTATTGCAAAATATATCTACTCGGATATTCCGTTGAGTACAATTCTTATTGCTGTCCGACTTCCGTTGTTTACTTCACCCAGGAAAATCTATTCCTGGGCAATATTACCAGTGTGTGCACCAGGTATATGGTAAACCTCTAGTCGCAGTCCGGAATATGGAGCAACTGTTTGCATTTTTAATGCTCAAAAAGATATACACAACCTCTTTTGCCAGTTGTTGGAATAAATTCTGAGCACAAGAACAGAATTTCAAAGCGCACATCGATTTGACAGTAGAAAAGAGAGTTCATTGACCACATCTGAAATCAGATAAAGGAATTACAAACCTTGCACCGGTAATTACACTTGCTATTCTTAGTTGTTTCAGACTAGCCACATATACTTGCGAAAACGGAAAATATCAGTGGATTTCTGAAGGCATGCGCTATTCTCCGTCTAATAAGCAATGAACCGCTGTATAAATATGGATCGATCAATTCAAAGCAGGGACTTTAATCGGAAGCAAATAAATGGTCGATTCCTTACATCCGTTCCTGTTCAATCAAAATGAGTTGTAGTGGTTTTATTGTTGTTGTCGTACTTGTTCCTTGTTGTTAAGGCTTTTGCTGGTTGTAGGGCCAAAACCAAAGAAACCACACACCCTCCCTCTATCTTTCTAGTTTTCTCTTTAGGGCACTTCCGTTTCGGCTGTTCGCTTTGGCCAAATTGAAGGGCCGGTGAACGGATGGTCGAGATCTATAGAAGTACAAGTCCGTGGAAATTGATGTTTCCCAAGGTGTGCTTGTTTGTATAGTGCTCAGTGTACATTACTACCATGATTGGGTCTTGTTCACAGTGATGTCTAACAGACATTCGGTGCGGGGGGATTAGGTAAAATGCTAGGAGGAAGACAGGTTGAAGGGTGCACCATTGCATCACGGATAGCTTTTGTTTGTTTCGCGTTGTCACCGGACTGGGTTAGGGCAAGGTGAGTGGATAAACATATTCGATGTTGCTCCCTGTCTCAGCGGTTTCCCTTATCAGACCCCCATCCGCAAGTGCACACACAAACACATGAACGGAGGAATGCATGAATCTCTCGGTCCACTCACCAGTCTACTTCAGCAAGACGCAGAAAGAACAGTCGCGCACGCACTTATACTCTCACAAGCAAACACCGCTACTTTCAACCTCTCTTCGTGCTTGTATGCATGTGACTTGTGTTCCGTTTGTGGAATAATAACAATATTAGACAAGAACAGGAACCCCTGGCGGTTTTACGATAAAGCCAAAATATAACCAGTTCACCAGAACCGGATGGGAGACAAGCATGACATCGATGACGTGTACCACCAACTGTCAGTGCGCGGTCGCGCACACACACAGGTAACGCACACCACTACTTATTTTGTGGATTTCAGTTTCCGGTTCACCTTTTCTCAATTTTTACCTCACCATTCACGGGAAGCAGAACAGAGCACCTTTACAGTTGTTCGCTCAATGAGGTCAGAATTTGATTCATTCCCAGTTGACAAGATATCGTACCAACAAACGATTTTCTCAATAATGGATTCCAAGGGAACGGCAACTACCACCGCGTGTTTTCCAGTTTATTTCTTCATTCTAATGGCCCTCGTTGGAGGAAACGACGGATGCTCTTAGTGCGATGCTTCGATTCCGAATCAAATCTAACGGAGCGCATCTACCGGGAGAGTAAAGTAGGGGGATAAAAATTCCTCAACGGTACAGCAGACAAACTGGGATTTTGAAATTCGTAATTTTGGGTTTGACTAATGCTGAACTAAACACATTTTCATTCGACCTTGACCGTATAAGCATACGTGTAACTGCCAACTAGCCTATCCGGGTTGTTTTATAGAGAAATTCTGGTACGGCCATCAAAATACGAAAACAGCTCGTGATGGGTGTGATGTGAAAATGACCTTTGGCCAAAATTTGTGAACAATATTCACAGGAATTTCAAACCTGAGGTGGTCGGACATACCTGATACAAAAGTGATTTTAGCGTCCACTTATGGTTTTGCATGCTGCTGGAGTCAGTAGTCTAAAGAGTAACCAGTTTTCGTCTCCTGACATGAAGACCACTTTCCAGCTAATGCTTCTATGGCACAGCTTAACATCAATCCATCATTTTTTGACAATTAATCTATAGCCACTATTATGCATTACATCCCAAAAGAAACACGTCTTTAGGAAATCACTCAGTTCCCTTATTTGAGGAGCGCAAAAAGACAAATAACTGCGAACATCAGAAGTATTCTACCTCCTTAAACGTGTGAGTTTTTCGATCCTGCAAATAGTGGAAACGTAACCTCGTTAATTTCACGCCTCCACGATTAGGCGCTGTATACTAATGAAAATGAACAATGGCCTCTCAAATTTCATCAGAGCAATTTAAAATGTGACAACGGATTAGAGGAAAATAAAATCAGGCAATAGGCTTCAATCTCCCGGACCAAAATACCAAAAATTCATCAAAACAGTTCCATTCGCATCCAATTCAGCTTCAGTTTGATGGGATTTGTTCGTGTGCAAAACTACCTTGGCAGCACAAGTTACCAAATTCTGTGTTGAGTGACATCAGATCCGATTGTTTGACCCTCGTCTAATCGGTCCAAATGCTGCTTTACTGTCCATCTAGTTTGCTAAGTGCTTATACGTAGGCCTCCTGACCTTGACAAAGAATTCTAATTTAACCAGTTAATCCCTGTGTACGAGTAAGCCTATCCATTGGGTGCGTAAAAGACGTTTCTGTAATACTAGTCTTTTCATTTTGATTGAGTTTCACCAATATGAAGTAGAGACACATGAAGATGAAATTGTTTTGTATCTTTTCAGGGGCATTTTGCGCAACACCTAGCAAAACATTCCACCCTTTCAACCACTGCAACTCTAACTTTGGTAACTATATCGTTCTGCTCATCCCGGAACCTTTTGTTGGCAGCCTGATGTGAGGCGGCGACTGCTATCACATTGCCTGTGAGCAGAACTGTGCATCTTTGCGGAAGGGAAGTGTATGAGTCGGAACACCCTTTGCTGCTTCCCAGCAGCGGCGGCAGTTTCAATACGGTCTGCGATTTCAGACTTTTGTCATTTTGGGTTAGTGTACGCACGCAGTTTCTCGGGGAAGCTTATGATAGTCATGTGAGTTGTGAATTCCCGCGTGCAAGGCCTTGGAGAATAGGCTAATGGTTCCTGTAGAGGCCGATTTTTCCTGCGCAATTCTGTTTCGCCTATCTGTTCCAGAGACTTCCTGATGTTAGATACTTTTAGCCCAGTCGGTTTTTATCGGAATTACACCAGTCCAATCCCAATTTATCCGGACGCGGCCACGTTTGGTCTGCTTGAATTTCTTTCGAGATTGTTGGTTCTGCAGTGACGATTCTGTGAAGACAAAATTTCTGTGGTACTGAAAAATAAAGACTACGAAATGGTTGCTTATTCATGGGCTTACAGTTTGTTTAATGTGCACTGAGGTTTCGTGTGCGAATATATATGCATATATATATACACGCTTTTCCAACTGATCTAATAACGATATAGATGAATCTATCTATGGCATGTTTGACATTAATTTAGAAGGATGGTAGACGAAAATATTATGTTGCTTTTCTGTTCTGATAATGAGGTTGTATATGTCGCGCTATGCAATTTATTCAAAAAGGGTATAATGTGAGTACATGACAGCTTGAGGTAGAACTGTGAATGATCAGTAATCAGGAATGGATGTTGATGTTGTGTGCCAACTTGTATGAATGCACAAGTTAGTTAAATGATGGAGTTAGTTCAATAGATTAAATCAAACAGAATCACTTCCAGTTGAGTTACCAAGTCAAGTGATGAATTATACTAGTTTAAAACGGGCACTGGCAACCGAAAAGCTGCACGGAAATTATATACCAAGATTTAATAGAAAAGGTTATTACATCTCAATTTCTGTTTAGATCGTCAACCACTTCGGTGTCGAACAGAATTACATGTCTTCCAATGGAGCTGTTGCAGATCACAGTGTTTTTATTTCTTTCGCACAGCTCTTAATAGGAAACACGAACATGTGGGCTTTGGATACGGCTTCCAAGGACTTGGCCAGTACTTTATCAGGATATGAGAATTAACAGTTGAATTATGACAGACAATTGGTAGAGGTACAATTCGAGAGTTATTCAGATGCTTGTCGACAACGTTATCATACACTGACTGACGCTTTGATGTCAACCTCATTTCAATTGGGAAACGAAATTATTGAAGAAGCTATTCAACTTTTAAGACTTTACAAAAAGCAAGTAGATCAATAGCAGCGGCAAATCTAATTGGGCAATTCCGGATTCGATCCACACATATGCCAGCACTTTCTTATAACACACCAGTAAACATATTGCCCTGATAACCTTCTTAAAGGATGGAGTAATACAAATATCCTAAAGGTACGGTAGGAACAAAATTCACTCACTATCAACCGGATTCTAGAAATCTGAAAATACCAGTTGCTTTGATTTGGTCTAGACTGCAAAAGAAAAATACTAGCAAAAGTTAAATTTGGAAATCGAGCTATCTAAATTTTGTTTCTTTCATTTCCACCCTATAAACATAAAACATTAAGATACAGTGAGGTGCGTTACAGTATTATTTAGTTTAAATCTCACGATAAACTCAATTATCTTTTGTTTAATGTAATTTGTTGGTAGAAGCAAATTTCAATAATTTTTTGAAGGCAGCGAAGAAGGATCGTCTCTCTTCTGAGTTTTTAGCATCGTATTACTTACCCACCCATTACAACCTACTTTAAACTAACTAGTAAACTTTATTCTATTTGTGTCAGAATGCAGATTAACTGCAACGAATATTCCTTAGAAATGTGATCAGGTGAATTGGCAGCGTTATGATTAACGAGTGAGTCCTTAAGGAGGCATAAAATGTCATATTTCGAAACTCAAATAAACATTATTTGATCTGTCAGTTTACAGGTTAGTTTTCTTCTTTCTGAAGTGGACAACCTTATCGTTAAGTGTCTGATGAAGTTTGGCTCACGTTACACGATGGAGCTGTAAATATTCGGTGATTAGGGCTGGATTTGAACCATTCATCTATACCAGTGAGACTTCAATACCACGCGCACTCTACGACCTAAAGTGTGATATTTCACCCAATAATGGTCAGTCGAACCACTTAAGAAGCATCAGTTTTCTAGTAAAATTTCCCAACCGCAAGTAATCCACCAGTAGAATTTTTTGATGAATCAAAAGAATCCACCCTACTGAATTTTACTGTCGTGTTTATCCAGTGAGTAGGGCTGGACGGATTTGACAACTGTCACACTTGCAGTAGTCTCAAGTTTCTCAGTTAACGACTTGTATTCATTTTGGGTGCAGCGTCATGAAGGTAGTGAAACAAACTATGACAGCAACAATCAAAAACAGGTGATGGATCATTTTTCTTGCCAGGTTTCTCTTACAGTTTAGTTCTAGTTGCGGTCTCGGAGGGAAAACTGCATTTGGAAACCATAAAAATTGAATGCTTCACCTGATTGTCTTGCTGAATGCATCGAGACAAAATAAAATTGTGATAAAGTAACGGAACAATCATTCTTTTCAGTTCGCATAAATTCCTAAACTAGAACTTAATGAGGTTGTCAATGGGTTGGCCAGAATCAATTTCTCAAAATAACCAAATTATCACAAATTCGGTGTTTCCATTAACTCACGCGTGACGCAGGCTGGTCGACTAATTACCAATAGTGAATAATTTAGTACCTGCTGCTTACGTGTACCATTTTTGAGGATGGAACTGTCTTACTGGCGTAAGCACAAAGCACAGGAACAAATTTACTTTTTTCATACGAAATACTATCTTGTACGGTTGTGGAGAAAATACTGCTCCCCGACGGAAGCTCCATATTCGCCTCGACTACTGAAAGCCACTATAAAAGTAGAACTGGCATTTTGAATCCCAGACCATTCGCAGAGCAGTTGCAAACAGCCTCTTCCAATGGGACGGAAGTAATGACGGCGATTAACGGTGTCAGTAATTTCATAGCGAAAATGGTGCTCATTATTACTATTACATTGTTAGCATTATTAATAACTGAATGATAATGACTAGGATGATAAAACTGAAATACGTCCGTTCTCTGACTCTGAAACGGAGACCATCTAATAATCTAACCGGAAAATTTCATAATGCATCAAAATACTGCCAAACTTTCTAGTTAGACACCACGAGGTTGAAAAGTGAGCGCAACTTTAAGATGCAACTTGTGCTACTTTCGGCTCACACATTAAACGGGTATCTTCCAGACAGAGGAATGTATGCATAAAAGAGAAGAATACTCGCTACTTATATTGGACACTCCCAATGAAGCAGAACCGCCCCAGCACTTTCATATTAGTCATTCTTTGAAACACGGTGATTTTTTCCAGGAGGTTTGTGTGATCTGTGAATATGTTATTGTTACAATCAGGAATAATGGCCAATGGTAAGCAGCCCTTCATTTATAATGCGTGGAATTTTTAAGCAAGAACACGAATGTCACAGATCGTGGATTTTTACTCTTCATTTACAAGCAAAACCCAGTGGTTTCCGATTTCTATGCACTAGCCAGGCTCTGCGCACAGCAAATAAGAGTGACAACAAAGCACTTTAGTCAAGTCATAAAACTTTCAGAATACATTACCCAAGTTTTTTCTGTTTTTTTTTGCCCTAAATATGATCCAGGATCTAGTTCCGAGGTATGTGGCACATCATCCACAGTTGTTCGTTTACATGCTTAATTGACCGGTAAAAGAGACTTGTGTAACCCGAAATCGAAAATACCACAAGGCTGAAGGTTTTTTCAAGCAGTAATCTGTTTCATTCATCTAACGGGGTTCGAGAGACGTAAATATAGAATAAGTCCACCATCCTTGACTAGTGCAATGGTCAAAACCGAATTTAGTCTGAGGGCTTTACATGTGCCGGACAGATGAACAATTTGCACGGTGATCATAGGATGATATTGGACGGCACTTTTCCGAGTTAAAGTGAAAATGCTCACGCGTAAAATCAAGTGATGTTTTGTTGGCAAAACCTTCTTGCAACCCTCATTGGTATATTCGGCCGAGTCACTCCTTAGCTGACAGTCTTCAGTGGAACATATTTAAGTTAGGGCCTAAGGCAAAATCATCCATAAAAGTCCTGTCTAAACTTACCTACCGGATTGTTTTATTGTCTAAATGGCCTTGTAGTAGACGAAAAGTGATATCAGGTCTTTTTATGTTTTGCTTGAGAGCAAGCTATGAAACCGATAACAAAATTATAAGTAAAAATTTCCTGAAAATGGTTTGCAAACTGGTATCAAAGTTATAGTTAAAATTTTGGCAAGTATCATGCTTGCATTTACTGCTGTGTTTCATGCACAGCAATACGAGTAACAGAAGTATCTCTTTCGTCAGTTTGCCAATGCATAAGTGCTACACTTCAGTATTGGCTTTGAAACAAAAGATAATTCTGGAAGGGAATGTTCGACCGTCAAGACATGGAATGTGGAAGTTCAAAATTTACGGTGTTATTAGATATTTCGAAGAGGAAGAAATCAGTGGTCTGTGACGGCCAAAGCATTTTGAATTTCTAAGGTTAAAGGTTTTTATTTAGAGTGCAAATCTCAGGTTCTTAGTAGAGATCAAGGCAATGGCCTATTGTGTTGTATGCCTATCCCAGCCTATTACTGTTCTATGATTTTTAATATTACACGGAGTATCCGTTTATATGATGAGGGCAAGTAACCTAGACACAGTGTCTTACTCTAGACGAGCAGATGACGGCCGTTAACCTGTTTGACTTCATGGTCGAAAAATGATGGAAGTGATTTGTGAATAAACATGTTCTCCCATGGGACATCCTTGTGGATAACAATAATTTTTTCCTCAAATCCTGTTTACCAACCGGTAGTTGGTCCATCGATAACCAAAACACAAGAACAGATTCTCTCACCTTGCTTGAGATGACATTTGAATTAACAAGCAGACTATCTTTGTCGGGGTTGTAAACATCACATCAAGTCTTTAGTCTATCGGAAAAATGGTTGTTACGAAAACCAAATAGTTGGCTGATTATCAGCACTGACGATAAAATCGGTTTTTGACCACATACATGCCCCCCCCCATGTTCATCCATCATGTTTTATTTAATAATGTATGTACCTAAGTTAATCCACTGAATTTTCAGCAGACTAGAGAATGTTTCCTGTTTTACATCATCCACGTTTTTGCGATAATGAATCATATTTGCAACGCAGTCTGGTACATATGCGATGATTTGAAACAAGATGTCTATTCGCATTGTAAATGCGTCATTATTCGGGAAAGTGAAAAGCAAGATAACACTGATGGAATTCGGTCTTTTATCAAATTACAACAGCAATCAAACGATGACTTAATCTTCTCAGTCTTTATATATGATCTTTAGGAAGTGTGATTTTAACTCAATATTCTTCTGTCACAACCAAACAGGGTTACACTCATGAATATGGACCAGCTGGTCTAGATTGTTATTGTCGATTCCAGCTGAATGCAGCTACAATGTAATATCACCCGTTTTTCCCACCTCAAATCCAATCCCTCATTAACCGAATCGCTCGCCCGCCCTAATCATTGGCACAATTCCTGACCCAGGTAGATGGCCAGAGATACTAAACAAATACCCACTGGATTCCGTCTATCGTACAACTGTCTATTTATCGTTGCAACTCACGCAATCCGGAAAGAAACAAACCTGGCTTCCAACAGTTGTGTTCACTCGAAATGAGTACATACCCTCAACCATCTTTGGATTAGCTGGTACTGTTACTTTAAATTTAGTTTTCGTCCTTTCACCCCCCCCCCCAAATTCTATCAGGCAGTAAAATCCTCATTCACATGGTGTGATCATTTAACCCACTTCCATTACTGCACTGAGCTTTCTTGTTTCCCGTGCAACTATTGCATTACGGCTTCACCAACTCAAGCTGGGTGGCGTGAATTAAGCTGTACGTTTGCAATTATCTTGTTATCTTCATCCATATAACTCATTACAGTTCGACTATACTTCGGCTTGGTTTCATGTTCAGCTATATGTAATTCCTACTCGGTTTGAAGACGAGATAGCTGATATCCCATGGACTGTTGATGCTTTAGTTAGACACATACAACACGAAAACTTCCGAAATAGTCATATCAGAACCGCTAGATGAAAAATTAATGGTAGGAAAATTGTCAACAGTTACCAGGTTTATTAACGAAAAGCACCTGCACAAAGTGACACTCCACTGACTAGGCTGCCACCTATAAGTAAATTATCCGCTGTCTCCGATGGTTAACGCTGAACTGCTTGCCTAGGTCAAATCGGGAAAAACAGATTTCCTCTCAGATGTTTCAAACACTGGTACAAAAAACAACTTGACAAAGTAACACACTTAAGGCTTGTCAAGAAATTGGACGTGTTATTAGGGTTTTCAGATCCGAACCCGAAATATTATGACTTGATGTGCTCTAAAAACGTGTCATAATATATGCAGAGATTGTTTACGCCGTGTTAACGTTTGTAATTTTTGTCCTGTTAGTCAGCAGAACTGAAAGCAATGTTTTCGTTGCATCACCGGGTTTGTCCAATTATCCGGAAATATGTGGCAGTCGAGATTCTTTGATTTCAATGAATTAGGGCATTAATTTACTTGAGATCAAGTTAAGTTGTTGGCTGAGGAGATTTTCGATATTCTAAAGATTTGCAGTATAACTTTAAATTTTTCTATTTGCCGAAATGCGAAAAGTGTAGGCTGATGAATTCCGTATCCTGGTTAAGTTTGCTGACTGCAAAGACTGACATTTAGACAAACATGGAGTAAGCCAATCAGGTTGCGGCTGATCACCGCACAAACTCACACGCCGCACGGCACACAGTCAATCAAAACGGTGCGTGCACGACCGACTGGAATTTTGACTCTGACACAGCAACCTAGTATACAGCCCTTTGCCAAATCCTGATCACATATGGCTAACTGGAATTCTCTAAAGTAGAAATATTTCAAGTGAGCATGTTCTTTCCTCGTAATTTCTGCTGTTCTCATCCTCGCTTTTAATGGTTTTGTTTTTTAATGTCATCTACCCAGTAGATTGTTTCTTCCCTTTAGCATTATCAATTGTGATTGATACGAATAAACTGTAGGATATTAAACTGAGAAAATCTGTTCGGATTTATATATTGTGGTCCAGTAGGAGATTAATAGAAGCTATATTTCATCCTTCTGTGATTCTGCTGCGCTTGTAAACATCGTGACTTCTGCCAACTAACCTTGAATGTCTTCTTCACTACCCTGGTTTTGAATTAAATTTCTTCACAGGCAAGAGCACTGACCCGGATCTGGGAATTACAAAACCATCAGAGCGTCAACTAGTGAAAAACTCAAAACTAATTATGACTCTCAAATTATTGCCTCCAGTTGGAAGTTATAACATCATGGAGTCATGATTCAATTGATATTAACCATTGTTTGACTGTTCGAATCACACATTCATATTTAGGAGTCGATTCTAATATGAGAAACCATCCCTACTTCAGTGTCACGGGTTTGTCACAATGAGAGACAGGAGTTACTTAATGCCCGACTTGTGACTAGAAAGATGTTTGGAAGTGGCTCATAGTGAATTCCAACATCGACCGAATAATTACCAGGTTAATATGACTATCAGAACAGCGGTATTCCATGTTCCCGATAAATGTTTGCACTTGATTACCGAAATATTTATATTCGTTCGTCAGCAACATTGTGAGTTTTTTCGGAATCAAGGTAGACAAAGAATACGATTGCGCGGTGTAACACAATTTCCCCCCGTTGATAGTTTTTCTTGCATCTGGTCTGATGCGCACTTTGAGTAATGTGCGAACTAGAATATTAGGCCACAGATTCTTTGTTTTAATCCGTACAACGTGCCAAAGGAACATTTTAGTAGAAAAAAATGTACACTAACTGGCTACCGTATGATGATCATGACTAAAGCATCTGGACGGAATGAAGTTCGGAAGGTATAGAAAATTCGATGCGCCATGTGTTGAGTTTATGTATATAATTGCTGCAAAGTCAATAACAGCGTTGTCGGTAGAATACGTAGTTGGCTGACGTTTCCCAAAAGCTACTCGAGGGCAAAAAAATGAAATTATAATTATGTCTGAGTGCATGGTGGCTCCCTGGTAAGAGTACAATTCGTTTCAGTTGACCTTATTCGCCAGCTCGTGTCATCTCAGTTGGATTCAAAATATTCTTTTAATCTGATGTGATTGCCACCAGGGTTACTAACAAATCAACATCATTTAATTAACTTTTCTTATTGTGATGGCAAAGTCTACAGTAATTACTATTGCCAGTACTACTTTTATTTAACACAAAGTTCACATCTAGCACTACTATGACTTCTACTAATTCGATTACCACTACTACTGCAACTACTATTACTACTACTATAGTTACTGTCGTTACATCTGCTGCCTGAAAGACTTAACAGTGATTTTAGGGAAGCAAAACGAATTTCAGGTAAAAACATCTGGTTTTACAGTGATCATTAGATTTCTTTATTTTCTGCTCGCGTTAGGGAACGGTTTTATTTTCCATCTTTCCAAATATGTCTACTAGTTTTGCACGGAAATTGCGCTGTATAAATTTTATTGTGTTATATTATATTGCACTGTATAGACTTTTGCGACACTAAATAATGTCGCATTTCAGTCAAAAATGTGAGGGTAAAAAATAGAATAGGGGGAAAAGAAACTAATAAAATAAAAATTAACCGAAAACCAAAATGATCACGTGTTATATTCTCATCAGGGTGAAACAAGTGACAATGAATCTCAGTGAAGTGATTAGCAGCGAGTATGGAGATATGCTTGGGCCTTTGCATATGCAAAAATTGGCAAACTGCCATATTTTAAGCACAGTATACTGAAAATCTAAGCATTTTCATCAGAAATCAATTGACTGGCTCCTAATTTTGCTTGCCCAGACTGAGTGAGAGTACGAGCTTCTTTCAGTAGGGAACGCTGCCAATAGAAACTGCAAAATTTTCGTTTACTGTATGTTGTAGTATATAATCTTTGAATTCACAACTGACAGCTTTGCCACTCCTTTACAGTATTCAAATGAAAAGTCCCATTTTGTATCTATGTTCTGAGTTTCCGTTTTTCTTTAAGTGCACAATATAAAATAGCCATCTCTTCGTTTCTTTCTCGCTCTGGCTATGTAAACGCAGTGGATTCTCTCGGATTCCAGCTACTCTTTGGTCACACTGAGCAAACAGTAAATTTGGTTTTTTATTACCTTCAGAAGTTGAAGGATCTGGGAAATAGCAAGGCAGAATTGCTATTCCTATCACAGGTTTATTATTCTTGCAGGAAAGTATTTGGCTTCAGCGACGACTGCTCACAGTTGCTTTCAGCCACAC
Organism: Fasciolopsis buskii; assembly: GCA_008360955.1. Classification (NCBI taxonomy): domain Eukaryota; kingdom Metazoa; phylum Platyhelminthes; class Trematoda; order Plagiorchiida; family Fasciolidae; genus Fasciolopsis; species Fasciolopsis buskii. Next base: position 103,451 of record LUCM01003225.1, on the reverse strand, counting down.
GCATAGCAGTATTGTCATTCACATGTTGCGAGGTCTGCTAGCAAACAGAGGCTAGGGTTTCCTCAATTTGCAACGATTTCCAATATCTCAAACAAGTAGACTGTTTTAATCAAATTAAAGTTCAGACCACATGGCATCCTTAGTCCTAAATAGCAGAATCTCCGTGGCGACTTTCAGTTCCGTTCCATTATGCTAATCGACCAGCATGGGCGGAAGTTAATTAGGGCATCGCATGATCTTTTTGAGAGAAGTGACGTACTAGATAGGACTTCATGTAGTTAAATGTAGCACCTATCACAGTATGCCTTCAGTGCAGCAGACCAAAAGCAATGCGCATTATGCGGTTTAAATGAATGCGTGGCTGAAAACTTATCACGATAGTACGTGGTGTCACCATAATTGCCGGTGTCATCGTTAGATTAGCTAACATACATATAATCGATTTTTTTCGACAGTTTTTATAGCTTAAATGAATGGAGCCGCCTCATCTTGAAATTTGGCATTATTCAAGCAGTAATTCACTTGGTCTATTCACGGTTCTCAAAAATGAATCGCATTACCAATTGCTTCAAGAAGCAATAGATATTTAAGGGTTAGTTTTCGTGGTAGTTAGAAGCTGACAACTTTTGTTCTTATAATTTGTCACGGTAAATGCAATTTTTAGACAAACTCACGTTCAGTCAGCGCATCCGGTTAACAAAGACAACAAAATTACACACCTCTGTAAAGGTGACAATGAATGAGATTTTCTGAGCTGACTATTTTGCAAGGAGATGAACTTCTTCAAGTTTATTCCCATTCTTACGGACATTCTCGTCTATCAGATACATGGTCTGGATAAAAACAATCAAAATTCAACAAAATAATGACAGCTGCAACGTCAACTGAGAATTGTTTATTTGAACTTTGCGAACCAGACGGTTACAAAGAATGACAACAATATCTGTCCAAAAGCATAATTTCCAATCCCATTTGTTTTGAACTAAGGGGCCCCACCTGCGATTTTTCAGTCGTGGTAACGAATCCTACTGGCGAAGGGAAAATCTGCATACGCGTTTCACAATGCACAGGGTACAATGTTTTTCCCACTTTTGTGTCCCATGCAAATTCGAATATTTTCACTGGAACAATAGGTTTACATCGTTGTGGGCAACTATTGACATCTGACACACTAAACGATTGGGGTACCGAGAAAATCACCGACACCTAAACAATACACCTATGTGCACAGCGTGCTTTGGTCAAATTCATCCTCCTGAAATAGTATCAAGACATCGTCGCAATTCTCGGATGTTTTCCTGACATGCCTTAATGTTGCCTTTGTGCACGATTAAGTAAGCTTATTTGGATAAATCTGCAAATGCTGCTTCTTTCTATAGAGTACGTGAGACCGTTTGGGCAGCTCATTGTTTATGCGAAATTAAGGAGCTCAAAATCCGGGAGATTTTGTAGTAGCCGAAGAACTTGTTTCTAGTCTCCAATTTAGAAAACGCTTAATTCAACTGAAACGAACCTGTGATTTAAGTAAAAAATCAATTTTAGGCATTTTTGACAAACTAATCAGGTTTTGTATGCGATTGCACGCAGAAGTGTCTAGCTCGAAAGAGACCTTAAGAAGCACACTGCTTAGTTCACGAGTCAGATCTAGGTATCATGTTAGTGAGTGTATTTTGATTTCTCATTTTTGAGTAGTGAACTTGCTTTGACTAAATATTTTATGAAATAGGCCAATGGCAATTGGGGTTCTTTAGAAATGTCACGGAACTGCAAAGATCTTTGGCGAACAATTTTCCTTATTCGTTGTTGGTGATATCTCTGACGGAAGACGACTATGCTGCGTATGTTTCTCTTAACTTTCTTAGGAACCACTGGCGCAAAGCTACAAAACAGGCATATTCTTGTGTGCTGATAGTCAGTAACAATTTCATGACTCGTAGTACTCGTGGATTACGAACCACCCATCCCTAATCACGTTTTAGTCAACCCACCCAGTGTCCTCTTAGATCTGACGGCAAAAAATGCTTCCATAAAAAAGCTAGCATCGTAACTGGAAAGTGTCTTCTTTGATTAACCGGTTTACTGCTTCTCAAATGAATTTCGTGAAAGATAATTGCCTCCTGCATTAATCTGGCTGGTCTTCGGGAGGTTCCCACATAAACAAACCGCAGCACAACTACAAAGTAATGAAGCTTTTGTGTGTGTAAAGTAACTGACACGATTACAGAATTAACTTGGTAGATACTGGTTCCATCCATAAGTAAGCTTACATAGTTCAGGAATGACATCCACTCCATGGGCTTGAATCACATTAAAATTTTCCTCCATTTTGTAGTCAAGTGACACTAAAATTGTTCTAATGCATGCCATTTGATATGAATAAACTGCAATCAGCCCATAGCTCGTGTATTCATTTAAGGGAAAATACTTCATAGAAAATGAAACTACATTAATGGACCATATTATGAAGTTTGAAATGACATTTATCAAGTTATATGTTAATATCTCGCAAAATCTCTACTCAAAAACACCTTAAGGAATGCCTAAAAGTAGAAATGATTTGCATGTCCAACTATTTTAGAATACCGTAAATTCCACGCAAACTAGCCACGAAATATGGCATCCAAGCCTTTGTGATTATTTTAAACTACCACTTGTTGATTACCTCATTAGTAGCTATCCACAGTCCATTTTAGAGTGCCGAGTAACTCACCCACTCACCTGAAAACAGTGTGATCAGTGAATCAATCCCCGGTGAATAGATTTTCCAATGAAATCCAAGGCCAGTTTAAATTGATCATGAAGCCTGATTTTAAGCAGCGTTTGGTGCTGCACACACCCAGAAACGTGTCCTCCTTTCTTTCCAGATAGTCCCAGGCTGGTTGAACACTGTGTCTAGTTGAACTTCTATCAGACGATATACTATCAACAATGCGAAACTCAATATTTTATACACAAGGGTGCACCCCACAGCTAGATGTTAAGCAATTCATGTTTTGTACACAATCAAGATGAATAGCAGACCGGTGGACAAAAAATATGGCTAATTAGAACAAGTTCTGTGGCAGTCAAAGCTGTACACGCCCACTAATTAGAATCACTCTGTTGGATTGACTCAAAATCACGTACAGTCACCCATATTTTGACTAAAATCAATTGGTAAATTTTATTCCCCATTTTTGTGTCAATACTGTTACTATTCGTTGCAGGCATAGAACAAAAATAATACAACAGTCTATCCTGTTGTTAGGTCTGTTGTTCGATTAAGGCGAATTTCTTACTTATATTAACCCAGGTTTTAAAAATCCGTAATTCCATTTTCTATGACCCAATCACTGCTAATTCTTGTTGAGATAGACAGTCGGGCGCGATAAGTAACGGTTAACACGTAAAAGCCAAACGGCAGCGAGAACACTATCTACTCGGTCGGTGTGCTAATCATACGATTCTTTATGTCTAACTTCGCTAATTAATATCCGGAATGGCGAAATGCCAATTCTGTGGGTCGTCTTGTAAGGTGGTTGCGAAATTGTTTTGATATGGAAAGGCTTACCGCATCTCGCCTTCCGGGTGCACATTGTACTTGATCTTCCGTGTTGATCGTGAGATGTTAAGGCATTTCAAGGTCTTGAATGGGTTCTTCGTAAAATCTGCATTATGTTACTGGGCTTGAAAAATAAATTGACAGTTGAGGTCCAATCTGAATGTCACCAATTCTTTGTTTAAGAAGAGGTAACCCTAACGGCTGCTACAATTTAACGCTTTACTTGATGAGTGCCGGCGGTAATAAACGGGGAACTACTGAATCGTCAAAGGGTCTAACGAGCCAACGTATTGTGAACAGTATGACTTTATTTGCATCAAGCTACGTAATATTGTAAACCCATTTTTATGTTTAACAGTGGTCACTTAGTTTAAGACTCTCTCACTCGAAAATTTGAGATCCAGTTCTCAACTCGGTCAGCCACTTTGGTGTCAGGTGAAACTTTCCTGCCTCCCTGCTCGCTTCTACGTCCTATATGTAAAAAACCATTTATGTCCCATCCCAGTTCCTCTGGAACATTTAAAGGCTGCGACGTTTACTACATCAAAAACACTACATTCAAGCTATATTTCTATATATATAGTTTTCAACCCCTCTAGCAAATATACTCAAGCTAACTTATTTGCTAGATCTTGAACAATTCGTTAAGGCAGCATTTTGCAGGGAGACAAAATCTAACTAAAAAGTAAGTAACCTCAGTGAAAGTACGAATTTCGGTTCGATTCCCTTGTTTGATTCGCGTCCTGTTTGTCTTCTGGTCAATCCTATCGTAAATGACTGGTTGGTGAATTGGTCACCAGACACTTTGGTGTGTCATTCATCACGAAGCGAATTTGATGCTGTTGGCTAAGACTCTATTGACTTCCGCACATTTCAATCATGAATATCCCATCATTCATTCGTTTTAATTTTCGTCACCTTTTTTCTATTCCATCTTCCTGGTCTAGGCAGCCAAGTAAATAAGTTCAAAGAAATAAAGATGCATTATCAAAAATAAGAGGCAATATGATGTTTCATTTTATTTCTTCCATACAAAATAATATTTTTATGGGAGAATAACAACACTGTAAGTTTTGCGAATAAAACAGTTTGCTGTCTATCAATTTTTATTAATGCGCCACTCGGTTAAATCCTACTTAAACAGAGGTAATATTTCAAAAGGACAATGAATATTTTTTTAAACAAATCATCAAATATATTTCCAGTCAGATAGTGAAAAGACAGATGACCTCTCATTTTGGAACTGACCTTTCCAATGTAAAATTGAGTACGAGACAAAGTGGCACTATATTTCTAATAGTTCTTTAACAGACCCGTGAAGAATCATCTCCGATCTATATTTGGTAGTCACCATGGATTTACTTTTTCCTTCAGTCCGATTATTTGAGGGATGCACCTGATTATTTAGATTGCATTATAAAAATAATGTAATGAAAATCTGATGCGGATTTTGTAAAGTATATCCGTGACTGTGGATTACCACGGACGTTGCATCTTTGACACCAAACATGCAACGCACTGCACTTCGTTAAGGAATGTGACATTCGGTTCCTAGCCTTTGCGTGAAATTGACAATCTGCTACTCTTAGGTGCATTTTGTACTTTCATCGATTTTCAAAATCTTTTTAAATTTCAAGATTAAAAAGTATCATTTGGAAATGACAGATTCTGGAAACTGCTTGAGCTTCTTAGAATGTTCTAGTGTGAGAAGTAGAACAAAAAGACTTCAGTTACTGGCACCAACAAGTTACGGCATGACAAGTCACAGCGAATTTTCGTATTCCATCTGATTACATCATCTACTTGATAATGAACTGGAGGTTCATTTTAAATTCTTCCCACCGCGTGTATGTGAACAGTTTGGGGAGATTTTGACCTCGAAGCAGTTAGGGTCTCACACATTAGTCAAAGATGAATAAAATTCTCTGCATTTAGGCCAAGGTCCAAAAGTCTAGTTTGGGGGCCAGGTTAAGTTTGGTTTATAATTCTGCCGTAAATCAGAACCAGAATATTATTTACCTTGACATTTTTTCCACTGTTGCTTGAAGAACCCTAAGGGTGCGTTTCAAATTTTTGGTGCAACGTTTCGTGGAATGTTGCAAATGTTCACTGTGAATCTGATTGGATAACTCACTGTTTGTTCAATTTCCCCTTTCGGCGAGCTTGTAAAATTCCGCTTAGGTTCTAAAAATCACGGAAAGATGCGATTTAGATACGATTCAAAGCTACAGAGAGATACCAACAATAATTCAGCGTCTCATGTTCTGAACAATATTTCTATTTCCCCTAGGTTGAATTAAGTTTACACTTCGGAGATACAGAAACCAAAGTAGTTTATTGGACTTTTTGTCAAGTTGCACAAAGAACTGACGAGCCTGAGGACTAGGCTTTATTAGTTTCCTGAGAAGTAGGCCAAATTTTAATGATAAAGACCATGGCAGAGCGAATTAGAAGAATTTTTATTCTTTAAAATGGCTTGTGTTTTTCTATCATTTTCTAATAAAGACGCTTTTGCTTCAAGCATTGTCATCAGAACGTGTTACACTAGTCTCTCCCTCTCCACTGCGTTTTCAGCACAAAGAATGGGCTTCGGTTGTTCGAATGACTTGTCCCAGGCAATGCATGGGATTCCCAGACGATTGTTTTATTCCTTGATTCTCCTTAGCACTCTAGTCTACACTTTGCTCATCGTACAACAAGTATACTTTCAGTCAAATTTCAAGTGGAACACTTGTGGATTTTGCAGATTTTACGGAAAATCTTCGTCACATGTGAGTTTGAGTATTGTATTTTGACTGCTCTGCCAAATCAAAGCAAGCACTATGCATGAATAATGTTTAGTGACTGTTTTGTTGTTAATCCGGAGCAAAAATTCGCGTGCAATTTTCGTTGAATGCTTTGTTTAAACATCTTTATTTGCCCACATTCAACAGGAATGTCTCCGGATACCGTTGCTCGATTCCTCATAAGGAGCAGTGTTGTAGACGATTACGAATTTCATTGATAACGACTGGCCGTTGGAAAATTGTCTGTGCATGCACATACTAAGAAAACCAATCAAAGATGCTAGCGGGAGTAACCAGTGTTAACTCTCCTTGTTTTGATAAAATCTTTGCCCGTACTATCGGGAATCGGATTACTTTTGGGCTGAAGTTATTCAAATTAGGCTCACTGCTCACATTCAAAAGAGGTGTTGATCGGAACTGGCGATAGTCAGATGGATGAAAAGTAAAATTCCGTCTGAAGATCTTCTGGTTCCTTTTTTGTTCTCACTCGAAACCTGAATCAACGGGGGGATTGAAACTGGAGGCCTTAACAGCAAAACTTTTACCTAAGATCAATCAGATATCTTTTGTCTAAATCAACTAAAGTCATAAGACACTGCTACCGATGCCACATCTCTTCTACTGTGAATCTGTTCGGCGTAGCAGCCGAGCAACCAGACAAACAGGCGAGGATGTGATACTGACATACAAAACTAGTTTGTCTCATACTCCCGTTGGCTGCATGATATATAAATCGAAAATGAATGAAACTTGACTGGAGATACCAGTATTCACTCACACGTCATCAAAAACTTAAACTAAAACTTGTGACGCGATCTTAAGCATAACATTATCAGCACTGAGTAAAAACCTTACTTGCCCTTCCTCAATTCTTTCGGTTTCCGATTATTTTGTGCTAAATTCTCAGTCAGAATCAGTGCACACAAAATAATATAATGGATTAAACAGATTAGCTCGCCTATCCAGCTTTTGTTTAAATGCATTTCTCATTTATTTCTTTGCAACTGCTCTCAGTGTTCGCTCGTATGGATGCTAAAATTAAGACGTACTGGAAACTAGAAAAATGAGTTACTTAACAAACCAAATTGTTTTCAGCAAGCAAGTTAGAACTGGTTTATCTGCGAAAGAAAGATGTTAAAAACGAGGATAGAAATGTGAGAATTGACTGTCCGCACGCCTCCAAAATTTAGGTAAAGTCACATTTGTCTTTTTACATGATTCTTCCTGATATAATAATATCATCTAGAGTCAAAGTCGGCAAGAAAGCTTCCATAAACAGGTCTAAACAAAGACGAGTTGCTTATCCATTGATCATTGCTGTCAACCTACCCAAACGATAGAGAATTCTGAAAATCCGGCACTGAAAGCAGTATTATTTTGTTCCGTATCCACGGTATTTTCTATGACCACATAAAAGTGGAACGCTTTTGAAATTTCCGGGATCCATTGTTCCGTGGATACGGTTAGTGCATCAATTATTTGATCAAACTGATGATGAACGAAATGTTAACCGCATGCTCGCTCACTTTACATCAAGAAAAACTTGACATTTTTTAGCATACTGTACTAGTCATTGTAATGCTCAAAATCTGATCACTTAAAAGGTTACCCGGTCTTTGCAGCTTACTCAATAGGTTACTTTATAACGTTTAAACGACGTCAAAATTTGGTTTCAAAGGACATGTTATGACCATTTCTGATCAGTTTTTTTTCAAAGCAACCTTTGATTTGGACAGCAACTTCTTCAGGTATTGTCTGAAGATTTTGCATTGTGGACAGACTGTGTATGAATAGAGTATAATGGTTATTCCTAGGTGATTGCAGAATGTAAGCGCGATTTCGGACTGACGACGGAAGATCTAATCGCAGGGGCGTGGATGAACACAACGTCTGTGCACCACTTGGAAAGCCAGTATTCTAAACCCGTCCCAGAGATTAGGCTTTTGTGAAACGATTCCGGTGGTCAGGAAAATGTTCTGTGTGCAATAGTGCACTGTAAGCTGCACGGTACGGAAGCGCGTTATACTGGTCCCTTTATAACGAACAAAAATGTAGCAAACTAGATTCTACTATTATTTTTGTCATGAACGTAGCTGTCTCTGCTTCACTGGAAACTAAGATCGAACGGCGAAAGATAACAATTTAACCCCAATAGCCTTAAGCTTGCATGCTATACCACGCTGAAGAATGTAGTGACCTGTTTAAATGACCACAGGATTCAGTTAAAGAAACAGGTAGGAATGCTTCCCAAAAATGTGAAAATTGCAATAAAGCTTGGGTTATCTGTCTTAGACAGACAGAATGAAGCACTGAGGAATGATCGTAATTGAAAGGAAGGTTTGCGGTATCCAGAAATTTTACGCCTGCAATTAAGGATGCAAAAGTTCCATGCCTGATTAGTTCTGAGAACGCATGGTTTATATTCATCACAACAACGGTAACGAGTTTCGTTTAAACGAGGCAGTGCCTTGCGCTAATGAGTTGTCTCAGTACTGGAACGGAACTTAATACTGATCATTTCACGAAGTGCACAAGAATTACGAGGTTCCTTAGATTCTGATAAATGTATTGTCACCGCTGGCTCCAGGGAAGTCAGATAACAAAAGATAACGTAATTTCGGTGAGAAGATAACGTTATAGAAACTAAAAAATATGTTCAAGTTGGAAAACAGAAATTCCCAGTTTTGTCTCATTTCTGGACAGCCTTCCGCTGATATCACCTTCAGTCCAAAATTTTCAATAAGATTCTTTGGTAATTTTGTTTAAATATGGGCAAATTGTGAAAATACACCAGAAGCTTCGGCTAGGATCTGAGTGTTCGTGACTGCACGATCACGGTGTTTGCTCTGGTGTCAACTGTCATTGTCAACGTCACACTTTTGTTGAGTGGGAATATTTATCCTCTCATCTGTCAGAACAAATTATATCCTGGGATCGAACTAGCTATTGGTGAACTCAAAACTCCCGATATCGATACTGTTCAGATAAGAACCAAAAGCAATTCTAGATCACAGTAATGTCACTCCTTCATCCATTCAGATACTAAGCTAAGTTTTGCCACGTCACAAATAAGTCAAACGCGTACAATTTGTACTAGTTCTCTCCCGATAATTCAGAAGAGTAATTTTGTTGTTCTGCTTATTAGTGAAGATGAGCCCAGAAACGAAATTAAAATTAAAGATAAGTTTTGTGCACACGTTTACTGACACCAAGATACAACCTTAAACGGACTCAATGAATAATCGAAATGAATCAATAAACAATCGGTTTATTTACAGACCTCTAACAATGTTTATTCAGTTTAGCCACTGAAGGCTGTCTCATCAGGTGCTAGAAAAACCAATAACGAATTTGCTGTTAACTTGCAATCCCTTGGCATCACCCTACAGTATTCCGCCCTAGGCCGCTCATTCTCCCCTGTATCGTGACTAAGGAGCTGTAGGTCACGATTGGGGGAATTTCTAACGGAAAGTCAAAAATTTCGACTTATATTCAAACTTTGACGAAGCAGAGCGTGTATAATCCAGCTTTATAATGCCATCACGACATAAAACCTTCAGCTGTTGGCTCTTACGCAGTCCCAGAATGATGACTAAATAGCAGAGCTGATACCTTGGATATCATTGATGCACCGGTACTTCGTAGACCGGAGACTTTACACTACTTGCATTAGTCCCTGTATTTAGTCTGCACAAGATGTTAGTGCAATTTCAAGCAGTTTTGGACGCGTTAGATGTTTTGCCCTCACGCCTTGCGTTCATTTGTAAGTCTACCAAAAGTCCTAACGCAATGCATCCTAAAACATTCAGATTACCTTATAAATGCAGATTTTTGTCTTGCAGTTCTCCTTGTACCACTGCACATCTGCTTTATTCACCAAAGAACCATTTGGGGCGATCCGTCACACTTAAACGGTGTCCGAGAAATGTTGGCTTCATCACTGGATAAACAATGGATACACGTCAACTTTATTGCAATTGATGTTCGTGGAATAGTAAACACATGGATCACATAGAGGGTGCACATTTATGTAATTTTTACAGTCAGCAACTGTGCTATTCTTTGCCATCTGCTTTATGCCGGCAAAACATTTAAAAATGATGCAGGCTATAATCCATTACCTTTCTGTCCTTGCTGGTGCGCTCCAAATCTCATTCGGTTCCCACTAAAGCTTTCACTAGTGTTTTAACTTCTTTGAAATCATTTCAAATTACCTACCAGAAAGCAGAGAATTCGCTAGGATTTACGATCTCGAAACTTATGTAGATCTTGCTAGTGAGCATCGTGCTTTCTTGTTGTAAAGGTGGACTTTCTATTTCTTCATCATTTATTTAGTCCGTCTCCTTAGTCAGGATATCTTGGAAATGACTTAAATAGTAACTCATCTGGCGCGCAAACAGCATTTGCAATGCTATAAATAACGTGGTTATTTCTTTTATTTTGCTGAAGAAATTTATCACTTTATAACTGTGAGGTGTCGATTTCTCGGAACTTTTAGCAGTGCGTACTCCCGAGAATGCTGCTGACTGCAAATATTTGAGCACAGTTTATCATCTTGGGTTTGTCTAGGATTTGCTATACTTTAGGCGTGCTCCGTAAAGTAGCATCTCACATTGGATTAGTTTTACGCACTGATCTACTAAAGCACATTTCACAAGCGTACCACAAACGTTACTCCCAATAAGAGTGAGGCGAGAATTCGGGACCTCGAGATTTGCCAGACCAGGCATTGGTGGGCATAGCAACCAGCATTTGTGAATTTATCACCAGTGTTTGATTCGAAATGGCAGTTCAGCATGTTGGGATGGTACCACGTCAAACGAACCACTCACTTTATTGTTATCACGAATAAAGAATTATTTTAGGAAATTAACTCATAGGGAACTACTCTAATTTACTTCGTTCTAAGCTTCACATATGCTGTAGCTTGAGCCGTCAACTGCTCGGACGATTGGTACCTTCTTGGCGAATATCCCAGTGAATTAAGTCTGTTAGGATTCTAGCAACTAAAACCTTGCTGTCATAGGTATCGCGGCAAAAGTTTATTTTTGGTATGAAGTTTTATGATACTTAATTTTATAAACTTTCCCTAACACGAAGAGAAAAACATACTGGATTAGGTAGTTGTCAAACATTTGAAAGGGTAAACATCACTCAGACTGAGAGTTAATATTTTACTTCTTCTGATGGTCACCCAAAATCAGCTGGTTCACTACTTTCATCCTATTCTTATTTTTCAGCAAATAGATTGCGACTCGTCCACCATACACCTAGCATTCATGGTCGGGGGCGCAGAAACAACGCGCCAGATGGTCACATTGATAAAGTCAATATTGTACCACATAGTTCATAGCAAAACTTGTCAATACAAATCTGGGAGCATTCAAGATCCACTGGTCCATTTCCACCTAGTGGTCGACAAACAGGCGCGAGTCAGTTTAGAATCACTACTTCCAAGTTGGCGACTGCCGAGGATTCAGTTCGCTTTTTATAATTTTGGACCGTATAAGGTAAGTTACAAACACATTCAATGGTGTACCCATGTCTGGGAGTTGAAATTTTCCAGTGTGTAACAGAATAAACAGGGCAAACTTTCACCGACTTGTATTGGCAACATTTGATCATCTCATTGACTTAGCGCGATGCGAGAGTCCTGTGAACTCATCATCATTCCTAGCCACTCAACTGAAAATTCAGAGAACGATCAAACATGGCAAATAGAACTGCAGCATTTTATAATCCTATGTTCATATTCTTGGATTCGTCTTGCAAGATGTGAGGTTTCAATTGATCCACCAAAAGAAACGGGTTTTTTCTTTTGTAAGCATTACATATGATGAATAGATTCGATAGTGGTTCAGTGGATCCGGTGTGTTCAGAAAACATGCAAGTAAATCTTATTGCTTCACAGTTCTATGGCAGAGCCATGTGATTGTATTATTTCTGATTACAGTCTCTACGCAACTAATCCAAGTTTTGATAACCAAGCTGATCGTCATTGCGCCCCGCTGAGTGCAGGTCCATTATCCTCAGTTCTAGTCTGCACGTTCGTGTGAGTTTTACCGTCTCACTTTCCATATTTTTGAACAGATTTTGTCAGTTTGACTCCTTGTCATCACCATTCGTATTGACTGTCCAGTATCTGCATTCATTGGGGAGGATCCATGAACAAAAACGCGTACTAGTATTCCACGTCCCTAAAACCTTCACGTATTAATTAACAAATAAATAAGCCAGCTGACAGGTGCATTATTACGTAGTATAAACAAACTTGTATCTTCTCGAAATCAGCATTGAATACATGTTAAGTTTTGCCCATGTAGATACTTTCGATTCCACAGTTTCGATAACGTTATATTTGACTAGTGCAACTTCATGTTAATTAAAATTACAGACAGAAATTTCGAAGTTCCATGGTGATGTGTCGGTCTATTGTACATTCAAAGTCGTTGCAGACAAAGCACCGTTGGTTAAGAATAAGTAATCTGTTAAAACAAGTACCCAAAAGAAGAGAAGTGAAATAAACCCCAGAGGGCTGAAAATTTCCTGCAAATAATCCCACACAGCCCACTGAAAAATAAGGTGTGACGAACAAACTTGTTTATGCTTATACGCAATTATATCAGTACACAGCATTACATGTGAATTAAGGCAAGTGTGAGAAGGGAATGATTGATTACAGTTTTATTAATAAAAACTTGTCCTCTGTGGTGTGTGTTCGTGTGATCTCGTATATATGAAATAGATCGCGATTGAACTTAGAAGGTGAGAGGACGCAGTTCACATCCGCAATCCAGACCTGTAAGGGATACGAGAGATTTTCAGGGTTTCGGGTGGGTCACAGGAGTTTCAATGTTTTCGGGAACCTAATTAGATGTCTCACAGATAGAACAAAAAGAATATATACAGAAGATAATCTTGAGGCAGAACTTCAGGCGGTAAAAAGTGTCCATTTAAGATGGCTTCCGAAGTAGATTAATTGATAACATATAGGAGAGAGAAAAGGAAGCTCCCAGAAGGGCGACAGTGGAGAGAAAGCCAGTACACATATCTCTGGCATTCAAAGGTGACACACTAGCAGAGATAGCCAGAAGAAGACTGATTGGCGCTATTAATAAGACATTGTACGCAGCCAAGCTTCGAATCCTGTACAAATTCCAACCCTTGGCGTCATTACGTTTGGAAGAAAAAGTTCATGATTCTGCAGTCTCGTTTTTTGTTTATTTATTCGCATGTTCCTGTGGGAAATTGTACATCGTCAGCAAGACCAGAAGCTTATCTGTAAGCACCATCTTGGAGGACTGTGCACTGGAAAATTGAGTCAGTTAATACTGCAGTCATTTCACACCAAGACCAGACTAACTACACCGTAAACATGATGCAAGCTTTCCGGACCTTGTATAAGGTGAAGGGTCAACAGTTTAGGTTGAAAAAGTGTCACCTCTTGAGCATTGTGGAAGCCGTCGCGATCCGTCTTCATAGTGCTCCACTATACGCTCAGAAACAATTTATGGTTGCCCTTTGACTCCCCTGGCCCACTGTCTTTTCCAGTGAAAATCCTGGACTAAAAACGATTAAAACGTTCTTGTGTATTCAGGTTATGCACGTAACACCACCGCAATTCCCTTCCCTTCCCGTATATTCATCTGACTCATCCAATCCCTCCTAAAATTTCTTCGTAATATGTTGCATTGTAATGGTATGAGTTCGAATCCCTGAAAACGAGCTTGTTCGCCAAATTGTTTTCTCGGTGTGCTCATCGAGAACCTTCAAGGAATTTTCATTAACTGTTTTTGAACATACAACAGTAAATCACAGAGACGAATGCTTGCAGCCCAAGCAGTAGGTTTCCCCGGGCAGGTCCAGTCGACTCTCAGCCGTTAACTGCCTGGTAAATTTGACACGTTGACGCTTTCAGCCTAGACCAGCTGGCACACTTTCCGCTCCAGGTCTCATTGTAAGGATTCACTAATTTTTCTGATGTGATTTGGACTTCTAATTGTCGAAGCCGCTTGGGGCAGCATTTCAAGTCTACCGTCTATGGATAACTTGTTTCTCTTGAAAATGCGGTCAGTAGCCCACATTGCTTGACATAAAAACAGTTGTGACGTGCTGGCATGCTTACATTTTTAAGCTCATGCGGTCAGAAAAGTGTATGGCAATGTGTTAATTTTTGCCGCATTTCTAACGAGTTCTTTGTTGCATTTGCTCTCAAATTTCTACTGTATTCCAAGTGTGAGTCTGTCACGTGCACTGCAGAACCACTGAGTACGGACTGTAGCTGAAATCCATAATCACTCTCAACTTTTAAACTTTACTTTAAACGAAGCATTATCACTTTCCTATCATCCCAATTAAATGCATGCTCACCTTCATGGAGGATCGCATTTCTTGGATTCGTTCTGGTCATCATTCCGGCTACTTTGGTTGCGGAAAACTGTTACTCCCTGAAATTTTACCAAACAATCTGACCGAGGTGAGTGGTCGAAACCTGACGTGCTGCTTTTTCCTTTCTTATCTGAATTAGGGAAATCTTTTCGTTGCTCTTAGATTGTATTCTGCGGTATTTCACTTGGACAATTGATTATAAATAACTTTTCAGGTTCTCTTTTTTGTACTTTGACACAATGTGGTTTAATGTGGTTTCCCGTATTCTGGTGCTGCTGTAAAAGTAAATAAGGGAGTCTCCTCCATTCTCCGTGGTGTTTTCCTGGTAGTCCGGAATAATGATCATTCGCTTATGGTTTACAACGCAACGAAACGTGTCCTGACGCCTACCGCCACACTTCTTACTGTCATTGCCATTATCTCCTAAAGGTTTCATAAGATTTTATCTGGTGTTACATGTCCAACGGTGTTCTCATTCACAGTTTGCATTTCGCACTTGATTCGTGCTGTTGTCGAAGGCAAGCTTAGCGTCACAATCCACAAAAATGTTTTTAATAGCCCCCTAACTCTCACTACTGTAAGTTTATCAGTAGTGAAATGGATTTTTCCATTTGCTAATAACTGCTAATCGACTCCATAAATCCGGAAATGAAATCCTACTGTGCATTTCGGGTGGTTACCAGTCCAAAGTAACCGACACGCATTTGAAGAATCGGAAAATGATATGATGCGCCTTGCTCAATAGCCTCTTTTAAATTTTCTGTTTTAAGGCAAAACAATGCAATAAAAATTTCATCACAAGTCTGCTAACTGAGTAGCACAAAGTCTAACTTTTATCTGACTCTTTTTGACTCCTTACAACAGCAATCCGAGAATTAGCTGCTACTCAGTTACTAACTGCGGTTACCGAACACAAAGATTGAATTCTTTACAGAAAAGGACTGATGTCCTCTTCATAACGAATGCACAGTCCGCTTTGGTGGCATCTGTCTACAAGGAACTGGTTTACATAGTCCACGTAGCATTACTTGGTTGATTGACAACACCTTCGGAATACTAGTAAGACACAAAGGCTCAAAAGATAAAATAACGTCAATTGTGTATGGGGGGTTGCAAACAGGTCTTAAACAATTGACGATCCCTCGTAGTAAACAGGGTAACTTTCTGGCAGCCGTTGTGGCGTCAATTCAGTCCATCATTATGTATTAGGTTCCGGTATTTTCTGTAACAATATTCAATCTTCTTTGGAAATGTAGGTCCTGCCACAACTGCAGGTGAACTGTTGCGCTAGTTATGAAGTAGAACAGAGCGTCAGACATGCGCACTTAATGACAAGAAGGAGTTTACAGCCCCAATGACTGGGTGTTCGATCTCCGTTAAATGCAATTCTAGCCTAATTAACTTTGTCCGTCTCTTCTGAGGTCGTGTTGCCCTTGTTTTTTACCCATTATGAACAGGGTGAGGTCTGCTTGGTAAATACTGTGAATGGTTACTGTGCGAATAAAACATGTTTCTTTGAGAACGTGGCATAAGCTAGCAATTCCGTCATTTTGATAAACGGCTGTTCAAAATCGACATCTATGAGTCGCTGGCATAACACTTGGGGCACACAAACGCCGTTGTTTCATTATGAAGAGACATTAGGATGGCTCCACTTAGCTGCCTAGTAAATCTTCTACGTAAAAACCAAAATAACCCTTTTTCTTTTCTTCAGAAGAAAATGAAGAACTGTGGTGAACAAGAGTGAACAAGCTCAAAACACTGGTAAAAGTTCCAGTCTTATAAAAATGAGAATATCATCCAAATGTCATCTGTGTAAGGCAGATTCAGGAATACATTCATTCATTTCTTTTGTACTACTGATAAACGTATATCAGCAAGTGTTGAATCTAGCGGTTGCCCACCAACACGCACTCAGTTGGTATGTATGCAATATCATTAAGTTCAAAATGCATATTACTGGTAATATCATGCTATCACAGTTTTCGTAAGTAGTCAGCGGATATGAGGTACGTATGAGTTAACTAGGAAGCACGGCTGCAAAAATGTCAACCGCCTCACAAAGAGAATTTTCACAGGCAAAAACCTCTTCTGAATGACCACTGAAACATCTTATGTTACCGCGTAAGTTCCCAGAAGTTTTTCACAAAATGAGGCCTCAGCGCTTTGCGAATCTGGCTTATGTTCGCCAACGAACCGGACGACCTGTGCAGCGGTGATCTGCGCTTGTTTTCGTTTGGTATACTAAAATCAGAAAATGAAACTGAGGGTTTCCAAATCTATCTTTTTCAGGTGATCATACTGGATGCAGACTTGCTACTTCATACAGATATCAGAGAACTGTGGGACTATTTTAGACATTTTTCTTCGGAGGAAGTAAGTTAACGGTATAGTATCTTTACTTACCCCATCAGTCAAAGATGAACAATAAATTTCTTCAAATAAGTAAATACTACTTTCAAATCAGCATTGCCTTTTCTATCAGGAAGCCAAAAGCAAACGGTAGATGAAAAGCTAACTGGAAGTCTCATTTGGACATTGAAGGTGTAAACTGGGTTCAAGTTCAACAGCAGATCCGAGATAAAATAACCAATCCACTTGATTTTGTTGTAACGCTTTTATATACAGTCTTCCGGAATGATACTTTGGATTAAACATTAGGTGCAATGAACTAGTGATAACTTGAATCCGCTAATCCCAATTTCATCATTGTGGATTTCTAAGATCAAAACGTGACTTGAAAGAGCTCAGGTACAAAGTCCGACTGATTTTCTGGATCATAAAATAACGAAAACAAAGCGCAGAAATTCACTTAAATGAATGTTTATTGGAGGATTGGTAACAATCTTTAAAAAGAATCAAGCTGGTTGCGAATAACCTGACGTATTTTGAAAAGCACCTCATTCGAAAAGATCAGAAAAGTACGAACATGGTGTTGCTGGGTCTTCGTCCAACTGTCCTCAGTTAACCAGGCCATAGATATTCATCTCTTGAGATAAGCCATCGAAACAACTGACTTACTGAGGCCTGCAACACATGCAAATAAGGCAGTCATGTAATGCATGCGAGGGCTGATCGTAGTCAAAACCTTCTTCAACAGCTTTTGGAATGCGTCCTCTTTTCCTGTACTATTAATGTGTTGCTGTTGTATCCCCGTATTTTACTCCCTAAATGTTTCTTCCATGTGACGGTAAATAGAAGAAAACGAACTTGGGCATCCGGGCGACACACCTGTGCAGGCCCAAGAATCAGTTCATGAGTCTTCACACGCTCACCGCCCTCAGAATGAAGAACCCACAGAGTGAAATCGGCCTGGTGCACAAGGGCGTTGGAGATTAAAAAAACCGATATCGATCGGCCAGGGAATCGTGCGTGCACACACGTTCATTTGATGCGCACTTACGTACACATGCGCGTTCAATGAACAACGCCAAATGTAACAGTTATACTCAAATCTGCATATATATATATATATATATAATTATGTTGGATGTAAATATGCTTATGCGTAAATATTCCAAAAGCTGGACAGGCAAAATTTTATCTCGGCACTGTACGCTTTCAAGTCCAATTTCCGCTGCATTGTAATGACACCAAGGGATAGCATTTTATTATTGATATTTGTCGCTGATAAATGTTTGACATGTGTCTAGCTGCGAGCGAACATGTGCGACCTTGGTTACCAAAATAAATTCAGCTGAGTATGGATACTTCAATCTGCTGAAGTTTCATAAAACCTGTATTCTAAGAGAAAGAATTGACGACTCATCCAAGGTTAACTGATTAACTAAATCAGTATCGAGGCTTTTATCCATTTACCATTGATATTCTTACTTCAGCCAATAAGCCAAGGGTAGTGCTTAAAAATTCTGCGTTGACAAAGGTTAATTGTCAGTTATAATGGATGGATAACCAAATTTCCGGCAGGCGGTAATTTCAGACCTTATCAAAACAAAAGCTGAAAGCAAGGTCATTTGGTGGTAGGTTCTATGTCATATATATATATATATGCGCATATACCTATGCAGTTTGTTCTTCACTTTAACTGATGCGCCACAGAATACCATGAGCTATATATGCATGACAGTTCAATAATTAATGGAGTCATCTGCTGCTATCAGAAAGCTTGAAACATCCATTTAGTCAAATTTTATATGGTCTCTCCTTCAGGCATATCAATCTTATACAACTCAAAATGAGTTGTTAGATCACATGAAGACATGTATAAGTGCATTTTACTGCTCAACATTAGTGTTTTTATGTGCCAGGTAAATCAGTCCTGCCAGAGAATTGCGCAGCACTCGTCCATTCCAGAAAATGAACCGTGGAACTATGGTCCTACCAATTTTCATATACCCGTAGCAATAAGCGAATGTCTGCTGTTGTGTAATCACCCGAAATCCTTATCTTCTAAATGCAACTGGTGATTTATACGCACATTTCGCTCTGACTAAAGTTTGTTTGTGCTACTCCCGCCGTATACTTAAATGATCGAGATTTCGACTTCCTCTGGATAGTTGGAAACTTCGATCTAAACATCGACCTTTCAACAGTTACCATTATATGCTCGCTTTTCCAAATCTAATCGCTGGAATTCGTCCACTTATTACGTATCATCAAGAAATAAAAATTACAAAATGAATTATTCTCATTCGGTTTGAATATTCAGGCATTCGGGATGACAACTAATCAAAGTCCATGGTACAAAGCCCATTCTGCATCTATTTGGCCGGCGATTGTGAGTAATCTATATAATCAAGTGAAAAGTTGTGTGATATTCCTTTATACTTCAGTCTTTACGAAACAACGCCTTTTATTCCAAATCCTATCTAGTCACCGATGGGAAAGATTTTAGATTCATGTTGTCCTTATTTACATGGCTTAATTACCACCATCTCCCCTTTCTCTTGACTAAAGCAAAATCGGGAGTAGATTATAAAATATTCTATCGGCCATTGATCACTTTTAACTCGCAATCGCAAACAATAGGAAGTTTCTCAAACATTGGATGGCTGATTAGCTGTGGTGATAGTTTCGCGCTTTTCGTAGAGATACGGAACTATTTATTTCCCCGTATAGCATGCTACATAGAACTCAACCTTGGTGAGCCAAAAAACAAAAAAATTGCATTTGATTGAGGTGGAGCTCATTTTACTTACTACTGAGTACCAGCATTGTTTAGCTCTTCTGTCCACCTGGTAATCATTCACCGGTAGTTCATACCCACTGTGCCTCAGATGGGCGGGCGATCGCGAGTAAAACATCCTACCTTCGGTCACATCGGAGCCGGTTGTTATCAATGGCATTTACATTCTCGCAGAATGTTGTCTACATGGCTTTCTATAAGTTATTATTTCACTGGAAGAATCGGGTGCATCGTTTCGGTGATGGTGCGAATTTCGGAGTCACAGGCTCACCTAGCATACACTGTTTTACTAATTTATGGTTTTTTTTCATGCCTGATCAAGCATTAGGCTTTTGTTTTATCAGGATTTGAACTTTAGTATGGCTAATCTGGTGTCCCAAAATCTCGTGCATCGTATGTCTGCTTTGCACGTTTGCCTCACTCATATTATGCACTTCAAGCTCAATACGCCGATCTTTATATCGAGCCTAACTTAGCTGGTTCTCAGTGATTTAAAACAGAAAATATGCAGAAGTAATTAGCGTCCAGTCAAAGTGTAAAATCACAGGATGGCAACGGTATTTAGCAGTAATAATGGAGGAACTAGTAGTCATGATAGTAGTAGTAACAATAGCTACCGTGACAGTAATAGTTGCAGTTGTATGCCTAAAGTTTGTTGTTTCCGAATCCGGAGGTATACTGATTGTTGAAATTGGCTGCTAATTAACTGGTTACGGGCAGCGATCAGTGACAAATAAACAGTAGGTGAATAATGACGGCTATTGCCGTAAAAGCGTCATGCAGGAAGCAAACGAGAGCTGTAGAGTAGTGACCGTGCAAATAGCTTCACAGAATAATTTTTTGCTGGTTTTCGCAGATTCTGATTCAGGATTCGATCTGAGTCACATCTGTGCCCGTCACAACGAGACTACACCTTGCATGCCTCCATGATCCAACGAGCTATACAGGATGGCTTATCTCAAGCCGAAGATCCAATCGTGCCTGGAAGGTCAATGGGTAGAGGCTTGACGAAGTAGTCTCCTGGCCATCCAAGTTGGGGGTTGATCTGAGTTAGCAGCTCAGTCGAAAAAAGGAGTGAAAGAATAATTGATCCAAGTAGATGGGCTTCCACTCAGCTGTACCTCGCTGCCTTGTGGTCAGTTTCTTGTTAGAACCAAAGGCTTTGGTTGAGAACCCTAATCGTTCTTCTGCTTAGCGGATAGACTTCCTAGCAGTGCCCATCCATTATTCCCCATGAGTTACACGCCTACAAATAATTCCATACTGCATCGGTCGTCGCGCAGGATAATCAGGACCGCGTTGCCCATTGCATCGAGTGGGATGGGTAGTGATAAGTATGCTATTGCTCAGAGTTCCCTCTCTTTTATTCAACCTGTCTCTTCTGTCTCCAACCCAATCTGTTTGCCCCTTCTGCCTACCCATAGTATCTCCATTGCTAACACACCCGGTACCCGCAGTGGTTTATTGTCAAGTAGTGTAGCAAGTGGTTTGCAGTCTGCTAGTTCACATTTTCTCAAGCCTCGTCAGCCTCTGCATCTGGGTTCCTTCAATGTTCGCACTTTAATGCAGGCTGGCCAACAGGCGTGTTTGGCTCTGACAGTGGACTCACTTTCGATTGATGTCTGCTGTGTGAGTGAAACACGAATTCAGGATTCGAGTAGAGTAGAATAGAGTAATTCAACTAACTGCACCTAATGTCTCGTCAAGATATTTCCTTCTCACATTCCAGGAGACGAATCACCCCAAGCTTTTGGGTCAACGCGGTGTAGGAATAGCTTTAAGTGAGGTTTTAGCAGCCCTTTTAGAGTGAATCCCGGTTAACAGTCGCTTATGCGCCGTGAGAATGCAGGGATCAGTGGGTGCGCGGAAGAATAGTGGTGTTAAGCGTAGCTTATTTGTCAACTCGGCATATGCTGCAACAGACTGCAGCACTGACATGGAGGAAGATGAGTTTTACGATAACCTCGTTACTCTTGTTCGGAAGAGCAAACGCTCTGACATTGTAGCGGTAGCAGGTGATTTTAATGCACAAGTTGGAGAACTGAGTGCATCGGAGTCCTGTTTAGGTGGGCGGTGCGCCTTGCCTGCTGAGCGAACAGATGGTGGTGAAAGAAATCTCCAGTTCTGTGCAGACAATAGTTTATTCCTATCTAGTACGAATTTTCGACACAGTTCGCGTCGCACTGCGACATGGCGCTCTAACTCGACAGGTGCTTTGAGTCAGATTGACCATATCGTAGTTAGCTACCGTTGGCGCAGTTCTGTCCAGAACTGTAGATCATACTGGACCACGTACGTCTAATCGTACCCTGCGTTAGTTTTAATGAGATTTTTCCTGCAGCTGAATGGCCATCCACGCAGGCCACAAACCCGATTGGCTGTCGAATGCGTGTCTAATTCGGCTGTTCTCACCAGCTACAAACAGAAACTATCCGAGGAGCTAAGAACTTCGACGAGTAGTAATGTAGACGAGCAGTAGGATCAAATTAAGCAGGCTATGCATTTGGCAGCAAATTTCGCCTGCGGTCCTAGATCTAGCGTTCATCAAAGATACTGGATCTCGCAAGGGTCGCTGGATGTAACGGAGAAAAAACGCTAGCTCCCTAAATGCGAGGAGACGAATAATATGCGTCGACAGTTGCAGCGTCAGTAGATGAAAAGTCTGAAGAATGACCGGTAAAACTGGTGAGTTAAGGTAGCTGAAGGTACGGAGGATGCAGCCGCTTCAGGTAACAGTCAAAGAGCGTTTAAGCTTATACGTGACAGCGGTGAGCGACGAACTTCGGTTAGTGAAGTCGTGTGCGATAGGAATGGAGAGCCCATTCTTGCTAGACAACAAAGTCTGAACCGCTGGACAGAGCACGTCAAAGATCAGTTTAGCTGCCACACACTAACTTATTTAGTCTGACGTCTGGAGCTGCAAATCCTTCGAAAGTATCACTTGATCCCTCAACGGAAGTGGAAGTGCGGTCGAATATTCGGCTTCTGAAGAGGGGAAAACCAATCGGTCCCGACGATCTTCCCCCAGTTCTTTTCAAATTGGGTGGAGAGGTGCTGATGAAATCACTTGCCTCCTTGCTTCATGATATTTGGAGCGAAGAGCGCACTCCGTTATCGTGAGACGAGTCACTGATTGTACCCATTTTCAAGAAGGGCACCCAGGGTGACTGCAGCAATCATCGTGGGATTAGTTTAATTCCGGTAGTTATTAAGGTGTTAGCTTCGATAATGGCGCGCCGTTTGACACCGATTCGCGAGAGTGATATCCGCGAACAACAGGCCGGATTTCGGCCAGGTCGAGGTTGCATCGACCAAATACTCAATCTTCGACAGATACTCGAAACGCGCCACACGCACCGACGCCCTACGATCGTAGTCCTCCTCGACTTGAAAGGTTCTTCCGACTCCGTAGATCGACCAGCACTATTCAGTGCTCTCCACCGGAAGGGTATGCTAGCGAAGTTCGTGAATCTGTTGCGAGCATTGCACTCGCATACATATGGCCGTATTAGGGTATACGGTGAACTGCCACGTTCATTCGAAACAACTAGTGGCGTTCGACAAGGGTGTCCCATCTCTCCATTGTTGTTCAACTTCGTCATGGACGAGGTAATAGAAGATGCTTTAGGAGGTCTCCGGGATGTAGGAGTGGAACTGGGAAATGGAGGAAAGCTATGCGACCTAGATTACACAGACGACGTGGTGTGCCCGTTCGAGTCTGCGGACCATGCACAACGGGCACTAGATAGACTGTCGAGATCAGTTGCTCGGTTCGGTATGTGCTTTGCATCTTCAAAGTGCAAAGTACTGTTACAGGACTGGACGACAGCAGCGCCGAACTTGATAATGAATGGAGAGGAAATAACAATGGTGGACCGTTTCACCTACCTTGGTAGCTGCGTGTCTAACGATGGTAGCTCGGGATTGGAGGTAAGTATGCGTATATCCAAGGCTCGGGCAGCTTACGCTGGTTTGAAGCACTTGTGGCGTCGGCCTGATATTTCACTGAAGTTGAAAGGTCGTGTGCACTGTGCTGCAGTATGTTCAGTTCTGTTGTACGGTTGCGAGACGTGGAGTGTGCGTGTGGGCGATGTTCGTCGGTTGGAGGTTTTCGACAACCGATGTTTACGTAGTATGGCTGGGACTGGATTGAGTGACTGGGTGAGTAATATAGAAGCTAGGAATCTGGTATTGGGTGCCACTTCTGAAAATAGCTTGTTTCAGCGTATGAAAATTAGTAGACTACGCTTGTTGAGTCACGTGTGGTGTATGGTGAACACTCCTCTGCCATACCGTGCCCTATTTTGTTTTCCTCCTAAGGAATGGAAGAAGCCATGTGGAGGCCAACGGACGACGTGGCAACGTGGAATGAGAAAATGTACAGCGACATTAGGTAAATTGGGTGTCTCATGCTTTCGTGTTTGGGGTCCGAAAGACTCGTCGACTTGCTGGCTGGAGACACTTAAGGATATGGCAATGAACCGTGAACAGTGGCGATCGTGCTGTCATTTTCTATCGTATCAGAATGACTGAAAGAGTGTGTTTGTATAGTTAGACTGTGTTCCGTGAGTTGGCTGCAGCGGCGTCTTTTCCCGCTTGTGTAGGTCCACTCCCTGTTGCTCTTAGATATTCACTCTTTTTATATAAACGTGTAACTCTGGGGAACGGCAGCGGTCAGTGAGGCTTGTCTTGCTATTTAACACTGAGCGATGATGATGATGATGGCACCTGTGCCCTTTTTCTTTTTCAGAATCTGACTCAACCGTCTCATCCAAACACATCGCCTTCGTATCCCAGTTGACAATAATCAAATTCAATGTCATGTAGTGGTATGACAGCGAATCACTGAAAAAGAACTTTTTCAACGTTTGGTATTGTCCTCAAATTAGTGAACGTTAGATTATCTCCTTCAGAAGTCAGTTAATATTTTACGCTGACTGATTTTAGTTGCAGCATTCATAAAACGGATCAGCCTATTTTTGGCAAGACATGCGATTGCACTCTGCAATATTCCATTTCAAATTCGCTACTTAGTACACTGTCCTGGTCTCCATTTCTTAAATCTATTTTTTACTCGTTTTATTGCATGAATCATTTTGCATTTCATCTAATTTCCACTGCGAAAATATTTCGCAGGAATTTGGTTTCAATACAGGCGTGATGCTTTTAAACTTATCGAAACTACGAGTCTTAAACTGGAAACAGATGTGGCGTGTCGTGGCAAATGACGAACTCCAAATTCGCAAATCTGTGACGTTGGCCGATCAAGTAAGAATAAGATATGAATTTTCCGCGCGAATCAGTTCGCTTGGATGTGATATGTTCAGTTTCATCATCTTAGGTAAAAATTATAATAAATGAGTTTCCCCTTTATCCTGGTCGGTGAACATGCGGCAATTTGCCCAGGTAATTTGCTTATCCGCCTTCTCTATCTGACTGTATCTGGTGACTAGAACTTTTTCATTATCAGCGGTGATGTTAATGACACCATATATGATTCTTTTGTTTTAAGGAAATCATCGACCAGAAATCTAAGTTACCTTCAATAAAAACCGGTTTGTCTGAAATTTACTTATCCGATGAGTACGAATCCGAATTTTGCATGGTTAGTCCAAAAATTTATGGTCATACGCTTATACCTAGTTGATTAAGAATCTGAAAAAAATCAGGTATAATTAGTGTTAACTTTTGGTTCTAGCAAAGAAATGTCGACGTTAAGCGGACTTATCACCCAGATTATTAGCTAGTGTGTAATGATAGTTTCGTCGTTAACTGTGCTGCCATATTTTTCTAACTAAGTGGGCCATCTAATCCGGATGCATAAATGCTGACCGAAAAATTTGTGATTCTCCTACGTACATTCTGAGAAAGTGCCAGGAAGGGGATGGTGCAAAAATCCCAAAAGTCACTTCAGACTTCCTGGATTGGAATTCAGCCCGTCCAAACGAAATCAAACTGCCGAATTGGGTGCGAATTTCACATCTATTTGGTGAGCAGTCAGTTGCTTGGTCCACTTTTGATCACAGTGTGAGTTGATGGTCGCAGAAATTACAGAGAATTTTACAATTTTACAAGAGTGGTGCATAGTCAAAACGACTCAGTTTTAACGAATCCGCCTTCAGCTTTCTTAGGCATCCGGCAACAGTCTCGGTGGCCCTTCTGCTCAGCGCCATTCCACCCCTTTTATGTCACTTACGAAAAGCAGCAGCTGGTACTCAGCCCGCGCAAATGAAAGTTGATCTCAACAAAAACTCTGCATTCTATGTCTGGGTGCATGTCTCCACTAGCCTAGTTCGCACAGTAGTAACACACACACTTTCCACTTGGAAGGCCGTGTTCAAACCCTTGATACGATAGAGGACATGCACCAATGATTCGCTCTAATAGGAGCGAAACTTAAGTCTGGTGCTTCGTGAGTGAGATTTACCGGATGTTCTGAAGATTTAATGTGGAAGATGGGATCCGAAAAGCAGTCACCCAAGCATACAATACACCAATCCCACACCACTAGTAAATGAGTACAAGTTCTATAAAGAAAACTGTACGTTGCTTGACTTTCTGACATAAGGGAGAAAGTGGATAGATTCGCAGTAAAAAGCAAGACATCTTCCTTTATACATTTTCGGTAAAAGCGTCCGTTCAAAACTGATCATTTTTCTTATTCACTATCCTTTCATTGGTCTCGCCTCTCTTCTCCAATGGTTCATCATGCAGCTTCAGTATCCCACTTGCTGCTGAAAACCATAGGAGCACTATGTAGTTGTTTCATCCCGTTTTGGGAATCATCAGCAGTGCGGATCCACTGCTTCCGAATTGGCACGCGAACGGGGAACAAACTACTATGAGTCAAACGCCTCAATCACCACACTAGCCGAACTGATGTTCTCAACGGCTCATCCCACAGCAACACTGCATCTATAGCGCTATTCATATCCTCAAACAATGTGAACACACTGCAGCTAATTAGTAAACTAAATAAATAAAACCAGTATTGGTAAATATTGGTTGTTATACTAATAGATAAGGACTGGGGGATTTTCTGTCGTTGATCGTGGTTTAGTGACCTCAGGCTATGTTTAGCAAGCATAATCTCGGTTGGAATAAACACATTTTCAAACGGTATTCAATACCAATCCCTAAATACGTGTAAATTGTGTAGTCTGGTAACGTGTCATCGTGACCTGATTTGGATTCAGACAATAGTTTCAATTTCAGTTATCAAATGTGTTTATTCCAACTCAAGCAGTGACTACTGCAAACAGCCTCGAACCATTAAACAATTATCAACTGCTAAATAGAATTACATTTACGACCAGACGACCAGCTAATGGAATTAATTTTTGCTCATTTACATTCCGTTTATTGCACCTAACCAGTGTTCGTTAGATATTTCGATGTCATTCACATCTGGTCATGATCGATTACGATTCGGCTGATTCTGCCCATTGTTTTGAGCCTTTGTGCATTTCTTAAAGCAAGTCGTGAACAGATATTTGATTGTTTTCCTGCATGCTTCGTACTGCGAATATTACACAGGAGAAGGTAAACACGAGCTTATTTCATTGGCGAATCTTTAGATTTTGATAAAAATACAGCAATGGCCTAATCGATCACATTCAGATTTTTTTTGCACTATTAATTAGACTGGACAGGGCAGCAATAACAAAAACAGACAGAACACCATTCTTGGATTTTACTTTGATGCCAACAGTTGGAAAATTCATGAAAGATAAAGTGTAGCTGATTCAGTATCAGTGAACCCCGTACGCAACAAAAAGGCAGTCCCGTCGGTTGCGTCCAGATGGCCAATAGAAGCAGCTATTGAAATGGCTCATTTAGCTGCTGAAATTGGTAAGTGTACCTTGAGACTCAGAACGAATTTTTGGGACACACGAATACAGACTCAGAACGCAAAACTATCCGTCAACCTACAGCCACGCACCAAGATCGGGAGGAAAAATTACCGACAACTGTGAAATGAATTGGATACCGATGAGTATTTGTTATAACCAATCACATACAATTTACTCAAAACATGGAAAAATTTAAAGATTCTGGCGCAAAATTACAAAGTACATTATTTTTCTTTGAACGTATCATGATGTGATTGTAATTAATGAAGGATTTAAAATTCTGTTCAATGATACACTCGAATAATCTTCTGAAGAGTTTTCTTGATCTGCCGTACCGTTATCTTCGAGGTTTTCATGAAGCTTCGCCTCTCAGGAACCATTAAAGTGGAAGGGAATGAATATACGTTAGAACACCTCTAAGTTGAGTGGCCAGTTATTGTTTATATCTTATATTGCCCTAGTCCACTGTAGAACTGTCCTCATTAGTATTATTAGATACAAGTACATCATCATCCCGTTTGCAGGAATTTATGATTCTTGTTCGACGATAGACTGCCAGGCTGAAATCTGGCATATGGGTTATATATGCTGGTTTAGTTGGTCGTAGTAAAACAATAGTACATCCAAATAGCTCTTCTGTAGATTTCAAGATCCGATGAACATGGCTTCATGCGAGCCTCCCCAAAGTCGATGGAATTTTGTCCAGACTGTGACGAATAGCTTGGGTCAAAACAGGTGCATGTAATCGCGACATGATTTCCTGGACTATGGGCTTACAGTTGCAGTAGTGTTCCCGACCATTACATGCCTTGCAGTCACACAGACAGACAGAAATTGCAGAGAGCCACAAGCGTATGTCATATACTCGCGTTTCTTCAGAAGCCCGGGAAGATAATCTAGTCAACTGGTAAACACGTCTAGCTCCCAAACATCACCGACGGATGGAAAAATATTGTGTACAAATTTAAAAGCAAACATCAGGCAAGCATGCAAGAGGCCGTTTGTTGTCAGCATCTAGTGTACTCGAATGTTATGGCTATCAAGATACCAATTCTATTTCTTCGAAATATGTTTTAGGGGCAAAACGTTTCTCAGTGTACAAGTCAACGCTGAGTGCACCTGTCTAATCAACGACAAGGCAAACAGCGTCAATGATTGTTCAAATTCTGAATCTGCCAAAAATTCCCGACATCTTCTCAGGGTTATCCACCACTAGTAGAACTATATCCCTAACGTTTTGGAGATTGCACCAATTTTTGTGAACTGTTTGACTGCTCTGTAACAAAACCAAAACAGCGATGGTGTTTACACAGTGTGCCCTGACTATCGGTCAAACATCTCTTTGTGGCTAAACAGTAGAAAATTCACGGTAAAAACCTATAGTGGAAGTGTCAACAGCAATCATAATCACTGATCATCGTGAAAAAACCTGAAATGTGCAAAAAGCTTGATTTCGATGGGTATCATTATTATACTGCTTGGTAGCATGGTTGTCAGGGCTGTCCATGTGGGGAATTTATGCAATTTAGAACGGTCAAGAAAAAGATAGTGCTTTGCCGAATCTGTCGGTACGCACACGTCCTCTGCATTATTAGTGAGACCAACGGACGTTTAAGATCGGTGTTACAGAGAGTAGGGTGAGAGAAATAACGGCCGCAGCTTGCTTCTTTGCCTCCTACATTCTGACGGCAGCACCGGACGGTTATCGACGGAAATGGTAGGGCTGAAAGACATGGAATAAATTTGGTTTGTTGAAATACATTACTCTTCCAGAGTATTTTCAAGATCGAACCATACAATTTCGGGGACCCCAAAAATTGTTTCATATGGTAAAAGCTGGGTGATTCGTGGATAAAAGTCATAAAGGAGGAATTCAAGCTGTTCATGTTTTGATTATTCCATTCGGCTCAGAATGGACCTGTTAGTGGTGTCACGTTGTCGGATGGAATATTCCAAGCCGAATCAAAATACTTCGAAAATCGGAGGAAGAAAGTAATGCACGTAACATGTTAGATTGATATGATAAACTGCTTTGGTTTGAGGAAATCACCAATAAAGGTTCCGCACACGACAATTAGCAGGCATTACTTCCATAATGGTCAAAATTGTGAGCAAGGCTTTCACAAGAAAATGGCTGGTCATATTTGTACAATCCTAGTACAAAACATTAGTTTGCATTAGGATATAATAAATTATAATGGTTTAGTTATTCCGTCTCTTCACCGGTCGGTCCATAACAGACAGACGGAGTCAATTTAACCACGGCCAGTGTACTGTCTGAATGAATTGCGTCTGATTTCCAAATTCAAACATTAAAAGGGGCATATCCTTAATCTATGTACACACGACAGACACCAGCTAAGTTGCAGCCGGCGATAATTTGGGCTATTTCACAAAGAAACCCAATATCGATTAACTGAAGAAAAACTAATCTCATGAAATCCACCCATCTAAAGGTAGAACTTCGCCTCGTCCGACATGCACTGACGTTAGGGAGGGAATAGCGACCACTGTATTGATGATAAGAAACGAGTGCATTTGACCAAGTATTTTTCGGTGGGCAGCCGCAAACAACTAACAACAGTGTACAGAAAGCTTCCTTCCAATGACTTGTAGAGGCAATCTGGCGACATTCATATAACCTGGTCAATTTGACCCGTTATTAGATACATTCACAGCTCTTCATCTATTGTGACACGGTAACCTAGGCTAGGAGTAAAAACCTTACTTTTTCACTGAGAACCTCAGTTGTCCGACGTTTTTAGACTAAATTAATAATAATGGTGTCATTAGTAGTAAAAACAGTAGTTTTATTCCTCCCAACACTTCTTACGCCGTAAATGTACAAGATTCCATACAGGAAGATGTAGCCGAAAGGCGTCAGCTGAAACACCAATAAATTGTTCACAACTGTTTGCGAACGCCTTATTTTGTTCTGATGCCTTAAAACCTGGTTTCCCAGTAGAAGGCTTCGGAGTGAAGCTAAGTAAAGTTAACACTAATCCACTGTCTTGGGCTGTGACCGATTTGATTTGAGAAGGCGCATTAGCTGGTATATCTCACAAAAATTACAATAGCTTTTTCTCTTCGATTCGTCTTCTGTATGGTTTTTCCTTCCCCATTAAGATCCTAGTGGGAAATGATCAGTATCCGGATTTGTGAGACATATTTCAACACTTATGTGGACTCTAACTCGAAGTCTTTGGCATGGCACATTTCAAGCGACCTTTATAACCATCGATCAAATTTCCATTATTTTCCTTTACTTTTTCCAAGAATAGTAAAATTAAATGGGTTTTTTGATCATTCGAACTAAACATTTGTGGCCGTTGTTCCGGCACATTGCAGGACATCATGAACGCTGTTCTGGTGCGACATCCCCAATTGATCTATACGTTACCGTGCGAATGGAATCTCCAACTGAATGACTGGAATCAACCATTATGTTGCACTGTTCAGGCACCGTTCAACACAAATGTCAAATTATTGGATCAGCCGGGGCCAAAAGCAAAAATAACCCATCTGAATAGTCGTCAAAAATCGGAATCCTTGCTCCCTGGGCAAAGTTTAACAAAAGCTATCAACGAGAGCTTCGCGGAAAGTAAGCATTGGAAAAAGTTAGACTTCTTGCTTTATGCCTTGGGTTTTTAAACGAATCCGTGTGATGTGGCGAGGCAGTTTTATTCCATCGTAAATCATGTAGAACAATTAATATTGAGAGTGAATTCATCTTTCTTTTAATGAAGACTGCAGAGGCACAAAGATTTTGATAACTAGGCTATCCCATGTTTGCCTCCATTCGGTGTACTCAAAAAAGTCTAGTATATAGAACGTACAACATACTAAGGTGATTACGACATATTTTCCGTTGTTTCTGCATGCAGATTAGTGCCCTGCCTCAGTATGATGCCTTACGAAACTTCTTGGTCGTCAGGCTTGGCGCCTAGATTACAAATCCGCCAGGAAAATGTCATTGTGGAAGCAATCGTTTTCGTCGCACTTATATTTACAGTAATCGTTCATTCAGGTTCCATTTTTAGAATTTGCTTCTTGAGGTAAACTCGGCTGGCAAATGAACGTTTTCAGTCTAAGCGACAATCTCAGCGATCCTTTTAGTTTATAATGTAGACACATTGAATGCCCTCACCCAAAATGTCTGATTCTATGTGGTTACTCAAGAGTTGTGCCACAGAAAGGGAATAGATGAAAATCGAGCTTGAACCCCTGAAATTCTAAACGAGTAATCTGATGACTCACATGACCAGTTGATAACAAAAATCAGCTGATTGGGCATTCGTTTGGATCCATTACGGTAGCAAGGCTTCCCTACATCACGGGAAATCTGCTTTGCAAAAGTTTTCTCCAGCTTACTAGAGGACATCTGGAAAAGTTTGAATGAACCTCTAAAATTAAAAAAGTAATTTTGATTGCGGATAATTAAGGTTTACTTTTCATCCACTGTTAAACGTCGACCTTCTTTCCTGAGAAGCATGCAGAATGCCATTGTTCGTCCTTACTCGACTCGGAATTCTCGTTTCTTCCTGGGACATACGTCTACCCATTCATACATCAGAAGAATGCACAAAAGTTGACTATATCTTCAAAAACAGTGAATTAAATTCTATTGGCAAGTCCACTAAGACCCAGAAAGGCTGAATAATAGTGTAATACCTCAAACCACACAATGGCGCTGCTCATACGTGATAACTGAAGCGCGGCAGGTGCACACCGTCTTCAGTTACTCCAGTACTAACACAACTTCAAATAATCAGCTATATGCGCACTTTGTTTACGAAACATCCGTAGTAGCTAAAAATGGGTAAATCTTAATGCTTAAAAACGGTAGATAAACTCAGGTTGGAAAAACCGACTGGTTGGCACTGTCTCATTGCCAGGTATTTCAATAAAGATGTAGTATCAGTTATGCCTAGTTTTCAAATTTTATTTTTAGCTAAATATGTTTTCTGGTCACCTTTAAATTGATATGTAAGTTTCGGCCTGAATTACAATTCTCCTCTTGTAACTATTTATATCTCTGCCAAGAGCTCCAGTGGCGAAAAGAATTCGTCCGGCTCTACCACATGTTCCGAGCATATGACGCACGTTGGTTAGCAAAAGAACTGGCCCTGTTAACAAAAGACTCAGACAT
Source organism: Fasciolopsis buskii (assembly GCA_008360955.1). Taxonomy (NCBI): domain Eukaryota; kingdom Metazoa; phylum Platyhelminthes; class Trematoda; order Plagiorchiida; family Fasciolidae; genus Fasciolopsis; species Fasciolopsis buskii. Next base: position 70,588 of record LUCM01003225.1, on the reverse strand, counting down.
GGTTCAGGTGAGTTCAGGCCCATTCGTTTAAATGGGTAGAAGAAATTTGGTCTGGAATTTCACTACCGCGCATTGTCAAAGCCCATTAATTTCAGATTGGAGTAGCATGACTAGTGGCAAACACCGGAGCTAGTTTGCACGACTGTGTCGATGGACCATGATTAGAAGCCTCCCTGTTTCGGTAGTCATAACTCTAGGACATTTAACACAGTAATTCATTATTACTTTTCCGAGTTACGTTGAAAATATTAGGAATGGGATCAAAATATGTCGCTTCTTCACAAATCCTGGCAGATATATGTCTCCCGCATAGTCTAAGATAATGTGCTAGGAACTGCTGCATCATACAGTAACTGCATGCAAATTTCTCCACCTCGAATGGTTCGCGTTTTGGACCTGTGAGAAACAGCTCTGACTGGATCACTTGCGAAACATTTCCGAGGAATTTACTCATCAACCTGTAATAAGTTGGGAAATTGTACAGTTGTTCAAGGGGCTAGATGGATGCCCGGGTTGACTCCGTCTGATTACAATAATTTTGTTCCTTTTGTTCGTATCGTGTCTGAAAATCTTCATCTACGTTCTATTATTCATTCACAAAAGGGTGAGGAAGATGCTATTAGAATTACCATTATATTTGAAAAAGTTTCAGCTAATACTATGGCTCAATACTGACTGCCCAGGCGGTTTCATTGTTCTTAAAGCCTATCTCAAAACAAATAGGATTCATACACTTTAGCGGGATTAGACTAACCTCATTATGTGATGCCAAAATTTGGTCATATATAAGGTTCGTGAGTTCATGAGTGGAAAAGCACGATGTCGCTCCTGTTCGGTACAGGAGTGTAATGCAATAAATTTGACGACTACCTAATAGCCTTCACTGCCATTCCTGTCAGTAGACAGAAATTTGGTTCCAAACTCCAGATGCTAATTGAAAGCATTTGTGTGCATTATTCAGTTTCTTTGCTTGGGTAGAACTTACGATATTTTTCTTCCTGCATTACTGTGGTAGAGCGCAGACAGGAGCTAACGTGTTCTGATCTCTGTATCCCTTTCGAAAGGCAGGTGGGTAAAATTTCGTACGGTTTTCAAAAGCTCAAAGCCTGCATTTTATTGCTGTCCAAGTGTGAGATTCATGGTAAATACTTGCGGTATCGTCGCGGAAGTGAAACTCGGTAGATGCTTATGTAATCCTGTGAAAATCCAACCAATGTCCCGATTCTGTGATATGCATATGCTACATTACGAACTGTTTTTGTGTTACAGTTAGTGAATTGTTCTCGATGGTCAACTAAACGCTTTTTGTTGCTCACCGACAACCCACGTTAGTCTTGTTTTGTCAAAATAGTATTCATTTTATTTTACATTATGTAGACTATTAGGAGTTGTGTCCAAATTAGATCACATCAACTTACCATTGTAATTTAATCCTGTCTGTTCATACTGATTGAAATTTGCAGACATTTAACGTCGCACACACGCCTCAGGTTATTCCACCAAGGAAACTTACCGCACTTAGCCGTCGATCTCCTACTTGGAGATATATAATCGCTTGCAATGCCTTCGTAATTTTCCCTCATTAACTTGCACAAATATGTTCGTGTACATATCTCCGTTTCATTTCACGCGTGCAACTGAGAAAGTTCGGACTAACTTGGCTCACAGTTAACTGTGTTTGATATGGCTTTGCCTCGAGAAAGAAATAAGAAGCAACTGACTGACTGTTCACAACACAGTTCATGACATTTTTCAGAGTTTTTAAAAAGCTATTGCCAAAAAGTGAAATTTGGCCATTTAATCTGATCCTACTTGTCCATAGTGTCTCAAAGAATGTCGAATCACATTTGGCTCACAAGTCAACAAATGCGCTATTGAGAGTTCTAGTGATAAAGATGATACTTAATCGGCCAACCGTTGAATTTTAACTTTCCCGGTCCTCTTTCTAACAGCCGCTCTCTTCTGCCAATATTAATCACACAAGATGTGCAGATTTTGAAGACCAATCCAGTTTGGGAAGACGTGTGCACCCATATTATCTAACCTACAATTTCACCGAAGTTGGCCAGTTGGATCCCGAAACAACTGTGACACTACTCAGTCAGATGAATTTTGAAAGGTAATCCAACCAAATGGTACCACGAATTTCGTCACGCACTTCTGGTTTGGTGTTTTTTTTCAAGTAAAAAAATAGATGGTTTGGTAGGTTTTGCAATATGTAAATAGTACAGAAGCGCAGTCGCCACGCCAAAATCATGACTTAATATCAAGTTTTAAACTGCCCGCATTACTGTGCAATACGGTGCCTTTTTACTGTTTTGTTAATAAAGTCGTTTCCCCCGTTAGCTTTGAGCATCCTCTTCTGATTGTTCTGCATCGCATTCCCTTTATGCCTTCTCGTTTCAGTGAAGTTGAAGCTCGCACGAAGTAGAAAACAGCCCGGAAATTTCGGTCTATTGTGATAACGGATCCAAGTAAACATCCTCATTTTCATCAACTCTTTTGAAAAAAACAGCTTGCAGTGGTGGTGAGCTCTCACGGTGGTCAAACACCTCAGGAAGATAATCCATAATCGCAAAACTGTTCCCCAACAAAAGCAGCTGAGAACAGTAGCGGTAGTTTATCTGTTCGTATGTGATCGCGAAATAGTGGTTATAATGATTGCAATGAAGTAGCCAGAGTGATTTCCTGCTGGGACCACGTAAGAAAAGTAAATGTCGTTTCAAAGATTCTGTTGGACAAGCCGAAGAAGCATACGGTCTGTGTTTAGTGAAATTTGTTAGGAAAATGGAAGAAGATCGACGTTTCTCAGCCAGGTCACCATGTGTGACGAGACCCAGGTAATGCAAACGAATTCAGCCGAATCTGAAACATCAAGCTTCCACCCACCTTTGCGTATTTGCCAGCTCCACTTGAAGTAGAAGTCACCAGGTTAGTTTGGTACCCAGAACAAACATCAGCAAATAAGACAAAAATTATAGCAGAACACTGATGAGAAATTATACAACACGTTGACAAAAGCTGCAAACAAATTGGTTCTTATACACAATCTGGCTAATATAGTCTCCTTAATTTGTTGTCGTTTTTCAGAGTAACTCGCAAAACTTAGCAGATAGACCTTGTTCTAAATTTCCAGGGAGAGTAAAATAATTAACACAACAATCGGAGATAATGACTGTTATCTTTTCGTTCGGCTCTTCGGTGTACAACAGATTTAGACGGAATGTGGACCACTTCTTGGATGTTAGTTCCCATGAAGTAAATGTTAACTGTACAATAACATCGAAAAGGTTTGTTCACCAGTGGACACCATGGGCTGATAAACTAGACCATTGTTTGCCGTAACAAATTGCAAGGAAACTTAAACACCCAGGCTAGGATCCGAATTTCATAGGTTCACTAAGTGTTCTAATTTACGTTTGAGACATCGTTGAAAAAATGCATTATCTTTAACCAGCCGTTTGCTTCCATGGGCTTATGAATACCTTCGTAAATTTTGTGCAATCAACTTACAGACCTATGGTACCCAACAGCCTCAGCCAAGTTTATTTCACTCAGGCACATTGTGAACTATTTCTGGAACGAGTCCAGGTTGGTTAAAAGACTGCCAGATGAGCACGTTATCAATTATTCACATTTAGACATCGCCGTTTAGACAGCTTCATAACCATCAACAATTAACCGTTAGAATGTCCTTGAGTTGCTTAGTTATTTTTGACCCATGGACGCTCTCTACTCTCAGAACTGATTTTTAAAACTGAATTATTCCTGCCTTTTCTAACGTTGGTAAATAATTTCAATTATTATTAAAAAACTAAACAAACGTTTGTGGGGCTGCATGCGGCCCACACAAAATGAAACAGTCAGCACAGTATCATGACTTGTTGATCTGACGTCAAGATTCTTGCGGCACCTTTTTATTGATAGGCTATCATCTGGTTAGGGTCAGAGTAAACACGACCTTGTGTTCTGGAAGCCGATCAATATCTTCCAATAAGTGCTGTTGCTAATCACTGGTTGCTGCTATTTTAGATTACAAAAGGCAGATTCCGAAGACTCATTTAGGCTAAACTTGGCACTTGGGGCAGTTTGTGATCTCGATCTAGCAGCCGTCGATTTCATTGTGGGTAGGGTCAAAGATACACTAAGTTAGTAAAAAACAGCGTCTCTTATCAAGACGTTTTCGGGACTACCACAATTCATATATTAATCTCCTTAATAATTTTCCGTAAAAATTTTGGGTGGCTATGTAAATTCCTTCGATAATTAGGTCTTTTGATACTGTCCAATAGGGTCGTTTGCATAGAGCGAGAGGTAAATAGAAATCTAAAACAGAACTCTTCTTTCACGAATCTGCTGTCAGGAAACAAACAATGGAACTGTGAACGGACAGTTGCGAAAGTCTGTTGCATTCAAAACTAGGCTGATAATCATACTGGATGATTCTACTGGATGGCTTTAGTTGGTGAAAGTCAGACTTCTGAGTTTAGTGAACCATATCCCTACTACTGCTCCCACTATCACTATTACTATTACTACTACCGTATTACTGCGACCACTAGCACGACTACTACCATTATTACTATTACTGTTGCTACTGCTGGTACGACGCCTGTTACTTCGCCTTTAGACCATTAGGTCATCTTATATACAATTCGATTTCAGCAACTTGTGACGCTGCATGCCATCATGACTTTGGGGGATATCTCGGAATTAAAAAGAACACAAAACAACAAGGAATAGTTTTGAAGAATTGCAAAACACTCAAAAGTAGGAAGAAAAAGGAAATGGAAAGATTTTTATAGTCGGCCAAATAAATGCGTATGCTGCGATTTGATTGTTTGATCCCTGTTTGAAATCGCTTGTATACATTAAACACCATGTTATCTCCAACCGGGTATTTCATTTAAATAATACCACAGTGTCGCTGCTGTTGTACGACTGTGACTTTTCTTAGGAAAATTAGAGAAATATTTTAAAACCTGTGCAACACTGTATAATCAGACTTGATTTGCTATAGTGATGGTGCAGCAGCAATATTAGTAGTACGCTGTTATGTTGAATGCTAGAGACTAATGTGATACTTGTAAGGATCATGCGGTCATCTACCTTGGTCTCATTTGTCCAATCTCACGCATGAAGAAGTGTGCAACATATGATTGAGTAATGTTAGTTCACTTGGACAATGATTTGCAATTGTCTTTTCATGTAAATGGTCAAACGACCACTGCATACGAGCAGTCTTGTCATTGCTTTCACCAATAATCCTTCAAAGAATTCATCGCTTGGACGAACTGGTTTCCAACTGGCCGGGCCCAATTAGCATTTCCCTCTACCTGACAGAACAAGAAGCACACCAGCTCTCGATTTTCGTGACCCAGTCTTTTATTCTGTCAAATCGAACAAATGTTGGCTATCATGTCATGTTTGTGGATGGAGTAAGTAAATCGTGGTAAAACTAGTATGTTCACGAAGATTTCGAAAGTGTGTTATTTTGTTTATTATCCCTGCGTTTGACTGTCATATTCTATATGTTCCATACTAAATGCAACCGAGAAACATGTGGAACAAAATGTTAGACGGAAATATAGCTAGAGTAGGAGAAATAATTTCATGTCGAATGATATGCTGAGTCATGGAGCCAAAATTTCCCAAGCAGTTGATATTTTCAGTTACATTCTTCGGGTTGGTTCAAGTTCGTTCTGTCTAGTGCTGCAAATCGGTGGCCAGGCGGTCAAGGTCAAGGGTTCGAACCCTTCCACCGCCGATCAACTTCAGTTGGCAACCCTCTGCTGCCCGTGTCCCCCTTCCTAAAGAACGATGTAATTTTTTATCTCATTACTAAAAGGAAGTAAAATGTAAAAGACTTCTGTGTAAAGCCAATCGATCGTTAAGCTGCGACGGTTGCATGCCTTAATTTGAGGATTATTTTCTGATCAAATAGTTTTATGGACTAGCGTTGTCTCCTGATTCGTTGATTTGACAGGTTAGATGCTACATAATGCCATCAGCAATAAGGCATTTTGGAAGAATTTCTCTCTTCCTCGGTTTATGTCTTTCCTGTACTGACCACGATTCACAGGGAACAGAGCAAGAAACAAAAACATTCACCAACTTCAAATACTTGTGGTTTCTTTTTTAACTACTAGGAAAACCTGAGTAGGCATATTGTGAAAAGGGTTTCATGGTGCATGCAGTTCCAATCGGCTGTTAGCTAAACATTCAGACGTTGTCATGACCTGTTTGGAAAATAGCCTTAACATTTCGTTAACAGATAGAAAATGCTTTGACCCACTGCACTCAGTTCACATCACTCGTTTCCCAGCACCAAACAAAGCGTTCCCTGAATAGACCAATGGAGAAAATTAGGAAATAATGAGGAAGCGAATAGCAGTAAAAATAATTCCTCGTTGCAATGAATTTGCATTAATTCAGGCAACTAGGCCCGGTCTCTAAAAAGTTCTCTAATTGAAAAGTGAGCAACTAAGGAAATGATAAGGGTCTACAGTGCTTTTGTTGAATTTCCACGGCGCTAGCTGTTTGACTACTGTCAATTTCTCATCCTTTTATTTCCTTTATTAATGGAACCACATGGTACATCGTTTACAGGAAGATGGTCGAAGCCAACAGTGGGCTATCAAATGATGAAGTTGGCAGACGATAGCGGAACTGGTACTTGCTGCCTTAAAAATGAAACGGCGCTTTGCTGGTCGCTTCACCACCGCCGGTCCAAAGTGAGAGTTACGAGCCAGAATCGAACAGGCGACCCCCAGCCTTCCGAACGGGGGCTCCGTTACTCCGCTATCGGTTAAGCTGACCTGTAGGAATAACCACGGATTTTTTATCCACTTTCTCTTTAGTCAGAATAACATCCACTGAACATCGTCGTCGTATTTTGTCCGTTATTTTGTCGCGAATATATTTATTGAGCGTATGTGATAGGATGCTAAGCAAAACATGGAGTGGTTTCTGAAGTAATTATTGGTGAGGATTTGAGTTGCGTTTAAGAAACGGTTTTAATGTAGTTTTTTGAATTCAAACAGATTAGCATTTTTCACGAAAAGTGGTAAAAAACACTTATGCGCGGAAATTTTCAAAACTCTTGACATGAATCGAGTGGTAGTAAACAGTTTATAAGCTGACAGTTTATAAGTATATGCACATTAGCTGTTGTAGTAATCCACCCATCACGCTGGATCAAAAATCACCTCTTCTTCAAGAAAATGAATTCCAACCATGATCGAGCTTCCTGGATTCATGTCCCATTTTGGTCACGGTAGATCAGCACTGCTAGTGTCTCCTAACAAAGATGAATCATCTGTGTAATGCTTCCATGGATTTCCAATGGTCAGTGGGACGTCGAGGCCGAATTAGGAATAATTTCGAATGACTTATAGCATGGCTGTTCCATGTTTCGTCACGTCTCTGGATGCGACTGAAATTCATTTGACCTACCTGTCAGTCTGGCTCCTTCTGGTGTAGATCACCAACCAGCCACCTTTACCTGCGACCTCTTGATAAAGTGCGACAGAATCAAGTTGATTTAATGAAATCTTATATGAAGTAATTGCACTGGATCTGCCCAGGAAATGTTGAACGTATTCACACGGCCATGTTCACTGTCATATCGGTTACTGAGAACTAAATGTAAACTCGCAAAATAAGGCATTGCAGTTATCTGGTTGACTTTTATTAGTAGATGGTACTGAAAGAACTCAGCAAAATGATCTTCATGATACACCTCTTCTAGAAGCTTCCTCAACGTGACTCACCAATGACCGCTTTAGTTTTGCCGCATGGACCAAATACTGTGCATAACTTGGGATTTCACTTTATCCACTTCAGCCTTTATATCCGATCAATGAGCTGCGCAATCTGGCCCTACTGTATGCTCCTACAAATCTGGTCTTCCATCTGGATATTGATTTCGTTCCTAGCCCAAACCTGTACAGGACTTTGCATGAAATGGTGAAGACTCGATGGTCCAATAAGGTATATGGCCGTCCTACGCTTGCATTTCAAGTAGATCAAAAGATTTTAGAAATTAATAGCTTATAGCCGTTCAGTGCGATTAGTCTTCTTGAAATCTCGTCAAACAAAAATGAATAGCAATTTTCTTTTATTAATTTAACTCTCCCTATCGGAAATCTAGAATCGTATAAGCAAAATGCAGAGAGCAAACAATGAAACATTTCAACCTTAATAAATATGTATGCACATGCATTTATTCACGTAAAATTCCTCACTAGTCCGAGAGTTGATTTCGGTCATTTGTTCTTCATAATATATTCGGCAATATAGCATAATAATATGAAGAGTTTTCGCTGTCTTTATGAGATGTGTTCCTAGAGCAGTAGTCTTGATTGCACCATTTTGTTAATTCTTCTCAATGCCCTTGTTCATACACCTCACTGGCAAACATGACTAGAGCAGCGTACCGAGTTTACCAAAATTTTTCTTCACTCTCGACTGTTTCCGGTTATTAAAGTGATAACCTAGCAGTTATAGAACAAAATTAAATCAGTGCCACGCTATAGGTTGGATGTCATATCTCTGAATACCGTAACTTAAAATGTAATCCGAATACCATTATGTGTAAGCCCCTCGACAAAACGTTTGGGAGACGCGTAGCGGCCAAATTGACCCAAATCAAAACAAAGGCGGATCCAAACGACTACGGTACTCTTTGGAGCAAATTAATTATATACAACAATCAAACCTCAGCAGTGTTGCTTTCGGGCTCTGCTACTTCGCTTTCTGATAACAAACCGCGTGAACGACCAAGAGCGCAAAACAAAATCAACCAAAGACAAACCCACGCTTGTGGCAATGGCGAGAGTCCAGGTTACCAACGCCACAGTCAAACTGATGCAATAAAACAAAAAAACAAGATCTTTCCCACAGAAGACAGTTAGCGATGATTGTATAGTACAAAATGGGGAAATGTCAATGGTTCGTTCGAATTTGCCTTCAGAACTCTTTATTTTTGAGGCTTTTACTCGTACTCCTCAATACATAATAAGCGATAAGAGAACGCTAGTCAAGTGATAGCTCAGAAGGCAAAATGGGACAAGTGTCAATTCGACTGAACTCTACAGTTTCCGTCTGGTTTCAAGACGAGAAGTACTATTATGGTTTATCTGTTTCCTCTTTTCTGTTTTGTTTGTGTCGCGCAAATGTGAAATCAAATGATCAGACGGGTACTGAAAGCAAAAGAGAATGTATCGTTGTTCCCGCGTTTGAAACCTTTGACACGCGGACGGTAGTCCCGTCGACGAAACAAACCCTATTGAATGCCTGGGAGCAGCGAGTAATCCTACCATTTCGACATCGAATCTGGACACGTGGACACCTAGCTACAAACTACACGAAATGGAGAAATGCAACGCAATTATATCAGGTTCGGTCTAAATCAATTTATTGGTTTTGATATATTTCACATTCTTTTTGTAGTGCTAATTCTCGAATTTTGTAGCTAAGGTTAACTTTCGGTTGAATTTCATCTATTTCGGGATAGTCCTAAACCTGTTATGATGGACTACAAGCATTGAGAGAATCAGATGAGTTTTTTATCTGAGCTGACCAATTGATAATTGGTAATCTGAAACGCGTATAGGCTTTACCACTCCAATTCTTAGTTACTAAAGAATGTTAGCCAACGTGGTGGACCAAAAATAGGCCACACAGAAAAAATTTCCGTGTTTTCGCAGTGTCTATGCCAAAAAAATTTGCCTTTTCAACCAATCAGAATAACTGGACGTCTAATGTAAACTGTCTCTTGTTCCCTATACTTAAAACACTCAGGAAGGACTATGGTGAAATGTTCTACTCAGCAGTCGAACGGAACAAATATCGGATGGTCATTAAAAACCAACATAGATTGGACGAGCGGCGAAAGAAGCCTGCACCAGTATCACACCGAAGTTTGAATGATTTACATCAGATTCATGAACTATTTTGACTTTTTCGCCCGTCATTCTGCTGTTCACATGACAGCAACAGCCGACTAAAGCAAATCCCACTAGACGGAGGGTGTCGGCGATTGCCGATAAGTGTGCATATTTAAGGTTCAAATTAAACCTGATTTTGATATAAGTATTAGTGTCAGTCCTAGTAGTGCTGGCCGTGGTAATGGTATTATTATTAGTAGCGGTAGCGGTAGTACTACCGCTATTACTGCTACTAGTAATAGTTGTAGTGGTAACTGTAGTAATAGTGGCAGTAATTATGGTAGTAACGATTACAGAAGACGTTCTGCTTAGGACTGCTAGGCGAATGTCCTATCGGGTTCGGAAACCTCGGTCGACGGGATCCTCACAGTTGACAGTAAACACAAGACTAGTTCCGCTGAATGTTTTGCCTTTGTCATGATGCCGAAATAGCACATATGCGGAAACACACGTGACAGCAAGTCAGTTCAGTGTTAGCGGAGTGGTATGCGCGACTGCCAGTCGAAAACTCTCGAAAGTGAAGCACGAACAAAAACAAAATCTTGTGACCGATAAAATAAATACAATTAAGCAATTGTTACGGAATCAGCATCAAGCATCACAGCATATCTTGATGGAAATGTTGACCAATAATAGCTCGTTTTTATCCGAAAGATCGAAATCAACACACGGCAGTAGTGGTAGTAATATTAGTACTCATTGTAATAGTAGTTGATGTTGTCGTCATTATTTGGCATTTATTTACCCGGCCCATACTTTTACATTCCGTAATTGGCTCCAACGTAACGCCTAATAATGTTATTAAGCTTTTTGCATCAAGACCAATTCTAATTGTTTTATATATTACTTTTTTGAGCACTAATTTTATAGCTGAATCCGCCCCTTTTACATTCACCTATTTTATTCTCTAGGCTTCATTTTTTGATCAGCCGATCAAGTACTTGCTGTAATCCATTCATAACCATTAAGTGATTTTGTCCAACGAAGAAACGATGTTACCTAGGGTACTTCTAGTATCAGTCTAACAATCTAATAAGCGTGGCTTCGAGGTTCCATTAACAGTAGTAATCAGTTCCAGTGGGTTTTGAAAGTGCATAAGAAGTCATTTAGTGACTAGGAAGGAAAAGTTTTTGTTAGTACTTCAGAGAACATGTTTGGTCTCAAGATCTGCTCATTAAATCGGTGGGGCCATCCGTTCTATTTAATGTATCTAAACACATTACAGAACAATAACAAAAGTAGCTGAAAAATAAACGCTTAACGGTTACAAATTAGAGATTTCGTGTTTTTCTAACATCTCTAAACAGGGATACTTATCACATCTTAGTTTAGGACTTCAGGACGGTACTTGACTGCTTCTTGTCGAAAAATTTGCTAGCCAAACAAAACAATCACCTATCGATAGGGTTTCAACAGCTAGGTAATATCATGCTTTAGGAATCCACATTAATTACATGCTATTGCAGCTGATCAATTACCATCGATTCACCACTCGATCACACGTAAAACTTCGAACTTACATGCTTGGTTCGACGGCTTGAACTCTCAGTGGAATTGTTCAGTAGAGAGTTTTAGCAATAAAAACTTGGCAAACCAAATAAACTGCTGCCTGGTGTTTTTGAGTCATTTAACAATGAATGACTTTTGCCTCCTTCAACGCACTGGCGAAGACCCCGCCTAATTGTCAACGTATTGTAAAAAGTTTTACCGAGATAAGTGATTTTTGTTCAATAGTTGTTTTTTTCATGTACTGTTTAATCGGTACTGAGTGGAAAATTCAACCACGATCCAACTCATATATGATTTTCAAGTGCCTGAATGACCTAAACAAGAAATTCGCTTTCTAACTCTGGTTCTTACAGTATTAACACCTCTACAATCATCTATACACTCTAGGCCCACTTGCTGTCACACTTATCACCTGAAAATGGATATGGAACTAATATCGGACCTAAACATCAGGATAATTGAAGTGTTTCTCAACTTAGGTTTATCACTTATCTTGCTGTGACAGCGTGAGAATCGATCTGGACGAGTGTGACATCACCGCCACGTAATTATTTCGGTCGGGGAAATTTGTAAGCCGGCTTAAGGAAAAATCCATGGAACAAAATGACCGACGGAATCATGCCGCTGAAGCCCTTGAATACTGCCTACAGAAACAGGTATCTGGTCTGTATGGATTGGGATTGATGTTGAGGTAACGGAGCGGTTTGAAACATCTAATAACTTGGCCATCCCACGAAAGCCGGTTGTTATAAATGTTGTACTTTGTGAGCATGATCCGTCGCGATCCCGGTAAGCGTCACCAACCGTGATAAGAAAAGGATTGTCTATGGGGTGAATTTTATTCATTTTTCGATTGCCAACAAAAATGCTCGTAGTTATTCAAGGATTCATTCAACGAAAGTTTCTTAACATTTATCAGGTGCAATGGTCAGCCGACTACGAACCGTATGTGGTTGTTCATAAAACTGCACCTTGGTTCGACCCCCGTTTTGTCGGATTCGGATGGAACAAAGCATCGTATATTATGCAGTTGGATGCCGCTGGCTATCAGATGTTTGTATTGCCAAATGCGTTTGTACTACACATGCCTCACCCACCAAGCATTGAAGTTCTACGTTATCGGTCAAGCCCACTCTACAGGTAACGCATTACCATTCAGAATTTTTGTCTGTCACACTAGAGTGATCTGGTCTACGTGAACATTACTTCCCTTCAGTGGCCTGTTTATCCTGCAGAGAGGAACAGTGGTGAACAGACCACTCATTCGGAGATTTTTTTCGCAGTCAATCACAATAGGCACGTATACTCCAGCTCTAACCCTCTGTCCATCGGGCTACCGTTAGAGCTCATCACTGGTGCTTGTCCATCATCTCACCCAGGAAATGAACCCGAACCGTTCGCATGGGAGGTGTGTTACCGCAACGTTGCCCAAACCCTCCAGGCTGGGCCGCACTACTGGGTCTAGATTTTGTCTGTCGTTCTTACTGGCAGTCAATAGTGCCCGACAGTCTCGAAGCTAGACACAGTTTCTGTCCGTTAACACCAGTCGAACGCCTCCCACCAGTCGCGTCGTACACACTACTCCCGAGTAATTGTAGGATAGTTGTGTAGACATATATTCCAGTTTAGTCAACCGCTCAGTTTGTGGACACCGCAGTCGACATGAGTTTAACTACCCAACCGTAAACCTAAGGATGGGCGCCTTTACTGCCCACAGGACTACCAGTGGAACTCTACACTGGGTTTTTCACTCAAATTTTCATAATTAAATTCGCTCATTGTTCCATTTTTCCATCTCTCACTTCAGGCATTATAGTGACATTAGGTTTTCGCGCAGACGAAAAATATGAAATGTAAAAGAGAGGCTTTGACAGATCCATTTGGCTACCAGTTTGCCAACTCAAGATTTGTTTTCTGATGTAACATCACCCGTTCTCACTCTATCCCCTCTCGTGCCATGTCGCGCGCATTTCTACAGCTGGGCGTCGGGTTTGAAATGATACGAATTCGTCCACACTTTCTGTTGCTTAGTGAAAAAACGAGCGAACCAAGCCGAACACGTTTCTAGTCGGCACGACGGACGGCACTCAGTTTATTCAACTCACGTTTGAACCCATTTGTCAATCAATTTACTCATTATTTATGTATTAAAAATTACATGAAACTGGAATAAGCCAGCTGGACGAAATGGTCACTGAAAGACTGAAGGAACTTTGGTTTCATTGAAGCATATTCCTTGATTTTTTTGCGAAATTTGGCGGCTGACGAAAAACTGCTTCCCTATGACAGCTGCAGTTGTACAGATGCGTTGCATCAAGTCTATCTAATGACAATTCAGTTAGGATGCGTTATAACCTGTTTTCAGTGTTGTCATCTCGTCAGGTCTGTCTGAGCGCACGTGATTTACAGATGATCCACGGGAATACGAATCAACTCGAGTAAGAACATTTTTCGTACCCAAAACATTTTATCAAAAGATATCGTCTGGTCCGTTTTGGATTAATTAAAAATACGAGCTACAGAAACAAAAGCTCTGACAACATTTGTTATGGTGGGTATTCATCTTAATTCTCTTCGTATGCGATAACCCCGTTTTAAATTGATCGGCTTGTCGTGAGTCTGAATGACAGATCAGTCACGTAGTTGCTAATTGCAGCTACCATCTGTTAACTGCAAACTGTTGGGTAATTTTGCTGCCGATGGTTTGCCAACAATGATGGCAACCGTTGTGAACTACTGTTCAAACGTCAGTCACTTCAACTTTTCGGCGATAATGGAAAACTCATTTGGAATTTAGCACATCTGAATGCTACTATAGCTTGCCTGGACCGGACCGTCCACCCTCCGTTTTCTAAGGCTGATGTTTTTCAGGTCATGTGGAAGTTCGGAATACGACGATTATTTCGCTGCTTTGTCATTTGTTAATGTTACAAACTGACAAAAATCTGATGGGTAATCAACACAGGATCGTATGAGAAAAACGGAAATCGTTTTGCATGGAGTTCAAGTTGTAAACCATTTATTGTTCGAATTTTCTCAACCGGTTTTTGATGATCTACCAATATACCATTAAACCGACCGTAATGGTTTCCTTCTTGATGGATCGCAACACCTTATTTCAATTTCTTAGTCCTACGGGCCTATTCGTTCCGTGAATTTTGCCCATTTCTTCTATGATGGAATGTTTGACGGGAAGTTCTGCAATCCATCGAATCAATAAAGGGGTGACTATTCTGCTGTTTGATCTGTCTGATTTTGTCCCAGGTATTGTGTGGACAAGATGAAACTGGATTTCATTAAACAACTTGCGAAGAAGTACGGAGTACAGGCGTTGAAGTATCTGGACTTCCGGAAGGTGGAATCCAAACCCGATTCCCTCGTATTGCAATGAGAACTTTGCCGTTCGTTGGCAGTTTTGACGAACGAAAACGGTTATATCATTGGATGCTTCATTCGAACTATAAAACTTGACTTTGAAAATAAAATTCTGTATTTTTTGATGTGAAAATAAATCTTTTTTGTTCCTTTGTCTAATTATTTGTTGAAGACCTGGAAAATATGGAGCAGCGACATCAAAACAGAATAAAATTTGGTGATTTATGTAATTAAAAAGGAGGATGGTAAAGTAAATGGTTATTACGTAACCTCAGATCAGAGACAAACAATCGACAACTTTCCAGTCGCCAGGTGCTCGTGATCGATGTGGAGTTTCCACGAAGAGCACTTGGATCCGGTGCATGACGCCACAGACGAGTATATTGTTGAGTTCATAAGTGTAGTAGCCGGCAAGCGACGATGAGGCAAAAGAAAAATAAATACTACTTCCTTTTCGTCACTGAATAAATTAGTACCAAAGTTTAGCCAACACTCCATATTTGCTATTGCCAGTTGCATATAAAGGCAAAAACGGGTTGTATTTTATTGGCGGATGTCAGATTTATTCACGCTAAAAAAATGGAAAGCATACAAACGAAACAACAGCCATATTTGTGAATCTGAAGAACAGTTTATTAAACGTGGTCGGAGAAGAATATAGTTACACATCTTGTGAAATAGTGTGAACATGCGCAATGGGCATTGAACACGATTTTGCAAATTTTTTCTGGTGCAAATGTAGTACACTTTCTTTAATGCGTGACTAAAATTATTGGACCCAGTATGGACAGCGGAAACGGGAACACTGTGGACTCAAATTCGCTGTTGTTAAACATCTTTTGTAGACTTTGCTGCTCCAGTCGATCTAATTGACAAAGACGGTCATTTCATTCAGGTTGGTTCCAACGTAAACTGTTTCTGTTGGCATCATTTCAAATGGTACCTCCCTTTGTACTGACAACGATAACCATTTTGGCACTGTTCAGTCATGGTATGGATCAGCCGAACATCGCCGATCATTCTGGTTCACATCTGCTTACTTAGATTACGTTTTGGTCGATGTTCGGCTTTTGTTTGTACCACTGTTGTCACACCAAAATGAACACTCCCCTTTCCGTACATCTGCTTCCAAGAAATAATCCCCCGCTTGAGACCCATTCGGCGATTTCAACGCAGTTAACGTCAAACGCAAATTCTCAGGGTCTGCAAAAACATTGTGATGGGATTAAATGCTCGGTGCGTAGCGGTAGATACTAAACAGAATTCCTTACCGTTTGGACCAGTTCTCGAAACGGTCGGTTAAACAGACTTAATTCTCACGTTTACGCCCTCAGCGAACACTAGGAATCCGATGGAGAATAATGCCTGCGAGCAATATGGATGTACTACCACTTATCACTATGAAAATCAAT
Organism: Fasciolopsis buskii; assembly: GCA_008360955.1. NCBI lineage: Eukaryota > Metazoa > Platyhelminthes > Trematoda > Plagiorchiida > Fasciolidae > Fasciolopsis > Fasciolopsis buskii. The sequence continues at coordinate 54,342 of LUCM01003225.1, read as the reverse complement.
ACAGACGGTAATCTACAGCAGTTCCTAGGTCCGCCGTGACAGAGACCCACATGATTAAGAATCCTGCTTTGCGTCAACCGCTGCGTACAATGCGCAAAGTAACTGGTAGACAATTTGTCTTTAAATTAGTGGAAAAGAATGAGGTGTTACATACGTATACGAGTTATCGTGAGGCAGTAAAATCATACCCAATATTCTGACGCACCGTATTCCCATCGAAATGGTGCATGAGCAGACGTTTATTAATGGGTGCATGAGACGGAAAAATTCATCTAGTGTATTTATGCATGCTATTAGAATAATGTCTTACATTGTACTTTGAAAATATAATGCCCTAAGTGATTCAGTCAAGTTTAATCCCTATAACACCTAGTCGCAGATTACTATGTTGCGGTTTATGTAGCCCTTTTGCAACGTCATCCGTTCAACAACCACGTAAATGTTTTTTTTGATTGACAAGCAAATTATAGCTTTTCGTGATATTTTCACCAACTGAAATCGTCACTTGATTCGGGTTTTAGTAGAGGTGTATAGTTCACTTGCAGCCGCGCACTGCAGTTTACTGTTTGCTTTCCACTTTGCTAAGCTATTCATGCCAAGAGTCACAAACGATAGACCACCGCAGCATCTCTTTCCCGCTTGCAGCCGCGGAGCCTACCGAACGGTGACCACATTGACTGGTACTTAGCGCAGTATTCTAACTAACGCTAACCCTATTGATCGCCACCATATGCTGTTAGCTTATGGTCGATCAATAATCCAGTCGACCACCTTGCAACTTTTAGGTCACTAGTGACTGGATCCATTCGTGGTACATCTACTGAGTGGTTCTGAGCCAGCAGCTTACTAGTCATCCCACTACAGACGATTCATCAAGATCAATCATAATTAACCCTGTGCCAAAATAATCCATGGACTTTTTTCCCGTGGCATACAATCTTACTTTCCTAAAGTAACTTGAAACATTACATCATACTTGTGTTAATGCCTGTACTGATGCCCGTGACGACTATCCATCTGCATCCAGAAAACCAAGACCAATGTCATATGCCTTAGCCAACTTTATAAGCTTTGTTTTATCTTCCTTTGACCAAACCAGTAAATCTTTTCCCATGCTTTCCTGTCTACAATGATGCACTTCAGTTTGTCGATAAAACGCAGCTACTCCCCTACTCAGGAGTGGCTACCTGTTAGCCGTTGTAAACGGATATACAACCCAATTCACAGCTCGAAATCACTTAGGTAACTTTTCAACTGAGACGCCCACTGACATATTATTCTTCCATTTTTAAAAGTTGCCAATCACGATTGCGGTCGTTTTATTATTTAATCATTGAGTTTTCACAGGCAACCACGATACTTCTTTCTGCAGTGGCAGCTTTGGTGTATTCCATACCTGAATGTTCAATACCTGTTACTTATGACTGAAGTACGCCGATAGATTTACCGTTCGCGGTAGCGGCTTCCAAAATTTACAATAATTTTCTTCTCTCATCTCATCAATAAATAATCACATGACTCGATTCAAGTTACCAAGCCATATGAGTGGATCTGAAAACTGAGACCTTCTGCGATATACCGATGTCAGAAAGGTGCTCATTTAAACTCAAGCCATGGTCAGTGGATTATGATTAACGGTTGCGAATCACCTACCCTGTGACTGCTACTGGGCTAACAGGGGACAAGTTCCTGTTCATTTGACTGAGACATTGCATGACTCAGACTAGGTATCCAAATCATGTCAGTGAATCTGTTCTGTGCCTCTTAATTTAACTATCAAACTCCATTGTAAACAACTGGCTTTGTGCAAGTTGTTAATCCGTATCATCTATCTCTTAGACGGTGAATGTTTTTGGGCTTCATGCAGTGGCTAAGATGCCCCGTGCCTGCCATTCGACTGGAGGATGTGTCGAACATCAACACGGCCATTTTGACTTGTGACATTCTCATTACTATGTGAATGCTTTTAGTGCTACAATTTTTCTTCTGGTTGTGTGGATGATATATGGGATACCCCAATTCTTCCCGAAGACAGAAATAGACTTTTTTATCCGATGATCTTGATCAACGAAAATGCAATGCCGGTTAGATGTTTTACTCACAAGTGAACGGGTTTGTGAAATGAGCCCAGTGAAACCAACGTAGTCACCTGTGCAGCAGTTTTAACGTTTAATCCATGGTGGTCAATTAGAATCAACTGCAGCGGCATGACTGCTAGCTTTTTCGGCAAGGCAATGAAAAACAGCATCACGTTTGACTTCAAAGCAACTAAAACTGTACAATTTCCTGCATTAACTCGGAACTAGGTCAAAGCTATTTGGAATTATATCAAAATCACTCGGAAATGAAATTCAGATGACCTAAAGTGGTCAGGCTTACATGAGTATATTAGTGCATAAGTGCTGTAAGGTGTACTAATGATTGATTCTGTGATTCGCAATGTGCGAACTAGTGTACTCTAGAGAAGCCTTTTGAAAGAGAGGTATGTTCTTAGCCAATTTCAAATATTTTTGATGTAAATCCGAATAATTTTTATATATCTGAAATAACACAGGAAATACTGCAGTTGACAAACGGATACAGGGCCCAAATCCATGCCCTCAAGGAGGTTGCGAAAGTGAAAATGCAGTGCCACAGCTGGTTTAGCTCAAATTGTACACTCCTTACTGCGCAAATGATGTCAGCCAGGACTGGAAGATGGTTTTATTATCTTGAGCATCAGATGACATGATTCTGGTGTGCATTTGGGATAGCTTACTGCGAATGTCACATCTGACTATTGGTCTGTTATTGCTGAGACCAACTGCCATTTTAGACACCCCTATGCACTGCATCAGACGGAGTTGGCTTCGGACGACCTAGGTGTCCTCACACCGCTGGTTCTCACTCGTCGGATCTCCAGCACACCAGGTCACAGTGAGGCAAACTGTAGTCGTAGGCTGCAACAACTTCGTCTATTTCTGGAGCACCAAATGCACACTACGCATGCACATGCACGTCACAGTGTGACTCAGTTAACTGGTACTCTGTCCAAATCGCCACGTGCACCGACTGAAATCCAACCAGAGATTCCGAATTGTGCCTCGCCTCTTGGTATTTTCCTCTGCAACTGCAACTCATCTGACTTGTCACGAAATGAAATTCGGCTGCTACATTGTTGCCCATACCTTTTGCAAGCGATGACACACGTGTGTGCTCCATTCCCATTCGCACTTTCAACGAAGTAGTTAGCATTATTGGTTTGCATGCTCACTTAAATATGCCCATTGAGAAGCAAGACTACGAATTTTATGACTTGTTTTACCCATGGATGTATTGGGAGGGCTATGTCCCATAGTTGCCCTAGACCACAATTCAAGGGAGAACCGGCGGCCATGAGCCTGAAACTTGGAGTTGCGCGGAGCTACACAAGGTCCCAATAGGCTTCGTGTGGTAACGCGCTGGACAAAAACAAATTGTAACCTACCCCTAAAGTGACCGGCTGATCTTAGGATTTCAGCCTGTCCACGTGGTGAAACATGTTAAATCCACTTGACTAACACCAGTCATGTCATAATAAACGTGAACAGTGTTGCGATTGTTCAAATCAAGATTAGGGTCCCAGAAGAGCTTTCGGATGTCATCACCTATGGACAATAAATAATGACTACTCCATCAGTGGCAGTAGTCAAAGTGGAAATCTGGATGTAGCCGGTACAGTTGAATGCACTGCAACGCAGGTCCTGCAGTTGCGCTTCGAAAACTCTACTCCTGAAGATAATGGAAGATCTATGATCAAACTCCTCGCCGCAAAGTGCAAACATTCTCAGATCCAGATCCACGGGGTCTCTGGGACACAAAACCTTGTTAAGTAATTCGAGTATACCTTCGGTTACACTGGGCAAATTTGGGCCACATCTGTAGCATGTGCAAGGCCCATCGATGACGACGAAATGAAAAACGGTATTTGAAGCCATCTGTCGATTACCCTTGGGAAAGAATCCGAAAATAAATACTAAATCTGACTTTCATTCCCTATTAAGATGTATTTCTCGGGTGGCTAATAAGAACTACCTTGCATTTGATTTTAAGCCATGATTACATGATGGGTCGATGTAATCAGTCGAACATGTTAATATCTTCGGTTTCACGCACAGAATGGTTCTTTTTGAAGTAAATCTGGATTTACTTGGTGATTTTGCTTTCAAAAAATAGAAGTTATTAGATCGGCTGAAGTTAATTTAATTCACTTCTTTTTCAACTAGATCGTACACAAGCAATCCGAAAAATACCATAGCCTTTCACATGATGCGAAATTTTGGCAGCGTTCCGCTCTGGTAAATTCGGCTATTCTTTCCTTGGCACAGCAACTTAGAATTGGACAAAATGCGACAACCTAACACAAATGGGAGGTCACTGTCGCGAAATACCTTCACACCGCTATAACTCTAATCGATTTAGTCCTTAGCTATTGGTCAGTATTAGAAGCACTGATGCATCCCTTGTGGACTGATAACCAGCAAAAATATTCCACATCCTCCCAAGGGAGGCTTCAATGTTTTTAAAGATTCAGTGTCTTAACATAACCATTTCACGCGGTTTTCGAATGCTAAACACCACACCAATGCCGTCAGCATCTGAAAAGTTGGACTTGTATGGAATTAAACTGCTATAGTTTCCTTGAATTAGCATCCCGGATTTAAAGACTGAGAACCAAGTTGTACAGCAAGCTGGAGGCGATCCAATAGGCCGAACGTAAGTTAAACACTTACCACCGTTAATAAATTTCCTTATATCATTCTTTCAACTGCACAGAGTAGCACAAAGTGCAAAGTAAATGGTCAAACCAAAATGGAATAAGTTACTTGCCGTATTATATATTTTGACGAAATCCTCGAGTAGGGGGCTGATATTACAATACATCAAAATATTTCTTATTATATCTGGGTGGTTTCCATCGCTAGAATTACATACCAGATAGGCAGCCAGTAGACATTGTCGCCACGCTTTGTTGTCAGTAATTCCAGCGGGACGATTTTACACAATCAACAACCAGACCGACTGCTACGATACCAGAGAAAAGTCCAAAGGTAGTTACTGGCTAAATTTCCTCATCTCAGAGACCATCGGATTTGAATGATGAATCTCAGGTTTTGTGACAGAACTGGCCCAAGCTCGGGTGTCATGCTCGATTTTCCGAGCTGTGTATAAACTTATGGGTGAGGGCACACATAAATTAGTGAGTGGCTGGTTAATCTTCCTGAGTTAAGTTGGCATGAACCTGCCACGCTTCTGATCTTGAGTTATTTGATTTTCACGGATAGTGACACTTGCTTGCAGATCTGTTGGACTTTCGTCCTTCTTAGCCCATCAGATTTAAAAGTGGCTCTGCTTTCTTGTAATAAGTGTGAACCAATGGGCCAGGATTCACCGGTGTAATTTCATAGTAAGCCGCGTACTAATCAGGCCAGGTTAATGGTTTTTGAGTTCTTGGGTCTTGGGATTAGGTCGTCAAAGATGTTTCTCAAACCATTACATTCGAATCTGTGGGTAGCGTGGGGCGTACCAACTAAGCTATGACCTTAGGAAGGCATGGCTCGATCACTTTCGAAGTGGATGATAAGGACTGCTCACCTACAAAACATCAGCCGCTGAGCTTCACACGCCAAAACATTGTTCAACCGAACATGGCTTGGTTCCAACAACACTGATGATGCGACGTATCAGCAACTGCATCACTCGCAAACGCTACTGTTAATCACCAGATCCAAACGTATGCAGAACCTAGCTGGACAGGTGATGATAAAAAACTGTTTATGACTGTATGCTATCTTTTTGCACGTATACCGAAGTAGTACTAGCTATTGAAAGCACCATCCTTTTCCGAAAACTGTCTGCGGTTGGAAGTAGTGTGGCTTGTCTTCATGCTTTTTAACAATTTATGGGTCGCATTAAAATTCATTGTATTCAAGGTTTTATTAAGGTTTTGCAAGTTTTCGACTTTTCGAGTACCGTAGATAGTCTTTCTCGAGGCAAATCTTTAAACTTGATTACTTTTGACTGCTTTTCGGCAAAAAATGCAGTAGGATTATTTTTTTTCTCAAACCATACAATAGTTTAATTTAATTCACATTCAATGGCTATTTGGGAGGGAGTGAATGCGAGTTTAGTAATGGCTGTTTGAGTAATTGCCACAGTTCCAAATAGCCGAAAAGTTATTGCACTTGAGCGATGCCTGTTTACGGCTGTTCCTGGAGCAATTGAGCACGTTGCTTTGGCCTTTTTAAGAGCTGTGGACAATGTCTGGAAAACAGTGAAACGAACAAACTTCTGAAATTTTCAGGGTCATAATTCCCGGACTATGATAACTGTTTAAAATCACATAAGATGGAAGCACCACAAGACAGCACACCCCAATCCTGATCAAAGAAGATCATGGATGATGAATTGGTGCTCAAGATTTCACAGTGCTTTGCAGAATGTAGGTGTTCACACGCATAAACAAGCCGGTGACTTTTTCTACTACGATTGTATACGTGACTAACCAACACATGAAAATGAACAGCTAGGGAAATGGAAAACTTTCATCCTCTTCCGGATCCACAGACTAAGAATGGATATGGTGGTTTTGATCTTTCCTGAATGGTAAACAATACTTACGTTTGCTTCTAATCTGGTTTGCTGTACGGATTCCAAATTTGAATACCTAATGAAGCTGCAGATAACCTCACACCGCTGCACTATCGATGGTCGCTGTCCATCGCGGTTGCTCTTCGCGTACGGAATCCAAACCACTCGCATTCAGTCGTCTGAGTGACCGCTCAGCATCAGATAAGCCCCTTTGCCTGCGTGTGTCAAGGGACCTATAATGGCTGCTAACTGTCTCACGCCTGATGACTGCCAGTTCCGATTATTCGTGAAGTAAGTCACGTGAGTCACAACGAGAACTTGTAAGGACAGGAGACGGTTGGACAATTCATCACGTAATATATGTTATCGTTGCATGCTTTATTCGAAATTATGAAAACTTCGCCGAAATTCACTACCGGTCCACTTGAAGATGAAATGGCAGATTAGTTGGTGACAAATCAAAGCAGAATGGCTGGTTCATACGAAATGCTATACCGAACAGCCTAGCATGAGAAGTGAATGATAAACGGTCGGTGTAAAACAGTTATCTATTAAATTTTTGACTGGATGTCCGGGTAATGTAAACTAATTAGTAACACCAGAAGCTACCCATAAAGCTTTCCGAGATGAAAAAAGTTACAGTTAACGCCACTTTCTTTTAGCCACAGTAAATGAGCCTATCATGCATGCTTAACACGAATCCAGTTCTATTGACAAAATATATTAGTTGCCGCAGCAAACTGCATTCCATTCCTTGGGTTCTCATGAATCGAACTATCGCATGCTATAACTTCTCCACCGAAAGTATGCCTCTAGGAAAGTAGACCAGCATACCTATCATCGGGCTGCTAGCGAGGTTAGTACGCAATCGTCGAGCGCTGGGATATTTAGATAGGATTTACTCGTTATCGGTGGTCATTTGAGGGGCTGGAAGTCGTTTTTCTGTCAAGGTCTATTTAGGCTATTTTTCATAAAATTATTTGCGGGAAAAATTAAATCCTTCAGTTGGTTTTATTTTGGCTTACCCGTAAATGTGACAAGTAGACGAAAGTCAGAGTTGCACCGCGAGAAAATCCCTTGAACTAAAGAGTCACTTCAGTCCAGTCTGCACGACCATTAACTACATCAGAGGGGACTTGTTCTGGTTCCTATCTCACATCATCTAATCAAAGCAGAAAAACGAACGAGAAAAGTGAAAGGTCAACAACGAAATTATAAGTTGAATAGGTACATTTAAGAGGAAAGATTTTGGATGCAAGAACGCTAATGACCGCAAAAGTGAGGCACATTGTCTATTGTTTCCAATCATCGCTTGTGCAACTTTCCCATTGTCAACTGCCGGTCACCTCAAACTGTCCTCTAACCACGATCTGTCCCGCAGAGCAGCGCAACGCGGTAGTCCTTCATTGCGCATGCTCAAAACATGTCCCAGTAGAATTCATCCACTCACATTCATTGCCAACTCTAAAGATTGAACCCAAGGACCTAGTATTTTACAGCTAACTTTTGAGCTATTGAGGAAAGTCATACAGCGCATTCTACAAATGATTTGAAGATAGCGATGTGTAAACACTAAAATTCTGCACAACTGTTCTCAGCGGCCGTTACGGAGCCAAAACAAAGCACCGACCTAAACACTACTGTGGATACTCGACCTGTGGTCGATAACCGGATGTCACACCGACTCCACAGAGGCCTCAGTTTAACGAAAGCCAACTGAACCATTTATCAGCCCGAAGAAGCTACTTCTGCTATGTGATCACTAGGTTAAATACAACCACCCAAGTGACTAGATCTACCTATCTCACTCAGTTTCTCCCCGCAAGAACAAAGCCCGATTTTGCTCTAATCCAGTATTGCAACGGCATTTTACATTTAGAAGACGCAATATATAACCAAACATACTTGCACTGACATTCAGACGATCGAGAAATGGCTGCACTTTACTTGGGTCGTCACTCAGTGGCACACACGTGATTTGCATATTCTAAGTCAAACAGGTTCCTGTCTGAGCAAATACCAATGTTTTTATTCTCACTCGAGGATACAGCTATCTCCGTAGCCATCTCGTTGACGAAAGCGAAAAGAAATGGAGAAACAGGGTAACCCTGCCGAACACTACTGATCCTCGTGGTGGATCTGGGTGAAAGACGGCCGTTAGAAGGAACTCGGCTTTGGATGGTTTCTGCAGGAATCTGCTTAAAAAAGAAGTGAGCATGTTCAGTACATAATTTAACTCGGGGTACGGGCAGAGAACCACAGGACTGACTCAGTCAAACGTCAATTTCAGATCAAGAAAAAAGAAATTTGTGGGTCTACGAAGCAAATTCCTGCGTTATAAGATTGGCCACAAAGTGAACGTTTGGTTAGCACAATACTGATTGGGACGGAAAACCGTTTGTTTCCCTTGCCTAAGCCTTTCTTGAGCACTAGGAAAAAGCGGAAGGATAATGCCTGCCAGCGGTTTCCATGTTATGCTTACGAAGTTAATTGTTCTGTCATTTCTATATTATGAGCTATCACCTTTCTTGTAAATCGATATAACCGCCTGTTTGCATCAGTCCTGGGGAATCTCCTCCCTTCACCAGAATGATCCCAGAAGTTTCGCTAACTCCGATATTAACACTTCCTTGCCATCTTTGAAGAAACGCGGATGCCGACCATCTGGTTCAACATCCTTGCACCTAAAAATCCTTCTTCCCTGATGGCCTCCGCTTCTGTTAGAGGACTGAAGTCTACCTTTATCGGTTCACTTTCCAGTATACGTAGAACATCCACTGTGGTGTTGGGCCAACTAAACCACTCAATCCAAAGCTTCTGGGAGTGCATTAGTGAGCCGTGGGTTTATGCTCGCCTCCGGCAGATTTGTGTTCCCTACCAGCTGGTAAAGATTAAGACCTTTGCAGAGAGTGGCCATCTTTTTCACTTCCTTGCCCATCATTGCTCGCGGCTACTTCTTAAGCCATTGACTATTTTTATTTCCCTGGGATGTGGCTTCCGGGGAGAAGGACAAGTGACTTTCTAACAAAGCAACGGAGACCAAGGATGTTCACCTTCTCCGAAGTCCAAGTTGCATGGCCTGCCCCGATGATCTCTACGGTCCCGGACATTTTGTTATGAAGATAACCGCCTTGGAATTCGGCTAATGTCAGCTGCGAAGAACGTGTGGTTTTCGTGCTGGTGTGACCGCAGACTAAGCGCAAACGAAAGCCAGCACGGATAAAGGCTTGGTCTGAGTCCACAGCTGTGGATCAGAATGATGTGCAGTCCTTGATTGATCTACGCCACTGTTGACTGACGGAGGTGTATTCATTGTTTCCAGCGTTGTAAAGGCGAAGGAGGGCGCGGTCTTAGTTGATATCATTTTTATTGAGAAAAAATAATGTTCGCCGTAAACTTCCTGTGGTCAGTGCACACCTGGACGATACTATCTCCGTTTCGATTCGATCGCCTAGGACGTGAAATCGACCTCCGATGTGCCTTTCCGTCTCCTCTAAGTAGCTAAGTAGGGCGCCAAGATGGCCAGAAATGATCACAGCGTTCGATGAACACGAATTTCGGAGTAATCCGGATGGCTCCGGGTAGAACTCGCCTTTTGCTTCAGATGAGCTGCAATCAGTGGAAGTAGTCACAGATACAACCAACAAACAATGATGCTTCAACTGAGTGTTACCGGTGTGTTCAGAATTGTCCAAATGAACTGCACGTTTACGGCTGCTGAATGGGATCCAGTCTAACAGCGAACGCTCGGTTCGCACGCTCACAACTATCCCAAGGCTAGCCTGGCCACGAAATTTCGAAACCAGACTACCTGACGCGAAAAGTGAAAGCAGAGAATGGCGTTTTATCTAGAATGTAGTGATTATGGCAGCATACATCTGCTTTAAAGTTCCTAAAGATTCAGCTAAGAAAGTTTATCGGTTTATTTGGATATTGAAAGCAGCCAGGTAAAGTGAACTCAAAGGTTTAATGCTGCCACCAGATAAATCCATCGAGTCGCACTTCATCGTGCCCTCTTACATGGTCCTTAAATCAGAAGAGCGATGGTTGACATGCTCCCGTGTGGAAAGGACGCTGGAGGTATTCGGACCATCGATACTTCGCGGGTGCTCAGATTTAAGGCAGCTAGTTTGATGAACTTCTCGATCCATGTCTTATATTTCTGGTTGTAGCTAATGGACGCATTTGAAAAAGTGGTTGATTTCGTCCCTTCGTCGGTTTAGACGATCGTCGATGAGCGATTTTTTGAGGACCTCAACAAATTTCTGTTTTTTATTAGATTGACACTTTAGTGTAAGGGGAACTGGGTTTTATATAGCTAGATACGAATATCTTGCCTAATGCAAAAGCCAGCTGATAGTTTAGTACATTCATTCATTTGGATAAATCTCAGTTATTGCATCCGATTGAGGAGCAGCATTCACGATGGATTATTATGCCTAATAATTTCGAATCGAATGCTTAGCTACTCATCAGTAAGAGAAGTATTTTGTGGGCTTAAATGTAAAACAGGGGAGTTGCTCGGCGATATGCATGTGAGCGACTCTCCTGTTAGAATTTCTGCAGTCAAGATGAAGTTGGTCGACTTCACGTTTTGTGGCATTGCTGGTCCCCATTTCGCTGGTGGACTTGTCAAAGATCCAAGCTGATCAACTGCAGGAAATGAACTTATTCGTTTGTATAATAGTCTCCTTTGGGGCAAAATGAAAAAACTGTGTGCACCACACACTTAACCACTAAACCGTACCTTGAGCCTGTCTATAGAAATCGGGAAGAACGTGGATGTTGAAGCGAAACCTTTGAATCATGCAAGCCAAGCAAGGGCTCATTTAATTACCGTCCTCGAATTCCGGCTGCGATAATTTCCGCTTAGCCCAAGTGAACGGGGGTATCTTTTTAAAGCAGTTTTGAGTCATTTTCCACTGACATTTGATTCGGTTGCATATAAATACTCAAAATTATATTACTTGGTGATTGGCGTTCATCACTGCTGGGTCGCATTTCTTACACAAAGCAATCTGAATAACCAAACCTTCGAAGCAACCAGTTTTCTTCTCATGAGATCAAGTTGTCTGAATTCTTCGTGTTCAAAACATTTAAATAAATCTTTTCACCATTTGTTGGGTCTGCCTCGTACAAAAGGACCTGTGGGCTGTGGCCTTGACCGACAGGAAGTGGCAAATGACTCAATGACAGCTCGGTGAAGTGATTTTTGTACTGTCATCCTACTTAGACACTTGGTCAAATATTGCAAAATTCAACCAGAAGTTGATAACCGCTAGTTTGCATTCACTCCACAGTGTATGGTCAAACTGTTGAAAAGACCGGTAAACAAAACAGACACAATGACTGCGGTAACGATTCAACAAGCTGGCGTTTTAATTCTTTGGTAAAACTGCTTTCAGGGAAGAAATGTCTCCTATTTCCCATTAGGTAAAATCTATTCATATTCAATATGGTAGAGGAAAAACTACCACACAGTGTTGAGGGTTGCGTCCAAAGGAACAGTGTTACTCTCAGCAACATAAATAATATTAGTATAATTACCACTACCACTACTGCTATTACCGCAGTGGGGTATAAAAATACTATTAGTATTTCCTATTGCTTGCCAGATGCGATGAGAGTATAGGACACCGAATGAACGGAAAATGCAGTGCGATCGTTGGTACAGAGCAAATGTAAATTTTTAAATCCAGGGCAACGAAAAAGAAAGAATTGGAAGGGTGCATTCTGGCATAAGTAAGTGTTATAAGCTAGAATCACTAAAACAATACTGCTCAGAGTTATATCACTACAAGTATTATTTATTCTACTATTGAATATCATTTAATCGGTCACTTTAGTTCAGTCACAATTTTTTCGCATTCTGATCAGCGCTTTATAGGTGTTCATCATGGAAGTGAGTCACATTATCTTCCCATCTAGAGCCATCTTCACTCCTACTCCCTTATCATAGATCCTTAAAAATCAAACTGGAACTGCCCTCGGTTAATATTAAATGGCGATTGAATTCATGGGGTGGCAACGTACACAAAGAATTATGATGACAAATTCAGATCGAAAGATGCAAGTGTGAAATCAGTGCAAAACTGTTTGTCAGGCGCTTATAAGTGAAGCACTTTCTCGTATAAAGGGATATTTTTACTCAATTCTAACTGACGTGGGATTTAACTGTTTAACTTTCAAGGGCAATGTGATCGGGAGGATTAAGATCCCAAATCAATAACCCATAGGATCTAAGTTATATACCCCCACCCAATCCCTAAATTTACAAATATCATGGCCCTTTAGCAATTCTTTGGCCCCTATCGCGAGCGGTATTAAGTATATATGACAAGGAAATTCGTCCAGACGTCCCCGACTGGTTTCGCAGTTACTGCCATTCACCAGGAGTGAGTACCCAATCCTTTCCCGTTCAGTCGTATTTACAATTTAACACCCCAATTTCGTCTTGACACCAGGGTTTCAATCTGAGTCACTAAAAGTGTGAATGGGAACATTATTTCTTCTCCGCAAGCACTACACTGTTTAAAATAGAAAATTGAAACTCAGAGCTATGTATCTTCTTTCTGAAGTTTGCCTTTGACTAACCTGCCCATAAATCATCGATTTGGTTCTTGAAAGGACTCGGCTTCCATGCTCCTTCTGGTTCTCAGTATTCTTTCGATATTTTTGATTCTGACTAGACAGTCGCGGCACATATTCTTCGCTGTTTATTTTCACAAAGCGGCTAAAAATGAATTAGAATCATTCAGTTTATCCGTGATACGGATTTATTATTCCGTGTTGTGTTGAACAGAAGGAAAGCAAACGACTGTTGATTTTTTTTCACGGTTACCACTTTCAGTTCAGTACGAATATGCAACACAGAATGAAATCTTGTGGCAAAATATTCCAGGTCAGGGGCAGGGAAAATCTGGATGTGGTTTATTACTTTCCTCAGAAAATAAAATTCGGCAGTGTAAATGACCTTCACGTTCGACTAGTATTCGAAAGTCGGAGCAAACCAAGGAATATTTATTGTAATCAATATTATTATGATTATTATCGTGTAATGCGGTCAGTACACTTGGACACTTTCTTTTTTAACGAAAAATTTAATTGTTACCTGGGTCATTCCCAGCAACTATTCACATCCTATCCCAGCGAGCCTTTCCTTTTGTCACATGAATCAGCATCCGCACTCGTTCAATCGGAGAATCAGTCAGTAAAATGAAACGGGTCATCGATTCTTTCTAAATTAATCTCCATATGTAATTCATATAACCTCGTAAAATTTAATAGAACTTGGGCGAATTTTATTGGTATCTGTCTGCCAATGTTGATCCGCTCAGATCTAATTTCTACGAAATCACCTACATCATTTCGATGCTGCAATCATTCAGCAAATTCGAAATGTGCAGCGCACAGATGGCAAGCCTGTCTGATTACTGTCATGTCAGTTTTTGTCCTCGTATAACTGGTAGTATTCCGGGCGAAGTAAACGTGCATTTGTGTCTTCAATGAACGAATTCTGATCAGCACTATTTCGACAGATTCTGTTCGAATCCTATTTACCAAAATGACAGTCTGCGAAGTACTTGACTCAATGAGAAAAAAGATTACACGACCGGGACAATATTTTTCATGATTCTCCATTAAGATATGCTAGGCACAATAACTTACTCGTTGTAAAAACAAAAAAGTGAATCTTTCTATGGTGTCCTTAATTTAGTTTATGATCGCTTGTTTGCGTTCTAGTTAATAAAGGTGCAATACGAAAAGCAGCAAATCTTCACTTTCGAAACCAATTTTTATGCACAGCAAATGCATAAATCCTCAGTGCAAAATTCAGTTTATAGTAATTTCTTTTGTCCGGCTACGAGTAATCACGGGCACCCTATGTAGTCATCAGACCCCGGTCGGTATTTGAAATCAGCTTGTTTACGTGTGCAATGCACCTCTTACAACCACGTAAACCACCAGCATCTAGTAATCTAGACTGGTTCATATCACCAGTGATAGAGGATACTTACAATGCCAGATTTTTTACAATCTCAGACCAATTTTCCCACAGCTATCAGCTCCTTTCATAAAGCTAACTTTCGCTCATGAATCAATAGTACGAAGAAGGATTTTTATAAATATCTTGATTACGTATATAACCAAATAATCGAGCCACGGACGGTTGATAAAGATCGAAATAAACCAGTTTTTATATAGGGCTTATTAATTATTAATTCCATATTGTATATTTTTATTACCTTGTTGACTTTCATCATTTATTGAGGGTGATTCAAACCCATCATCGTTCGGAAGGGATTAAACGCAAAAGGACTGTCGGCCGAAATAGTTATTTCTTATTCTTTTACAGATCCATTCCCCTCCGAGATTCGCATGTTTTCATTCTGCTAAGACACAGGCTGGTAGAGCAGAAAAATTTTTTGGCTGTTGAATGTCTGTTCCAGTGCTAGGCTATTATCTGTGGTACCAGCTTGTCAGACTTAGGGGATCCTATAATTTCGCAGGTAAATCATATTTAATCATATTCGGAGTGACTGGAACCGAAGTAAATTTTGTGATCGTATAAATGATCCAATCATTCGTAGTTAGAATAAAATGCCTTTGGACAGTTACCACTAAAATCAAATGTATCGCATGACTTTTCACTTAAATCATTCCAGAGGCATGTTACCCGCCGATGGAGCCAACAATGGTTAATGTTCGATTCTGCTGAACAGAAATTAAAGCTATTTGCAAAGAAGATTGGTATTTCCACGGCAGTTGTCTATATATGATTTTAATCAATTGACGATGGTTACAAATATTTGAATGACCAGTATCTTGGCCTATTTCAGTAATTTCCGAGTGGCTGATGTCACAGCCAACTTCACATGATTGCATTGCCTTTTAGGTACCAATGCCAGAATGACTCATAATAACACCTACAGTCGCTAAAAATCGTTTTGTTCGTCAATCTGTTCACCACGGCTGGAATGTGAAGATTAACAACCTTTCGCTACTTCGTTGAAATTTTTTAAGCTGTCATCCTTCATACATTACAAACCGGTTGTGAATTGTTTGTTGTGGAACAAGTAACGTTGATTTGGGGCTGATTAGGTAGAATGTAACCCTTACGGGTACCCTGGTGATACAAAGTGACCTAATTGCGAGATTAACAGATGTTCTGAAAGTAGTTTTTTCATTATTTTCACCGACCACATTTGACATATTTAGACTATCACTAGACAAATGAATGTCAGTTAAAACTCCAAATCTGCCCTGTGCAAACCGGAACCTGGGTCACGTTTCGAAATGTTACTTGGTCAAGCTTATCTGTGGTTGTGTCCTTCTGTTCATATTTTTTTCCCGTGGACATGGCACCAGGTGTGACGTGTCCCTAGCCACCTACCTATCCATCTGCCGCTTGCGGCTTCCGTCTCCAACTTGTCCGTTTATCTGAGTTCCAAAATACCCACCCTCATATATCCTCTGTACGAAATCCCCTCCCGTTCAATGATAGCATTGAACATGTGGACACTAGCCCGAATTTCTCCCCGATCATCCACCATCGCGTGAGGATTGAGACAACACAGCTGGAGATATCCAATTAGGACAAATCAATGTGTGGTTGTCCACACGACCAATTACTGTCTGGACACGACGAGGAATTGACAACACCACATTCACAGTCACGTTAGCAACCCGACTGATCCGTCAGGACAACCGTGGAGACTGCAGGAAGAGGGTGGTTGTTGATGTTGGTGCGATAAACAACCGTGTCAGTCAAGCGAACCATTCCTCTACCTCTTTTTCCTCTTAATATCCATACTCTTTTTGGTCAGGCAAGGTGTAGATAACCTCTGGGACTTGCTCGATCAAGTTTGATTGATCCACTATTTTTCTGGGTGCAAATCCTAGCGTAACTGAACACACTCACCCAATTATAAGTTTGCACTCTTATGACACCTCAAACTTGTCGTTGCCAGGTAGAAAATTTCTTTCTCGTTTGTTGGTCAGACTGAATGTCAAGCATTGTGATTATTTTACATGCAATCAATGTTTCGACCTGGAAATTGCCCCGTTTTAACCCCTTTATGAGTGATAATAAGTAGTTGCCTAGACTCAACTTTCAGCCTGTTTTCCGCCTGACTCCACAGCACTAGGGTGACGACAAAAGTCAGCTCGACCCAGTTCACCAGAGCAGAATAAGATAAAAACAGATAGGACTACGCAAAAGACACATCCATAATCAACTTTTCCAAAGCATCCCCAAAGCCCGAGATAGGTATTCGAATCCGACACACGATATACCTTGTGCTCGTATGCGTGCAGTTGCCTTTGGAACACTCCCAGTTGGTCGTCATACTGTTTACCTACATCGCATTGTAATTGGTTTATTAAACATGGCATTACCTTTGCAGTTTCTAAAGCCAACCCGAAGATGTAGGCTTTTATGAATTCAGCAACAGGTCGGCAAAAAATGAAGTTGACTTTCAGTATTATTGTTAGTAGCAGTAACATCACCATTATTGTCATTGTTTCAGGTAATTATTTTCCACATGAACGTCCGTTGTTCAGAAGGATGATCCTCTTAGCATTCAAGTTCTGAATAAAACCATTTATAAAATGAAAAGCAAACAGCAACTCCATTCATTCGATTCTTCCTGCCTGCCTTGTAGTTCTCTTTCAAGGCTATCTTCATTCGAATGAATGATGGCATCTTACTACTTCTCCCAGACCATGAATACCGTCAGTAAATTGCAAAAAACTGTCCGGTGGACGAGAGTTCATTAAATTTTGTGACTTGCAGTGGATGTAAATGAAAGAAAAATATCTCCATAGCGCAGTATCTGTTTAGCAACCATTCACACTTATCAGGTATGTGAACACGGAAGAGGCCAATTTAATCGACATCGTTGTATCCTCACAGCGAAATGATAGAGATTCAAGGATTTACTAAAATGGCGGCACCGTTTGTGTGGTTCCGCCGACAATATACAATTTAAAATACAATATCAAACCCCGAACCTGACACAGTTTTGAGCGGTAAAACTTAAAAAGAAGCCGTGTAATGAGCTGCAGCGAACTCAGAATATTTAGATATGGAGAGGGAGTAAACGACTGTATAAGGAGAAACCACACAGAAGGGCTTTATAAATCTCGCATAAAAATAGACCGGCGAGAAGAGGGGAAAAATTCAAATAAATAAAAAGAAATGAAAAATGACAAAAGAAAAGACCAGGAGAGGAACAGGGGTTGAAATATAAAGAGACTGAGAGATAGACAGAACGCGAGATGCATAACTGGAAAGAAAGAAAGGAAGGAAGGAAGAGGAAGAGAGAGAGCGCGCACTGTAGTGACATATAGACTGATAGATAAATAGATAGATATATAAAAGCTAGACCGGGAGATAGAAAAAGAAAAAGAAATATGGATTGAGGGATATATGGATACATAGACAGGTAGAGAGATGGATAGCGCGGTATATATATATATGTGTATGTTTATATGTGTTCAGAGGTAGATAGTTAGGTGCATAGATAAATAGATACATGGATATGGGGAAAGATATTTAGGCAGAGGGAGATAAATGCAAAGTTAGGTAGATAGACAGACAAACAGAGAGATAGATTATATGGATAGATAGACAGATAATTGGATAGATAGTTAGATTGATACATAGGTGCACGGCTAGATAAATAGATAGCTGTATTGCTAAACAGAGAGACTCATAGAGAGACAGGTAGAGATGCAGCTAGAAATTTTGAAAAATATATCGTTAGATACTTGGGTTGATCTATAGATAGATTTAGAGTTAGGTATGTAACCAGATATTTTGAAATATAGCACACAAAGAGTTGGATAGGGAAGGAGATAGTTAAATATATAAATACACTGATATTTCGGTTGATATCTAGGGAGACAGGTAGATAAATATGTAGGTATATAGAAAGATGGATAAGCGGATATATATATGTATATATATATATATATATGTGTGTGTGGAGAGATAAACGGAGATAGATCAATAAAGAGATAGATAGATAGATGGATAGATAGATAGATAGATAGATAGATAGATAGATAGATAGATAGATAGATAGATAGATAGACAGATAGATAGATAGATAGATAGATAAATAGATAGACATCTTAATAGATAGATAGATGTATGGAGCAATATATATATATATATATATATAGATTGAAAGGTAGAGTATTTAGTTAACTGATATCCTTATCAATACTTAACTTTTTGAATTCATGAGCATCTGGACACCTATGTTCATATTTCGAAATCTTTTTTTTGTGTAGCTAGTGATGAAAATTTGGATGAATTACCAAATTGATTTATATTTTTATGTCTATCCTAAGTTAACGAGACTAATAATTTCATTGTAGAATTGATACATCTATCCAGTAATATTTATATTGCCCAATATCTGTTTCGGTCGGACAATTTATGAATACTTTCTTGGACCTTCAACTTTTCTAGATATAAATATGTATTTAGGTAGATGGATATAGATTATTTGTTGAATTCTTAGCTGCTTTAATAATTATTTAGATATTCTGATCCATTACTAGATACACTGATCGATAGTTAGACCGTTATGTAAGTTTGCATAGCGGTATATATATAGGCAGGTGTGTAAATGTATTTAGAATTATAATCTGATTAATGTCTTCTTGCATCTCGTATTGTGCATTTGTTTACATTTGCACGTTGATCGACTCATAGTTCTTCAGATTGACTGATCGATCGTTTTTCGGTATACAGATCATTTCACTCACATTTCTTTATTTCGAATCAGATACATGTCTTCTTATATTGGTGACTTTTTGTATACTTGTTTACATATTTATTTACGCATAATGCTTTTGACTGATATGATCCGATTAATTCCTTAATCAATTTTTAGATTTTTCGTGTTTATTTTAGACCATGAATCTCTTTATTTGTAGTTAACTCAATGACTGTTTTTTCACTAATTGTCATTTATTTTCATGTATTGTTTGGTTTAGAAATTATTTTGCTAGTGATAGATATAGATATATACAGCAATTAGCTGCTTGGATTTTCACATTTGCATGATGAGAAAAATTGACGGAAATTTTTCTTGACTAATGAATTGGTTTAAAGCTGTGTGCATCGGTGTTTAGATGACTTTATTTATATTTTTTCTCCGACATAAATGTGTACTTAGAAATATTTCTCTACTGATTTTCTGTTCATCTGGTTAATCGCTTCATTGTTTCTTATTTTTTGTTTAATTCCTTGTATTTTGAATTGTTTGTTGATTGCTTTAGTGTTTAATTAATTGATCAAATGGTTGTTGTTTGCTCGATTGATTGGTTGATTTATTGGTTGATCGGTTAATGCTTATATTGATAATGGTGCTTATGGAGAATTAGACATTTAGTTATATTTCAATTTTTCTAGTCCAATGTACACCGCCATAAATCTTCGCTACAATTCTTTACAGCTGTCATTTTCCAGACCGCCACCAATCAGAGCGATTTATATCGGATCCTCAATGGACTTCATGAATGAGTTGCTCCTAATGGGAAATATACTTCACGAGACTGCACACTCCTCAAGCTTCCAATGTGATGGCATGTGTTGTCGACTCGATTTTCCGTTGGTCCATCAACACGTATCACAAGCTTTCTTTGATTTTACTGTACGGAGAGCATAAAGTAGTGGGCCGAAGAAAGGAGATTTGCTGTCTGGTGCAGTGTTTGAAGTTCGAAATCATTTATCCGTGAGCGAAACAGAAACCAAACATTTTGTTTTCCTTCAAGGAATTTGTAGTTTATGGGGTCACAGAATTTCCGGCAAGCTCGCCAATCAATCGCATGAAGTATTTCGGATAGAAACAGTCTACGGTTGAATTCCTAGCATTGTGCAGTCAGAACAGATATATCTCAATGTGGAGTGCGCGCACTGTCCAGTCTCACTCCGAGCAAGTTGAGAAAAAACAATGATGTCAACTCACGAGTGGCAGGTGAACGAAAAAATGTCATCCCATTTATAGATGTACAGGATTCAAGATCGTCTTAAGTTTTTCAACTGCATGAGGGGTGTTTGATGCTAACTGAAACGAAATGCGCAACCTATGCATTTCACTTAGGAACAAATCAGAAGCGAAACAGACTGCTGGGATAGTTATCAACATGGGTTTAGCATGCTTTCCGTAGGATTATAAAACCCTTACCCGTCAGATGACTTTGATAATGAGGGAATTATGGTTTTGCATGTTGATTCTGCTAGTTTTCTTTGTGAACTGCTGCCCACTGAAGCGTCAACACAAGTCAAGGTAACCAACGATTGTGTTGTTCCGGCTGACTATGAGACACCTGTGACCTAATGGCCACGATCGGGTATCCAAAGCTCTTGAAAATAACCTAATCATAATCCACTCGAAGTAATCGCCAACCCGTTGGGACTGAAAAAGTCAGCCGAAAACCTGTTCATTTTTATGTAAACAAAGAACTGTGCTGTGTGGCAATAAATGACATGATACTGTGTCTCAGGCAACCGATACTCAGCTAAAGCACATTTTAAAGTGTATTCCAAATCGCCTTAATTTTAAGGATCTTCGAATTTAATGGAATACGAACCTGCACACGGATGCCATTCAGGATTTGGTAAACATGCTTTATATGCCGAATTAAGAAGCCCTATCAAAGTGGCTTCCGAACAATCGTTCACTGATTACTGTTTAGTTGCCTAAATTTAACGAGCACATACCACCCAGCATACTTAAAGTCTCACATTTTAACTTACAAATGTGGGTTTCCCAAAGAATCCCGTCCAGTTAAAAACTGAACTTTGTCAGGTCTGCAAAAACAAATTTCATGACAGAAGCATTCATCAGGTGAAAAAGGCGTGAAAAAATTAGTTACTCTAGTAATGTTTTGGTTGAAATCAATTTGCCCCGTTTGTGATTAAATCTTTGTTAAATCGCAAGAAAAACTTGTGCTATTTATGACTGACTTTTCAGTCGAAGACGTGACGTGCCTTTGCAGCCTATACGTATGACAAAATGTCCAAAAACCTGAAGTTCTGGTCACCAACACCCAATCGTTTGTCAGGCCTAATTTCGCCCTAATGTCTTGCATATCACATCGTCCGCACCAAAAGCTCAGTAGAGGGTCTCTAAGTCAAACCGAGGTCGGGCAAAGCAACACCCACCGAAAAGTGACTTGTGACGTGGACATTCGGATGCGATATATATATATATATATATATATATATATATATATATATATATATATATATATATATAAGAAGACGCACCGATCGTCTATACGAGTGCAATGGATGTAGCTTTATCAAAACGCCTGCGATTTTTGTGAACTATGTTTGCCTAGTAAATAACGATCAATGAATTTGGAAAAGAACTTTTCATTTTTCGCTCCGCAGAAGATCTAACCTTACTCCAAGGCTGTTATAGCCTAGTGCTTAACTGGTCAGAGAATCCTCCCTCCCCAATCTGAGTCGGTTTTCGGCCATTTGTTTTTACCGGTTCAAAGCAAGCAGTCCCGAAATCACTGTCGACTATTTCGACTCAAGGACCTTCCTGAACCAGATCTGTACGTGAATCGGCAAATTCTACTTTCCTACTAAGAAGTTTGAGGCATAAGTTTTGTTTGAAATCATGAACTGATGAGTTAAACTTTACTGAACGAAATGGAGACTAGTCAGAGCAATCCATTCTTGCCGACATTCTGGTTGTCAGTTAATACTATCGACTTAAATGTTTAGTTCACCGAAGTCCAATTTGACATTTGTGTCACTAACCAAGCCTAACACTACAGGTCGGCCAAACACCGGGATAGCGAGGGGCCGAGGTCCTAGAGATTCAGCACCTGAATGCCGATCGACGTTCTATTGAGGAACTAACCGAGTTTGAAGAAAACTGAGTAAAATAACATCAACCCTCAGTATCGACCATGGCGTTAGAGAGGTGTGACTGTCTTGCACGCTTCGAAACAGTCAATGTATTCTGCCTGACTGAATTTGATCACCGTCGTAGTGAAGTTTCAGTACTGGCTGTACCATGACATCGACAACTTACTAACTACTGCGACCATGCTGCTGTAGTCCACAACAAAATTCCCCTGATGAAATTTGACTTAAAATTTGATTTCACCGAAATAAAATAATCAGTATGGGCGCCGATATATCACTGGTTTTGTTTTCAAGGAAAGCACCACTATGTGATAAATAAAGTGAATATGATTGGCATTCTCATTGCCGGATGACATTCGACATACACAATTCCGTGTACATACCAAATGGTCACGAATGTGCATCAGATATGTAGGTATCCTCTACTAGCAATCAGTCTTCTTGAGATCATTCGCTACCGCCAAACAATTGACAGCTCCCGTTAAATAAATGCTTTGTGAATTTGTTATGTAAAGTTCAATCGAACAAACACTCATATGATTTTAGTTTCCTGCAACTATATCCTACCGAAAAGCAGTTCGATTCCATGGATATCCCGGAATACCGTGAATCACACGCAACTGTTAAGAGCGAGTTAAACAATGACCAGTTTTATTTTCGGTCGTGAAAACTATAGATCGACTCAGACTTCCTGTGGCCTTCTTGAAAATTCTGGCCCGATTTCCGATTGACCAGTAGGTCAGCTTTAGGTACAGAATGATTATTCTGTTTCTAAGACAGCGAAGTACTGAATTCAATAAGGCGACTTTATTGACTTGCCTACATCCTAAAGTAGAACGAGAGCAAATCAAAGTGAAAAGGGGTCTTGGTGTAATCTACTCTGACCTTCGAAACACCGCGAAGTCTTGGCGGACAACCGACGTGTTTTCTCTACAAGTACAGAGTTGTAATGACGATCGGAGATAATGAATCAGCTTGATGGGCGAGGATGAAAATCAGTCAATCTTTTTCACTAAACGGTTCATTGAACTCTCAGAACAAGCTTAATGAGAATAGGATAGGAGGATTATGACTGATTAAACTGAGAATGCTTTGGTGGGTAACCTCATTTCTCATTCAGCTAAGCAATTTAGACAACCAAAATATCGTGCAAGCATAAGGTAGCACCACATGCTAAGTAAAGAGAAACTGGAAGCTGTTTTTACAGAACGATTTATTCTAGTTGCCACCAATTCACGGGCCATTGTGAGGAAGCTCCTGCGGTTGTGCATCCGAGGATCGAGGTTCTGAACAGTCACTGAATCTAACGAAGCAAAAACATCCGCGCTTTAAATATGAGATGAATACGATGTAACAAAATCTGCGAGTGATGTTGCGAAAAAGTGAGAAGGAAGGAGAAAAGTGACTGGTCAAATTTGTCTGGAGAAACTGAAGCAACAAATGCTTCAGGTAACAGTCAAAGGATGGTTAAATCTCCGCAAGACACCGGTAGGTGGGGAACTTCGGTCAACGAAGTGGCGTGCGATGAAAATGGACAGCCCGTTCGGGGCAAGTAGTAAAGGCTCGGCGGTTGAAGTGATTACTTCAAGGAGTTTTGCCGTCCTCGCTCTAATGCAGTCCCTCGGACGTTACCAAGTCATTTTTCGATAGTTGTCACTCGAAGCCCCAAAGGGCAATAGAAGTTTGGTCGGGCATGTTCTAGTGACCTGGGGGAGGTTTTTAGAAAAGTTCAATGAACCATTCAATTGTCGACAGCTGATATGGAACGAATCTGTTGTTTCGCGGATTGTTGTTAGCTTCGGAAGGTTGGAGATGCTCCCTGAAATTAAAAGTTCTACCCTGTATTGGGTCACAGGACAGTAGAATAACCCTCAAAATAAGCGATTATGAAAACGTCTGCTCTTGTGTGACCTTTTCTAGATCTTCACCTTTGCATGGAAATGGTCTTCCATCCTCTGTAACTGTTTGCCCCTTCGGAAAATGCATATCACCCATTTCCCAACAAAATTTTTGTTGCCGGTGAAATCTCCGAAAAAAGTCCTGTCGATTTTCTCTCGCAAATAATATGCGAACGCTTATATGGATATGACAACTGTCGTGTTTCGCTCATTCACTGGATTGCTTACTCATTGGTCTGGGCTGGATCAACTCTCGCCCGAGTGATATCCCATCCAATCCGTTCGTCGAATTTTATCATCTTTCTGAGGATCCAGAAGCTGTCACCTCTGGTCTCACTGGCTTTAGTGTGTTTGTCAACGAGAGGACTCAAGCGTGACTTTCTGAATAGATTTCAGTCGACAGTCGGTCATGCTTAATGTGACTTAGAGCTTCGTACACAGTAAGCAGTCTTTGCTCAAATAGACGCACTTTATTCGTCGTTTCTGTGTCGACAGACTGCAGTTCAGATGCCACAACAAGGTGGGGGCATTATCTTGATTTTAGCAGGAGACGTGAATGATAAGTACACAAGCTATCTATAAAAGAGGTGCTCATAGCAAGTCGTCTTGTTCTAGATTCATTTCTTTCAAAAACAATAAACAGTTACTGACATCATGCTGTAACCGCCGTCTGCTTCTCGCTAGCACACTACCATTATCCTCTTGTAAGGTCACACAGCAGGATGTGTCCCAATGATCGCTTCTTATTCATCATTTTACAATTTGATATGAAAATATGAACATAAAATGAGGATGAAGAGTGGGCCTACAGGGCTGGGGAAACTAG
Organism: Fasciolopsis buskii; assembly: GCA_008360955.1. Taxonomy (NCBI): domain Eukaryota; kingdom Metazoa; phylum Platyhelminthes; class Trematoda; order Plagiorchiida; family Fasciolidae; genus Fasciolopsis; species Fasciolopsis buskii. The sequence goes on along the minus strand of LUCM01003225.1, from coordinate 29,105 downwards.
CACACTAACTACCCAGTACAAACACACATTTTTTAATCATTCTGTTTTGAAAGTAAGTAACAACACGATGGTTACTGCTCAAGGTTTCCTATCATAACCGTCAGTATATTTAATCGCCTGCTTGTGAGCTCTTTCGGGATCTTTTCCAGGTAAGCCCCACCAAAAATTAACCCCCGCCACCCAAAAAGATTAGAAAAAGAGGAAATTAAATATGTATTTTTACTTTTTATTGACGGGGGTGAAGCTGGGACATGTCATTAATAATTCGCATGAAAACGTCAGTTTGCCTCCAAACGAACTCACACAAGTAGTTGCCCACTAAAGATCGTGTATGCCGCATTAGCGTTTATTCTGCATCTTGTAGACATGCCAGAGATTCGATGACTTGTGTGTGAGCGACGAAATTTCTTCCAGTCAACAGCGGTCGTGTGGTTAACAGATAATTACTCCGAGCAGAATACGGTTTTTGCCAAATTCTTGAACGAGCAATACACGAATAGGATTACTGTTCAGAACTCCATCCTAGAGCGTTCCAGCCAAGTTCTCTTTCTAAGACCGATTTCTTGCCGACACTGTCGGGCATTACACCTCCACCTGTCAAAAACAGTTGAAAGTGTCATTTGGTGGCCATTGCTGCATAAACGTTGCTGATGGCTCACTCCGTGGCTTTGCAAAAAAACCTATTGCCGTCTCCTTGTCATGATCGACAGTTGAAAGCATTAGAAAGTTCATTTAAGGTTTTACGTCCAAACGGAGAAAAGTTTTGCATAAAATGAACCTAGATGCGGATAAGGAATCGCTCACCAAAAATGGGTCAAGGTTGTCTGCGTCCATTAAATTGGAACTGGCAAAAAGTGGCGGGGCTTATCTGGAAAAGATCCGTCTTTCGGACCCCAACCACAGAGAGACAAGCCATGCCTGTCTTACCTGAGTTTGCTGCACATTTTCTCGACCCACTTTGCCGCGCCATTTGTTGACCTACGCGTTGCTTCTTCCATTTCTAGGGAGAACATAAAATGGCCCGGCATGGGAGACGTGCGTTCGTGGTACGCAATACCTGACCCAACCAATGCTGCCTAGTGAGCTGGAAGCGGTATGATGGAATATATTCTGGATCGATTGTTCGCGTTAATATCGCATCCAGTCTTAGCGATACTAAGTAGACGTCTATGACCATAACCATCCATTTGATGAGAATATTCCTCATGCAAACTCCATGCCCCACATCCAGAGATTCGTGCAGCCACCTGGGATCGAACAGCCACTATCATAGTCTTGATCAGATTTCCCAAATGGTGTGTGAAATGTCCACATTAATATTCTGTGTTGAGCGCAACTGTTGTGCAAGTGAGTCACGGTAACTATCCTGGTTTTAATCCACGAACAAGTACGATTAGTCATATTCCAGTGTGACGAAAAGCACAAGGGGCACCGATTCCGAAGAGCTTTATAATCTAAGAAACTGTTACTGGTGCATTCGTAGAGTCCTTTTGCATAGAAAAATTCTGAACTAATAAATGACCGCTCTATCTTCCTTTTCGAACTATTTGAGTGGCGTTTAGGAGCAAAGATGCCCCAGTCAAATCCGAAGGCGCATCGTTAAAAAATGCGACACTATTTTGATAAACCTTGATGAGATAAAATAAAAATGGCAACTCACCAAAGGAACGGGCAATTTGACGGGGTCTAACGTTCGGACAAAGGTTGAAGTTCAAATTCCAAGGCGCAACATGTCGATCAGACAACAAATGAGTGCCATGGTCAAGTTGATGTTGCAAGACAAAATGGTGAGTGAAAGCCAAATTCACGGTAGAAACTACATTTAAAAATGTATCTGAGGGAAAGAAAACATAGATCTGTAGAGGAAATGAGTGGATCTAGAAACGTCCACGTCCAATGGACGCGGTAATTTTTTGAAGAAGATTGATTTATTTTCAGTCGGAAGTTTGTTATATAGGTTCATGGCAGCCGTGTCTGAATTTTGTCTCCATCGGAGCCAAATTTCAAATAGGTTAATGCAAAATTGATCAAGTTCACTATTTGAACAAATCGAGCACTTCTATTTCACATTTTGCTTACTGTGGTTGTTGCGTTACCGTCCTCCTTGGTTTAACCGATGCTATATGGATACTTTCAGTTTTGCAGTTGACTGGTCGTCAGTAAATTTTAATTATCCCGTAGATACCGTGAATAATGGAATGCATCGAGTAGTGGATCTTTTGTTAAGAGAGCGGCTTCCTTGTTATCTGACAACTATTGATTCGTGGACACTATCGAAACTCCATCGGAAATATGCATTCTTCACTGTTATTTCATCTCACCTACGTCACAGCATTTTACAGACTCAAAAGATTTTGTACTTTTCTTATTCCCTTACTCTTTTTTCAAAGGTCTGCGCAGCCTTTCAGATGCTTAAATTTTGAATCTGCATGGTCATCCGAAGGAATATTATCCCTCCAGCGTTCTTGCAACGACCCACGTGCGGCGGAAGCACACACTCTCTTCATGAAAGTTTGGTTATTCGGTTTGTTTATTCTCCCCTATCCCGCCCATGCGTAGTACCAGTAACCAATGAATCACCCATACAACAACCTTTGGGTGACCTCGATCCGACTACTGGGAAATCGTTTGAGGTAAATAGAAAATACAGGATAGGGATAAAAAAATACAACCGTGCCCTTCAGCTCTCCTAGGCTTCCACTCAAAATCCGATTCATACTGGTTGTTTCCGTCCATCTCTCTACTCCTCGAGAACTGTGTCTCACTATCGCTCCGTCTTCCTTTTTCCACCTAATCCGATTCAAACATACATTATAGCCCTAACATCCTGCAAAACCAAGCGACTGTTTAGTATCTACAGTGAGTGAATATCCCCAATAGGGCACCGTTATAATAGTTTTTTTTTCAAATCCTCTACACGAGATGACCAGTCGTTGAAACAATGACTATAAGAGTATATCGTGTGTACAGAAAAAAACGGAACACGAAATATTTTTCACGTTCCGAATGCTTTCAAGTTGTCTTATTCTTCAGAGGGGAATAGAATTCACATATACGTGATAACAGTGTCCATTTCGTTTGAGAATATTTCCCGCCTCGAGTAAGTAGGCCAGAGCAGACTGTGAGCTCATTTAAAAAAAGAACCGACTCGTAAGTGTTACTTGCCACATGGATTGCACACCTAAGATCGTAAATTTTCCCATGAAACAGCACTCCACTCGAATTAGGTACGTCGCGCTGCGAATGTTGAGTTTTCTGTTTCTTCGATCACAGCCGTGAGGTTTAGACCGTCGACCGACCGACCGACCGTCCTACCTACCTACCTACTCAGTGCCCTGTCAGCTGGTTTCGTCTCTACCCCCTTACCCCCTCCCAAGTCCGTTGTTTTGTGTTGGTGTGTGGCTTGTGTACATGAATGCGTCATTGATGCACTCGTTATCCGTGTTTGAGACCATAGACCGATTCATCTGTTTTGTCTCGCTCTTTGCCTCCGTCGTTTGCTCTTCCGTGCCCATTCGAATACTGTTCGCCCGGCATTGCCAGATGTCGATTGACGAGTTCGACAGACATGTGCTTTGTTGTCAACATGTGTCCGACGTGACACGACTCGATTGAGGGGACTGGCGGTTGGGGCTTCCGTGTTTGTTTGCTTGCTTGCTTGTTCGCTTGCTCGTTCAGGCCCGGTCGTTTCGAGCCTCAGTCCTCTCCTGGTCTCGGTGAAGGACGTGTGTGATGTGTCATGTGTGATGGCAGATCGAACAAGCAGATGGATAGATTTTGGGTGGCTAGGTGGAAGAAGCTCGGTGAATAGGTAAAAAGGACTAGTGAATTATTTGGTGAACAGACAGATAAACAGAAAGAGGGAGTGTGGGGCAGACAGATTGGGGTAAATTAAACTTTTCTGTGCACTTGTATGTATAAAATTGCTTGTATGTCCTGCCTAAGGGACTTACATGCCGATTGTTTGCCCATTACTACCTATGCTTGCATAGGTTCTCTCAGTTGTGTTAACCAATGTTCGTTTGTGCGCGTGCCTTTATGAGACCATATCGGCCTTGTGATGTTTGTGTACACGAATTTGTGTGTATCTTTTAATGACGATGAGACATCAAGAGACGACGAAGCGGTCAAAATAAAGATGCGGACAGCCGGTTATGACGAAGGCAAACTGTTCATCAAAGTTTGACTCGATGTCCCCGTCGTTGACGCGGCAGACGAGAGGTAAGCAATGAGAAATATAGGACAAACGGGTACACAAGCACTAGGAAGAATTGGATGGAGCTTAACGAGCGGAAACTGATGTATCTAACCTATACCCCATAGCCCATTATCAATAAAGGTGAAACTAAGACAAGTGAACGAACTCTGAAAAGCTGGTATTTTACGTTTATTGAATTCTTCGGTTATCAACTCTATTTTCATCATTTTCATCTGCCTCATAACCACCCAACAAATGATTTGGACCACGCTCATTGAGATCGTCAGGTACATTGCGGGGTGATACTTGTCCAAATCTGAATGAAAGAAACGATTGGATGAAATTCAGTTTATGACACAGACGTTCCAGTATTCGTCAAAATTGTAACTCTTTATCTTCTAATTCCAACTGGGACATGCACATCTAATGGTAATTAATTTTTTATAAAGAACATACCAGGAGACGCTGTTGACGAGTGTCAGTAGTTTCACGGAGCTGATATCAGTAACAGAGAGCGCACTCGAGTCAAACGTTTGCAAATCACCTCATGTAACCAGGGTAGTCTTATGCCACAACCACTCAGTCGTAGTCCCAGGATCCCCAGTTTGGACTAAAATGTGTGAATTTGAGGCTACACACATCAGCAGAATCATGGTTTGCCTTCTGGTTTCGCGTGCTCCCAGTCAGTTGGAAATGTAAAACGTTGACGAAGAATGCATGAGTTTAATCATCTAACAGTGTGCTAAGCCGAAACTCAGGTAAGAATTAAAGATTGGTGATAAATGAGAACAGGAAGGAAATAACATTACACATCCGGTGACTGTTGTCGGTTAATAGGTAGCAGAAACATGAGTGCTACGTGACTGTGGTAAAAAAACAAGGACATGTGGATCCGAGAGTATCTGACCGCTGCCGCGGTTAAAGCGTCGGTTATACACGGGTTTGCCTGCCAAATTCGGTCGGAATCTGCGATTTATTTCAGACGGTCTGAAATAGCAACATCCAGCCTCTGCGACGACTATGTACAGAGGGATGGTGGCAACGCATTTGTAAAAGTCCCGCTCACAGCTCGTAGATAGATCCTAATGACTATTGGTCTCCTTATCTAATTCAGGCTGGCTTATTGTTGGTTAGCCCACTTTGCCAGTGAACGAGAACCAAACAAGCAAATCGAAAAAACTGCCAGATGCTGTCAATACCATTTTTGATGTGCCTCTCTGTGCCGTTCAACAAAAATATCAAATTTAATCTGGGAAGTGGATCTTTAGCCGATTCATTTTAAATTCATTTATGTCGCTGTAGTAGAAATGATAAATCACGACATAGAACTGGAAGTCGAATGTTTGACAAATCATTTTCCGATGGCATTTTCAGTAGTAGCTTTTATTCATCCCCGGTCAGGATCTATAACAGAAAATAAATACCCTCAAATCAAACAATCGAAAGATCAGTGAGGGGCAACGGATATCCAAATGGACTGACTCACTTTCGTGCTTGTAATACTCTGGTACACTTATCGGTTCAATAAACAGTCAACATCCAAATGCCTTGAAAACGAAGACGACGTAAGGCGTAACGCTTAGTCTTCTTGTGCAAGTACAACAACCTCGAGAATCCTTTTATATCCGTAGGAAATTGGATGAAATATTCCATGGGCCATAGGAGGAAATTAACAGAATTTGTAGATAGCGACCTCACTGAACTGAAAACCCGGACTGTGATCGACTTCTGAGTGGACTGCGGTAACTATTTTCCCTAACATAACAGTAGCCATGTAAAAGATCTAGGTGAGATATCATCATGGATAGCATTATATCAAAGTTATTCGTGATCAGAACATACCTTATAGGTAATCCGGACTAAGTAACTGTCATCGGAGAAGCTTACCAAGACAGTCACTCGGTATTTGAAGGGGCCACTGCTTAAGACTTTCTTCTGACGAAAGATCAAAGCGAAGCAGTACAACTTTTGAAATTTTAGCTTTGGTTTGCCGAACCAATTGAGGCCATATGACAACGGCTCCGAATTTCGCAGCGCTACCAGTAATCGAGATCAAGTAAGACATGGCTCAGTGGAAGAGGATTTTCCAACCTACTGTAAGGGAATCAGTCGGACCGCTTTATCGAACAAGCGCAGTATTGTGATACAGCCAAAATACTCGAAATAGCTGGGGTTACTAACACGACGCAACCCAAATCTAGATAAAGAGAATACTGATAACATTCACTAGCAAATTCCAGCTTTTTGAGAAATAATGCAGTTGTGGAAATGTTGTAAAAGGAACCTGTTTGGTAGGGTTTCATGTCCAATCTTCTAGTTAAAATGCCTTGCATCTCGTGAATTGCACGTAGATTCATCGCAATCATGCGCAAAATAACCAAACTATGCAAATGATTATGGCTTATAGTTGTGACATGGCTTGACAAATTTAACCAATGAACAGTACGATAGAAAATGTGAAAAGTTGACTGCCTCGAAGCTCAGCTGTTAGAGCACGCGTGGCACTGGTTAGGGTTCAAATCCCAATGCACTAAAGAGTTTTTATAACCAATCCTATTCAGTCACCGTGAGACGATTCGCACAACTGAAAGCTGTTATTAACAGTAATCGGTCCTCCAGACGTCGTGCTGCATTTCACAAATCTCTTGCTATTACTCCTAACCCCAAATCCATTGTGCAATCATTCTGACAGGGGGACTACACCAAACTAAGAAGAAAACGTATCATGAAGCAAGAAACAACTCACAAAGAATATGATTTTCATCATATATTCCTTAATGCCCAAAACATATTTTCTGATGCTAAAGACGAATGATCGCTCCACTCACTCACAAACAACCTCTTTCGCACAGAAACCAAAGGGATACAGCGATGTTGTCGTGAAACTGCTTCCTATTTTCTATCACGATCACCTCTGATACAAGGTGATTGCTAACAATTTCTTATTTGGACCATTTCGATTGCCACTGGAATGTCAAGGAAAACGGTTTTGTAGTGCAAGTAGCAGCAAGAATATCATGGAAACTAAGGGTGTAGGAACAGTTTTCGTTGTTACTATTTCGTTTTCTATAGGTCCCCAAAAATTACTAACCTATGGCCTGTGTAAGTCCATTTAGCGCGTTGCGAACGTAGTGAATGGGACCGTTTTATTAAGTCCATCACATAGAACGTTAGCAAGCAAATCGTCAAAGTTTTAGATATTTCTTCTCTAGTGCGAAACGAACCTTGGTAAACTGACCGATAATCTGATATCAACGATCCATTTACCGTTACTAGCCCGTGCACCGCTGTGTCCAGCCTCATTAGTAATTTTCCGTGGTTTATACTGATCGCATTGCAACTGGAACTAGAACCCTAGGCGCCTAAGTATGAGCCGAACACTCCAACATAATTTTAATACGAATGGTACTCAGTAGTTTATTTTTGTCAACAATATACAAAATGGTCTATCCGTCGCAAAGTTTTCGTAGTATTGGGCCAACGGTTATACAGCTGCCGACTCCTGTGGTAGGCCGGTTTCTAATCGGAATGAAACACAATTAGGGTTGTGGTGCAATCAAAAATTTCCATTGAAATTATTCTTAAGATTTTTTACTTGCACGACTTTAAAAGGAACAACAGATTTCATAAATTTATTTACAGGTTTCTTTTGTATTTTCTGGTTGTAGACTGTAATAAAACCAGATAAACATGGATAATCTTGACTGTCCAGTTAAACAGTTATAAATATCAAAAACAAATTTTAATGAAATATGAAAATTCCGCCAACGTTTTGGACGAGTCAGAGAATTTACCATAGTTTGCATTCATAAATGCTGGTAGGCTTGCTTATCCAACAGAAACACCTGTTTTATCGAACTTTTGCCATCACACGTGTATTTCTATGCTGAAGTTAAGTGTTTATCAGTTGGGATTTGTTGCTTTAGCTAGGGACTTTTAACTATAGTTGACCACAAACAAAAGTATTTCTATTAATGAAGGGTCACCACGAAGTTGACCTTGCGTCAAGGCCGTCTCAGCGCACCGCATCAACCGCCTACATTGTTACCGTGACCGTGAATCAGTGGACTGGAAACCACAAAATCCCAGTACTACAATATAGAGGGGAATGAACTAATTTGAAATTTCGGTCGATCATATTCTTCATGTTTAAACACTTGCAGCTTTTTAAATTAAACAGTGTTGCCGATTGGGCAACAAAAATTGGATAAAATGTTCCTAGATCATGCTCTTCATGGAGGAAATCAGTTATATCCGAAAGTACCCACAAAGTTGCTTGCATTCAAGTTAAAACCTTACGACAGGAAATCATTCGTGTAGCCATGACGCAGATTATCACCAAGATTTCATCCACCGTTGGCCGGATAGAGTGAAATTGTGTTAAGTCTCCCGTAAATCGAGCAAAAGCACACTTGGGTTCAGGGTATGCTTCATACAAAATCATGTAACTGTCGGAATCTTGATCCCCTCCAAAACAAGTTTCACGTTGTGATATGATAATTCAATGCGTTACTTGACCGGTGGATGCTGACATCGAAATTCTAAAACCGTTTTAGGATAAGAGTTAAAGACAATTTCACATTGGATTTACTGGACGTCATATCAAACTGACCAAAAATCACTGAAGGATAGTGGAGGACCTACCAGTTTTCATTGTTCATCTCTGGTGGATTTCCTGCAGTGCATGTGCAAAACTGTTGTGAATAAATTTCACTTAGTTCTCCCTAGCTAGCTCGCAATGTTTCATGGTTGAGATATACATACGGTGGTTAAAACTGCATATCGACTAAATTTCCAGTCTATATGCTGGACAACTCACACCAAAGCTTAAAACTTATTGGTGAAAGATTAGCTAGCTCTCGCTGAATAAAAAGACTGTAAATCCAGCTATCTGCTTAATTCTGTTGTAAGGCAGTAGTGCACGTGTTCAGTCGGCAGTTAGAGAACACAAGCTGGTCCAGTCGTCAGCATTCTGCCTTGCAGTATTGGGAATTGTTCCCCGTTTATATTCTCAAAGGAGGGAGAACGGTGAGATTATTGTTCCAGCCTCTGAGACATGCGACTTTCAGTAACATTTCACTGAACCACATAAAAATCTGTCATGGTGGAACCAACCTAGATTAATCCATTGAACGCTAAACGAATAGAACATCACCGATTATCGTTAAAATTCATGCATGTTTTAATATTTTTCATCTCCGGAGTAGCTTCCCAGGTCAGTTCAGAATTGGCATTATCGGTTTCGTTAAATTTCCTTCGTGACCTAAGGTTGCCGGACTTGAGTTTCATCAAATATCTGGAAAGAAATTAAAATATAAATTCATTTCACGGCAACATCTCCCCTTTCTTCGGAGATATTCACTTTCCGATTCTTCATTAGGAGTATAATCGATTCTGGCAGTATATAGGTCACAGTCATGGTCATCTCAGCCGAACGCCCCAAACCGAGGACTTCGACAAGTATCTTGGTGATGAAGTAAGAAGAGGCAATATCTTAAGTGAAAGTAATGAAAGTATCCAAGCGTGTAGGTATTTCGACTGGGAAACTTACTGAGGTAGTAGTAACTAATCAGCGCACAACGAATTTGCGATTAAAAATAAGCAATCAATCATAGATTCATCTGCTAGCAGAACGGCAAAAAATCAAACAGGTAGCGCAGAAAGCCATTGCGAAAGTAGTCGTGCACAAAGCACACTCAGCGGATGGTGGTTCTTGTTGAAGTAACCTGGCAGTCTCAAGGAACCTTCGAATACAATAGTTAACAGTTTGTAGGAGTGATCCAAATGTACAAACTTCTCAACCCTTAGGGAACTGAGGAAATACGTTTGTACCTAGCAAGCTACCAAACGGTGCCAAGAATCTATGCTAAAGGGACCGCGAACGTTTAGCTTATGGGCCATTGATTACCAATCGTTAATCAAATGGACACACAGTATCCGCCAAAATGAACTTTTTGCAATGCCGTTGTCAAGTCAGGATTTCCTAATGGACTGTTCATCATCCATCGGTCATCACCAGTGAAGCCTGTGAAGTTTATCCGAATGACTTATTCCGAAGTACTGATCTGGTAGTAAAATGCAAAATATTCATTGTAGTGAATGGTATGTGCTTAATTAGTCTGGGTGGGTAATCAGTTATCCTTAGTGAAAATGCATAGCCCATAGCTCGGCGATCAGACAGATGCCTGGTTCATGCCTAATTGTGAGTTCGACATCTTTTTGCATTTCGATTGTTTATGCATCTACCGATTTTGCCACAACTAAAAACATTGATCTATCTATTCACCATCTGCGTTCTTCGTCCTTTGATCTACAGTTCCCCAGCAAAATAAACAAAAAATGGATCTAAATAATTTCCTCACAACAGAATGACCCTCTAAATACTGTTCGAAAAATCGTGACAGTCTAGAGATACTAAGATTCTATTATTTATGTGGGGTACCAGTATGGCAAATTTCCCGAAGAAAATCTAATATAGTGTCTCTCTTAGCTAGAAAATTATGTTCGGGCCAAAAACGTCCGACTGCATCTTCTCACATTCAGAAGTTCACTAAAAGGGTTAGAATGATACAAATCATTTAGAAAAGTGAGTACACTTTGCATCATATCTCTCTTCAGAAATTTGAACTATTCCCTTGGAATGGGGACATGGATGTCAATTCTCTGTTTAAAACTGGAAGTTGGTTCTGCACCATCAAAATGCTGGCCGAGCAACAGTGGGTGCTCGAGTTCATGAGCTCAGTGGAAACGCCCAACTGGTTTTTGCGACGGTCTGGCAAGCGGAAGTTCTTTTATTTGTCTCCAACTTTCAGCCTGAACTAGTGGGGAAAAGGAAAATTTGGGTCGATTTTCAATCACCCATCGCACCAAGACAACCCCCGTTAGGCTATCCTAGAAATATCACATCAGTGCATTTCTTTAAATTTCGCCCAATAAGTAAGTATTTTACTCGAGTGCAATTTCTGTTGTCCTTCTAACAGCTTGGACTGCGTGTGTATGTGTTTAGGACTATAGACGGATTTCGTATTTTCACCCTTATTTCGCTAGATCTTTTTGGTTCTTCACTATGAAGTCCACTTAGCAGCTGAATGAGTTGTAAGAATTAATAATAACAATTTCAAAATATGGCTTGCAAATTTGTCGGTTTGTTGGAACAGTGCACTGTTTTTGGTCAACCGTCTACGTAGGCCTCTGGTAAACAATTCCATCTCCTCGAGGAGTAGTTTTACCGATACACTTACTTCACTGACTACGCTCGATGAATTAAAAATTCAAGTAACGATCAGTTAACACTGGAAAACGAAACTTATTTCGATAGAACTAAAACCAATTATTTTCATCCCAAAAATTTCCAGTTTTATGCATTGTGCAAATCATGTCTTTCATATGTGCCGCCGGGGATGTGGGTTCGGGTGAAATTTGTCGACGGTTAACGAATGCAGCACGACTGATAATCAGTGGCTTTGAATCACTTTCGTAATCCTCGACATCTGTGGCGGTCGCGCATTTACTATCTACATTTTGCAATGACTATATTAGAAAACACGATAGTTTATTGATCCTCGTGATTAACCACATCTGACTGACGATAATCAATAAGATAAACCGCTACTGGAAACTGGTCTTTGGTTCTATCACTGAAGTTCTAAGGTTTTAGGTCAAACTAATCAAGAAGCCAAAATCAGTGCATGCCACCATTCCAACCATTCGCTTTCAGTCCCGTCACATATTTGATTATTATTTAAGTATGCAAGATTAGGACTTAGGAAGAAAAATTCAATTGTGGTAGTTTACCTACCACTGCATTTCGTCCTCCCTGTCATACTGAGGGTAGCACGTTATTTCCATGTGAGCTCTCTCACTATTCCACACCTACACATAGAGACTTAGGGTCTTCGTAACCATGACTTGCAGTGTTATCAAGAGAGACGTTTGTGACAGATTTGGGAATGTGCCACACCCACAAATTTGGTACAAACGTCATGAGATGGTTCATTTTGTTTTCATGTTCACTTGTGCCAATGTGTCGAAATAAAGTATCTACTGGGGAACGAAGGAGGAATTAGGTCCCCGTGAGGTGTGAGGGTAAGGGGGAGGTGTGTTGGACTTTTTCAGTAATTCGAGATCCTGAAGCAGTACGAAAATGGGTAGGAAAAGGGTAGACTGAACGTGAGAAGATGACGTTCATCCAGGATAATCAAAGTATTGTTGGACCGGTCTACCCGACTGACACAACTTAAACCATCTCCCTACCTCTTTCTGTTTTTACTGGACTAGCGAACCTATCATTTATCTGTTCGACCACTATCCCCTCGGCCTATCCGTTGGCCTAGGTTCCTGTTCAAACGTCTCAAAAGCCATCTGGTCCCATCCTCTCATCCCAGTCAGAGGTCGTGGTTTGGACCACACCTGGACATAATCATCAACATCATCAAAATCCATCGTCCACCTATCTACCTGACCGTCTACCTGTCCACGGAATGATCGGTTGTTCATATTTATCCCTACATCGCATCATTATTTTGAGTGTCTATGCACACGTGTCTCGGGCAGGAAAAATATCAATCAGTAAAGCTTCACATGTCAGTCAATTAGACAGGATAAGGTACTGATGGTGAGGATGACGATTATGCTCATGGTGATGATGATTCTGATGATACTGGTAAATGATGAGGATCAGGAAGAGATGTGTGCTGTCTGTTTGTTTTCTGCTAACTGACTTGGAGTTGATCAGATAGAAAGGCGTAATGACCGGGGTATTCGTTCATCTATTTTTGTCTTCCTGCACACCGGATGTTGGGTCTTTTGTGTCCATGTTAGTATGTGTGACTTTGATTGTGAACGTATTATCACGTGTCCTGCTGTCAAGGCCCAAGCAAACCAGCACTTAGTTCTTAACCTTCCTCCCCACTGGCCTATTTCCTCGAAAGGTGTACCATTCTAATTGTAGGTGGTAGGTTAAGGTGAACATGATGCAGGCGTAACGGAGAGGGATTTACAGATTACGCAAGGTAATGTTTAGGTTCCAGGCTGTCAATCTGAATTGGGCTGGCTTGGGCCACTTCGCAAAACCGGCTTTCATCCCGTTCACGCTAAACATTCGTCGACACCTGGTGTGTCCGACCACTTGGGACAGCATAGAACACGAACTCCGGGCGGAACATGCGTGGCGAACTAAAACCACACCAGATAACCGAAGTAGATACGTAGTACATGGATGCCAGTTTCGTTAGGGTCTCCCATTTTATTAAGTAGAGTCACGATTGTGAACGTCTGCATATGTGGCCCACTGTTTTTCCAACTGACACAATATGTCATTCGATAAATATATCGAAGATGGTTAGTTATACCAAGCCCCGGAGTATTTTTACTAAAAACAGTACTTCCCTTTTCCAAATGGAATATAATTATTTGACTGCTACAATTTTACTCAAAAGTAAACTGATCACATTGCTCGACAATTTAACAGCTTTCTTACCGTGATAGCACATCTTTCTTCTTTCACTTGATTAGTTATTTTGACTGGTTTATTGACTGACTGATTGATTGACTGATTGACTGATGTCCAACATCAAGTTTGACTTCTGAACAAGTTCGCTGATAAATCACGTTTATTGCAACCGAAATTATGTAACTTCAATAAACTCTTTTCATCAAGCAAGTGGAATTTCGATTGCCGCTTAGTCATTTAGCTCGACATCCGTATCGATCAACGTAAAGAACGACAAACAAGATGTGCATGTTTACGAGCTAACTATCTGCTGCACAAGGAACTCGTTATAATTTGAGGAACTGTTCAAAAAGCGAAAGTGAACTGTTAAAACATTCACTTTTGTTCATTAGAAAACTGGCTGGACGACCCTTATCTGTATCTCCACTGTCCCACTTTCCTGGAAATGGATGATGACGCAATATGGCAGTCTTGATCCAATCCAGGTAGGTCTGGTGAAGTAAACATTTTGAGAGAAAAATTGAAGAACAAACTGATCAGTTCTAGCACGTTGCTAATCGTACGTGCATCTTTTACGTACTTTAGCTGAGTGACATCCTTGTGTGCGCGTGCTCATTCGCCTAGGCATGTGGTCATGGATACACTTAGAGATTGACGGGTATGAAGCCGTTTGCAAGCCCCGTTTCACCGACTTCTTTCAGCTAATGCGTTTCCCATGCGGTTAGGCAACACATAAGAAATCGCCACATTGAGTTGTGACTGTGCTCCTTCGTTAGGTATCATCCCGTTGAGGGTACATGTACATTTCCATAACATGTAGATTACCCATAAGAATCGGTTCGCTGTAAAAAATGAAATCTTCAGAATACTACTGCTCACATTTGAATATGATTCATTAAAAGATGTAGATTTTACAAATTCGTAAAAAATTCCTAACCTCTGAAACTTAGATTGATTTCAGATATTTACAGACAGTTTCATTAAACCAATTTTACTTATCATCCTTTATATTTGTATTTACATCACACAGCAAGTCCAAGCTTGGTCTGATGATGTCATGCCGGACACGTACATATATTTCGAAGTACAAAACAAGTACACCGATTTATCGTGAACAATATCCCATTGGGACTGTGGAATCGCAATAATTATTACCCACATACGAATGCTGAAATAACGAATTTGATTGCATTTGTGCAAAAAGTTTGTTGTTAGCTGTTCATATTCGATAGTCAACTAGGACGGGTCACATTCTACTGAACAATTTGATGTCATAACCTGGTCAAAACTAGTGAATTCTGATTAATCAAAATAGGGTACAGCGTAAGGCTCGGAGTTTTGCATGTTGAAATGTTGGGAGAAACTTTCGGCACTGTACCCAGGGTAACTGGAAAATTTCCAGCTCAGTAACTTTTATACTCAAAATGAACTGGTCGTAAATTCAAGTGACGGTTTCGTGAGTTTCTCTAACTAGCTGTGAATTAACTTTAAGCCTCCGATGTCGATAGAATCTAAATCATAGCAACGACCAATTGACCGGATGATTTTATTCCAATTATGTTGGCATTTGCGGATTAATTTAACTTCGCAGCCAGTTTACCGGAAGCACAAGTGTCATTGCTTGGTTACTTGTAATTCTGTAAAGAATCAAATTTGTTCTACTTTAGAATTGGGAGGAAAATAAGCCAATAACCAATGGGCACATTTGCAACTGATTCTTTGAATGGACGTAAAAGCTTGAAGTAATTTTCTCTAACTGATAAGGTGACAGAATTACTTTGTACTATTTTGTTTTCGGACTGATTTTGCTGGATCTCACCAAGTCTCAATCACAGAGTATATAATGGGAAAGTTCACCTAAAAGACCAAGTATTATGGCGCAACCCTGATTTATTCACTGTCCAGAGATCTATGGTGGTCTTAGGGATAAAGTTGCGGTGTTTTAACGTGAAGATCGCGGGTCCGAATCCTGCAGTTAACAGGTCATCTTCGCTAATTCGCAACCCTTGTTGGCCTCAGCACCCTTCCTGAAAACGGCATGCACTACCGTTTCGTTAAAAAAGAAAGGAAAACATGAAACAAAGAGACCTTGAAGACCACTGCTGCTGCAGCATGGACTCAGCCGCCTGATTTCCGGCTGCTAACTACGAGTTGGACTGCAGAGCCAACGAGGCTAGCGCAAAATGTCTGCTTCCCTGGACCGACGCGATGCTAGCAGCACATACAAAAACGAGCGACAGAGTGGAATGGAACGCGAAGAGCGGTGTCTGTCACTTATGGTACCAGAAAAAAATTCAACCTTAATGTAAAATATGGTTATTTATCCATTGGCCCACCTCTTTTTTCCTTTTCAGTGGCCAGCTATTCATAACATACCTTCTTTTCGAAAATGACGGACTGGAAGACATTCACCATTCAGCCTTCTCGATTCGGCTTTAGCGGTTTCGTTAGTATTCCTGTATGTCTCCTCCTAGACTTTCGGCGTGCACAACGACAGCAAACTACAAGATCTATAGCGTCATTCTGAAAAACCAAACTGCGACTGTTTTTTGTACACAAACTACTCGCAAGACCATAAGTCACTGCACATAGAATTAACGGAGGAATAAAGTGAGTCTTAACAATCATCAAAAATTTTGATTTTGATGTTACCTCCGCCAGAGTAAAATTCACACAGATTTCGGAAGTTCAAGTGTGACTTTGTAAGTTCAGTCTACGCTGGATAATTAGCAGTGGGCAATTCCATTGCAACTGGTGTATTTATTTTGGACTGCTCTCTGAAATGGTTTTCTTCGTTGAATGAACATTTGTTGACTACAGTAGAAAACACGATCACACTGATTTGACATGCTTGTATTTAATTTTTGTTAAGAATCATCAGTAGTGCATATCCTCCACGGTCAAAATATGCCACGAACTCAGGATGAACGACTGAGTAGAAAAAATTTAGTTAATGTGCCATCTGACAGACTCTCGATGGTTTGTTGAACATCGCCACACCATACAGCCCTATCCGATTCCGACTAGCACACACTAGCCGTTAGTTCACAGTAGTCAACTTCTATCGACAGGTGACTTCTCTTTAGTTACCCCAGGCAGAATTAAGGCTGCTTGATTAATTGAGCAACACCAACAGTTGGGATTTGTGGCTTACAAAACTATGAACCATGGGGCATCATGTCTAAGTAACCGTAGAGGCACCGTACAATCGTTTACTACTTACTAGAAATCAAAAGCGATGAAACCGCATAATACATAAGTTCGCAAACCATACGATCTCTTGCTGCTAACGTTTCCCTTAAACGAAGCATACTAAACATTGTTTCTTTGATAAAATTCGATTAGTGAAGAGAAAATAAGGTCGGGCTGGACGAAGCCACTAAATGAGTCATAGATAAGACCACTTAATTATGCTCATTTGTATGCATAAAGTAACAAACTCGGACTCTCCGTCTTTGCCGTCGCTCCGGTGCGCATGTTCTTGCATTGAGGTTATTCTTATACACTGCATCAGTTTAGATATCCAAAATAGAGTGAAGTTTTGAAATATGAATGTCCCAAATAAGGGCAGTTTCGGAAAGTAGTCTGGCTCTCACTCGAATTTAACTGCAAGGTTTGAGCTAGAATGCAAGCTGGGAGGCAGTTTCGAGTACTTTGTCGTAAAATGGCTTGGAAACATAGCGAAATTCTACCGGTACCTTGCCTCTCAGACGACTGATTTTACATGCAAGTGACCGAAATTCTGAGGTTCCCATAGAACGACATGAACTAGAAAATCAAGGCTCAGACGATCAGATAGAATAATGAGAAAGAAAGAATGGCACTGAACCATCACCTAACATTGTCGGTTTTGCCTATGTCGACGACCAAATATTAGTGACCTAACTCAGTGAACGAGCGGACTTTTAAACTTGTCCTGCCATTTTACGAAATTTTTTCCATGTAACGACTTCGACACAACATGGCCACATAGGAAATTTTCACGGTTTCTACGAATGCACACATTTACCGATGAATTGCAATGATCAATGCTAAACCCAGTTTGCTTCTGAATTATGACAAAAATTACGGGAACCGAAAACCCATCGATTTGTTATGGACTATCTTGGATAGGTGTAAGGGTAATAGGTTTATCCATTACCTTGTTCATTAATTAACACTTCTGCGGTGACATCGCATCGATTACGTCAATAGATAAAATGAGCAAAATCTCATGAGAAAGTCAACGAATAATGCCAAACCAAATAGGCCAGCAGAAGAACCGACCGGTGACTGTTGATCACTGAAGACCAGTATATACAATTTAATTTTTGATTAATTAATAAACTTCCTTGTTTGCCCGACTTGACGATTTCGACTAGAAGTAGTGAGAAATGGGGAGAGAGGTCGAATGATGGAATCAACTGGAGATTTAAAGTAGAATTAGAAGCAGACATTACTTCCATTCTCCGTTTCAAAATATGTTTGAAGTTTGACTCTGCTATAGGGGTGCCTTAGTGCGTTCGAACATTGAAGAGCTACCACTGTTTACACGAAACTGCAAAATTCATTCCCGAAAGTAAATAGGCAATAATCAATTCCTGTAAAATGGAGGCTAACTTTCATGCAGTCGTTAATATTTGTGGAGTAATGCCAGATTGAATTGAAAAGTTATATAGTTTTAGTGGGACTGCACCAACTTACCAACGTGAACATCTTCCCTGCTCAGTAACTGAAATGAAATTTCAGTCATAGTAGTAGAATTGTTGGTTGCAGTAGTAGTAGTGCTGCTAGTAGCAGTAGTAGTAGTAGTAGTAGTAGTAGTAGTAGTAGTAGTAGTAGTAGTAGTAGTAGTAGCACCTGTCGTTGTTGTTGTTGGTGCTACGTGCTTGCCAATACGAAGTTTAGTTACTTGCCTAGAATAAAGGTTTTTATCTTCCTGCAAATGGTGTCCTGTTTCGTGCAATGAGTACCAGCACTTAAGTCTTGACACTAAAAGCAAATACGCTGGGGTTTAAGAGTACGGACTAATTTACCTGAGCTAAATTTTAAACTGTGGGAGCGGAAAACTGTGGAATCACCTGATCGTGTGCAGATATTTCAAGAAACACCTTCGTTTGTGCCTTGAGCTCGTTATGAGGCTGTCATCTACACATATTTTACGAGAGAAAAGTCTGAAAGATCTCAGTGGAAGGACATTCCATGAATGGATATCCATCTGCTTCTGGTTGGACGCAGCGGATTCATCCACACCTCTCTTCTATACGTGGCCAGTTTTTCAGGCTTGCTCTATGCATTGTTTAAGGCAGCTAATAAAATCGCGTTGTAAAAAAGATTTCTGTGGATTTTAGTGTTCCGTTCCTTGACCAAAACTACCGGTTTCAATGTCAAACCTTCTTGTGGTTGCTATTTATTCATCGTCATATCTTCCCTAAATAAAGAATATTCCGTGATTTATGTCTCTCCATTTATTATGTAATACGCTTACAACGCAGCTTTAGCGTCTAGCGCCAAAGTCAACCATTCCATTCTCATAGAGAAGGAATTACGGTAAGTACTGCAGATTTTAACATTCCTGTCCATTTCTTCAGAAGCACCATTAAGTTTATTTTCTCACAAATTCAGAAATAAGGTTTGGCTGATATCGAGCAAGTAACATTGCTCGGGGATGTATGGGTGCATGAGAGGAGTAGCACCTCTGATTTAACAAACTGTTCTGCCTCCTGAAGTATTTTTCACTTCTTTGGTCTTCATCAGCCACGTAACTCTCGTCTTTGCCTCCACGAAGCTGAGGCATGCATCAACAGCCGCAAATTGCTCGACAGGCGGGCTAAACAGGGTTGAGGATATCCGAGACTAAAAACCTTGGTGAGACGGAGTACAGCATGCAAGGACTAATGCTTCCGAACAGCCGGATGAGACCTGTCGGATCCGACAATTGCCAAGGTAATTCGTTCAACCAATAGGGTTGCACGGACCCTGTCGGTTGCAGTCACTGTTTTCGAATAGCAAATGAACTCTTAGTGAGCCACCGGCAGTCATTTACCAAAGTCACTTCGGACGCGTTTTGCGTCCCTGATTGGTAGGATACCACCAAAAAGCACACGAACCGCCTAGTCGACCACCGGGTCCGAAAGTTTGAATTTTCTGTTTCCCGGCAGGTCGCATTTGGTTTTACACGGGCTAGGGACGCCAGTTCGAATAAAAGCCGAGTGATTCTGGCTATTTAACCCCGTACATTATTCCCGAGTATCTTCATAAATTTTTCCTCTGAAACTGGCCCTCATTATTCTCTAGCAAGCGACGTGTCCTGTGCTTCCCAGTGGCCGGAGTGAAGCAGACACGAAATGGGAATGTTAACCTAAACATGAGGTCCTGCATCCACTTAGCCTTAGGGACTCTTCTAGATGCAGATAGCCAATACATTTCCATATGTATGCTCCACTATTACAGGAATTTTAGTGCTTATCCATCAGAAATGCACTACCAAACTCCAGTAGCGGGTGTATACAGGTCTTCCATACGGAGGGCATCCTCTTAGATGTAGCATGGAGGGTCAAAGGACAGCTCAGGACTTCACGGTGTTGCGACCGGAATGAACAGTCAAACTCACAGCGCCTTAATCCCTTGGGAAACAGCTTCTCCAAGACTTCCAATGGCAAGATTCAGGGGCAGTTTCTTTAATGTGACTGTCATTGCAATCTACACTCCTACTCTACAGGCTGAGACAAACGTTAAAAATGCTTTATACAGCAAACTTCAGTCAAATATAGCCTAAGATGCGACTTCGTTCTAATTGCTGGAGACTGGATCCCAACACCCATTACATACTGGGGTGAACAATGCGAAAATGGCGATCGCTTGAACACGTTTGCTGGTCTGAATCCATCAGTATTTGATTGAAACATCCGAAAAAGCATCTGCCGACGTGGTACTCCAACGACGGTATGACAGCACCTCAGATCGATTATATTTTGGTGCGTTCTCGTTGGTAGTCTTTGATCCAAGACTGTCGGAAATACAGCGGCAGTATAACAGGAAAAGTCAACAATAGTGACTGCACACTGGCAAGTGCTCGCTTCAACCTTCACGTTTCACGTCGATAGAAAATCTAGCCACGCCGTGGAGTCGACTTGTCCAAGCTAACAATCCCAGATAATGTCAAAACCTTGTCCAACGCCACCGGATCCAAGCTATCCTAGATGGACGAACACGGTAGCCTAGATGAGTTGTGGCACATTCCTTGAACAGCTAGGCAAAGTCAAACGGAACAGAAAAGACTGGGCATATACGGAAATTCCTAGCCGCTGTGCTAATGCTAGAAACGCGGGACTGCACAATTCACCCGATTACCACAATCCCCGCTGCAAAACTAAACGCTCAATGAACGGCGACCGAAACCGATATTGGTATGAAATCGCAGACCTCGTAGAAACTGCAGCTGCCTTTGGAGATGTCGGTCAGCTTTCAGGCTCATGCGCTGTTCCTCGGGAAAAGAGCACCCTCCGTCCTCCACGCTTCATAGTGGCAGTGGCCACCTCATTTCAGGGTGGAAACAAAGCCGCCCAAGCTGGAACAAACATATCAGCTAGCTGCTCAATTGCTGCCCTCCTTACCAGCGGGGCTATCTGTGTAACATCATTAGACTACGTGGAGCAATAGGAAATTGACCTTGAGCCCCTCGACGAACTGGGAATCACCTCAATCGTTCAGAAAATAAAAATGTAATCTCCCAGTAAGGATGGCATTTCACCCGAGATTTTGTTTTGCAGCTCTGCTGAGTACACTAAATTGTTTCGTCGAAACTGGGACTCCGAAATTTTTCCAAGGACTGTGTAGTCTCTATTTTACTCCCTACACCAAAGAAGAGTTACAAGGTTAAATGTGCAAACTACGAAGTTGTCATCCTCATCGAGTTAGTAGCTAAGCTTTTCGTAACCATTCTGCTGAACCACTTGGTTGCTATTCATGGCGCACAAACAAGCTCTATCCAGTGTGGTTTCCGTTGCGTAAGAGGCGGTGTTGACCGAATATTCACGCTGTCTAATTCTAGAACAGCAGCATTAATTCCAGCAACCCACTACGGCGTGCTTCATCGACTTCCATACAGCACGGGACTCCATTGACAGAACAACACTCCGGAACATACTTCGAAGCAACGGGATATCGGAAAAGTAAGTTGGGTTGTTAAAGACATGCTTCTCATCAATGCAGGCGCTCGTCCTCGCCTACGGTGAAGAACCTGCAGACTTGCCCCTTGACTCAGGTTTTCGTCAAGGTTGCCCACTGTCACTGATCTCATTCAACTACTCTACAATTTGGATAGTGCTTCGCCCCTCAATAAATTCCTTGAAATACAACTTGGCCGTCATTGCTGGGTCACTGACCCCGAGTTTGCCAAAGGCATTGTTCTTCTGGGACAGAAGCCTGCAACTGTGCAGCCGGTCCAAGACCGGTTTATATACGAAGCCATGATTACTCACCTGGAAGTAGATACATCAATAGCGAAGTTCTTCACAAATTCACAGGAACCGCCACCATGTATCCCCATCAATGGAGACAGCGAAACTGATGCTTCACTTTAAGTACTCAGGCGCTACTGCCCCACAGGACGGCCAAGTCACAGACGTGGTTAGGCTCCGCGTAGACTGCGCCAGGAGAACTGTCGTGTCACTCAGCAAAGTGCTGTGGTCTCGCAACGAAATAAGCCTGCATACAAAGCTGCGCATTTGCTTTGTCGTCCGCTCAGTCCTCAAGCATAAATGCGAAACGTGCCCACTAAGGGTAGATAATACAAACCGGCCAAAAAGTTTTGACCATTGGTGCCTTTGCTATAAGGCAAAAATCGAGTGAGCCAGCACTGTATGCACGTAGAACGATTTTTTCGTCGTCTCTCCAAAGATGTGACTTCCAGTGGTTCGGTCACGTTCTCCGCTGACCGGACTGAAAATGTCACCGTCGTAATCAATTGACGACGTCGGTTAGAGCTATTAAGACGGACATGGTTCACCTAGGTCTTCAGTCGATTTTCGGAGTGCGCAGTTGGCGCAACAACTGGATTTTGCGACGTTCAAAGCTCGCTGCGGATCGTAACGCATAGACGGTCGCAAACCAGCAAAATTCGAGAAGCCGACTTATCCTCTTTCAAGAACTAGCCTCATTGCTAGGGGAAGAACAAATAAGAATGAGATGGCAGATGCTAATGTCCGTGGTTTCAGCTCGGACCCCTTGGAATTCGATAAAATGCATTGTCAGTAATCATAAACACTTCATATTCAAGAACAAGCAGATAGTCAGCCAGCTGTTAAAGAATAGCAGAAATTTATTATTCAACAACCAGAAAATATTTACCCAAGTTTGTCATTAGCAAATGCACATATCGTCGTGAAAATCGTATCGCTCGTTGATTAAGAATCAATAAAATAATATGCCAGAAAACGAACAAGGGAGTGAGCGATTAATGAATGTTAACATTCAAAAACATCAAAGAAAAGGACCGCAAGAAAGATTAAGGAAGACGGAAAGCTTCACATGGTCCGGAAGAGAATCGTTGAAAATAGTTCGGCAGTTGGGCTGAGCCAAGCTTAGGAACGAGGGCAGAATGCCCCAGAATATAGGTATGTATATATAGAAGAGGAAGTAGTAATCTGGATCGTAAGCGGAAAATTTGGCGGGAAACACGCGGTTCGCGTTATGTCGATCGTCAGGTATGCGTACCGATGCGCTTATTGTCCAATACATCCAAATACTTGTTAGCACTCGATTGATTGAAGTAATTGGAAAGAATAATTACAGAATGAATTGTAGATCAGGAGTGATGCATTGGAAATGTTGTCGAAGAGATCGAAGAATGAAAAATTGTGATTCGTTGATAATTGTTTGTCAGGTTGGGGCATTGACCAAGCTTAGGAACGAGGGCAGAATGCGCAGAATTAGGTGTATGTATATATAGAAGCAGGAGTAGTATCTGGAGCGTAACAAATTGGGCCGGGAGAACACGACGGTTTCCGTTATTGTGCTCGTCAGGTATGCGTACGAAAATGCGCGCTTGGTACCAAACATCACATACTTGTACAGTCGATGTGATTGATATTCTCACTAGAAATCGAATCTGTAGCAAGGAGTGTGCAATCGGAAAGCTGTTTGTCGAAGAGTCACATGAAGAATGACAATGTGATCAGCTGAACTGATAAATTGTTTTGGTCATTAATGGGCCTGGCCCAGCCGTCTAGGAGAGGCCAGAAATGGCCCCAGATAATAAGCGTTATGTAATTATCGAAGCAGGAAGTAGTTCTGATGCGTAAAGAATTTGGCCGGGAGAACACGACCGGTGTCGCGGTTATTGTCGTCGTCAGGCTATACGCGTAACGCATGCGCCTTTGACCAATACATCCCACATACTTGTACACTCCTATTCGATTGATTGAGTATTTACCTACCAAAGAATCGAATTGTAGCATCAGAAGTGTGCATGGAAGCTGTTTTGTCCGAAGAGTCAAGAGAATGAATGTGTGAATTCGTTGATAATTGTTTTGTCAGTTGGCTGAAGCCAAGTTAGAGGAGAGGAGAATGCTCCAGAAATATAGGTATGTATATATAGAGCAGGAAAGTAGTATCTGGATGCGTAAAAATTGGCCTTAGAAACGACCGGTTCGCGGTTTATTGTCCGTCCGTCGAAGTATGCCGTAGCGCGATGCGTCTTGTCCAACATCCACATACTGTACACTCCGAATTGGATTGATATTGTCTCAACAAGCATGAATTGTAAGCATACAGGATGTCCATGGAAAGCTTTTGCAGAAGAGTCACAGAAAGAATGAAATTGTGATTAGTTGTAATATGTTTGTCAGTTGGGCTGAGCCAAGTTAGGAAGAGGGCAGAAGCCGATAACAATATAGGTATGTATATGTAGAAGCAGGAAGTAGTATATGGATGCGTATATACAAAATTTGGCCGGGAAGGAAACCAGACGGTATTCGCGTTATTTGTCGCTCGTCAGGTCGTCCGATGCGCTTTATGTCTCAATCCAATAACTTGTACACCTCCGATTGGATGATATTTCTCCACTCAGAATCGATCTGTAGATCAGAGTGTTGCATGGAACATGTTATGTCGAAGGAGTCAAAGAAGAATGACAATTGTGATTCCTGGTTGATATTGTTTGTAGTTGGCTGAGCAAGCTTTAGGAAGAGGAGAATGCCCCAGAATAATAGGTATGTATATATAGAAGCAGGAAGTAGTATCTGGATGCGGTAAACAAAAATTTGGCGGAGACAACTGAAAACCCCGGGTTTGCGGTTATTGTCGCTCGTAGGTATGCGTACCCCGATAGGCTCTTGTCCAAAATCCACATGACTTGTTACATCCGAATTGATTGATTTATCTCACAGGAATGAATATGTAGCATAGGAGTGGTGCATGGAAGTGTTTGTCGAGAGAGTCCACAGAAGAATGACAATGTGATTGCGCTGATTATTGTTTGTCGTTGGGCTTGAGCAAGCTTAGGAAGAGGGCAGAATGCCCAGAATATAGGTATGTTATATAGAAGTGGAAGTAGTCATCTGGAATGCGTAAAAATTGCGGGAGAAAACGACGGTTTTGCCCGGTTTGTTGCTCGTCAGTATGCCGTACCGATGCGCTCTTTGTCCAAACATCAAATACCTATGTACACCGAATTGATTGTATATTTTCCACCAGAATGAATTGTAGCATCAGGAGTGTGCATGGAAGTTTTGGTGAAGAGTCCACAGAAAGAATGACAATTGTGAATTCGATGATAATTGTTTGTCAGTTGGCTGAGAACCAAGCTTAAGGACGATAAGGGAGAATGCCAGCATATAGGGATTAATGTTTGTATAGTGACAGCAGGAAGTAGTACTGATGCGAAACAATCTTGGGCCGGGAGAACACCCGGTTTTCGCGGTTATGGTGTCGTCAGGTATGTCGTATCCCGATGGCGTTTGTCACATCCCACATACTTGTACCACTCAGATGATTGAGTATTTCTCAACAAGATCGAATCTGTATTCATCAGGAGTGTGAGGAGCTTGTTTGTCGAAGAGGTCGAATCAGAAGAATGACAATTGTGTTCGTTGATAATTGTTTGTTCAGTTGGGTGAGCCAAGCTGTAGGAAAGAGGGCAAATGCCCAGAATATAGTTATGTATATATACGACAGCAGGAAGTAGTATTTGGATGCGTAAACAAATTTGGCCGGGAGAAAACGACCGGTTTCGGTTATTGGTCGTGTCGGTTATGCGTACCCGATGCGCTCTTGTCCAGAACATTCCAAAATATCTTGTACAGATCCGAATTGATATGATATTCACCAGAATCGATCTGTAGCATAGGAGTGTGCATGGAAGCTAGTTTGTCGAAGAGTCCACAAGAAGATGCACAATTGTTGATTCGTTGATAATTGTTTGGTCAAGTTGGGCTGAGCCAAGCTAGAAAGGCAGAATGCCCAACAAATAGGATATGTAATAATGTAGAAGGCGGAAGTAGTATCTGGATGCGTAACAAATTTTGGCCGGGAGAAACACGGTTTCGGTTAATTGTCGATCGTCAGGTATGACGTACCGATGCGTCTTGTCACTTCCACATGCTTGTACACTACGCCGAATTGAATTGATATCTCACAGATCAATCTGTAGCACAGGATGTGCATGGAAGCTGTTTGTCGACGAGTCCACAAGAGAATGACAATTGTGATCGTTGATAATATGTTTGTCAGTTGGCTGAGCCAAGCTTAGGAAACAGAGGGCAGAATGCCCCCAGAATATAGGTAATGGTATATATAGGAAGAGGAAGTAGTATCTTGGAATGCGTAACAACAATAAAGTTTGGCGGGAGAAAAGACCGGTTTTCCCGCGGTTATTGCGTCGTGCATCGGCGGGGGTATGCGTACACGATGGCGCTCTGTGTCAAATCAATACTTGTACACCCGAATTGTATTGATATTTATCACCAGAAAATAGATCCTGTAGCATAGGAGTTGCATGGAAGCTGTTTGTTAGAGAGTCACAGAGAATGACATTGTGATTCGTTGAATAATGTGTTTTGTCAGTTTGGGCTGAGCCAGCTTGAGGACAGGGCAAAATCGCCCAAAATTAGGTATGTATATATCGAAGTAGGAAGTAGTATTGATGACGTAAACACAAAAAATTTGCGGGAACAAGACGTTCGGGCGGTTATTGTAGTCGGCTAAACAGTCAATTGCGTCTGCGATGCGCTCTTGTCCAACATCAATACTTGTAGAACTTCGAATTGATTGATATTCTCACCAGAATGAATCTGTAAGGCATCAGGAGTCCTGTGCATGCGAACGCAATGATTTGTAACGAAGAGTCCCAAAATAGAACTGAGATTCGTTGATAATTGTATGGTCTTGGGCTGAGCCAAGCTTAGGAACCGAGGGGGCAGCATGTATAACTCATCATGTATGATATAGACAAGAAGAAGCTATAATCTAGGACTGGTAAACAAAATTTGGCGGAGAACAGACCGTTTCGCGGTTATAGTCGCTCCGTCAGGTAATGCGTACCCGACTGCGCTTTGATACCAGACATCACAATACCTTTGTACACTACGAATGAATTGATACTTTCTACAACAGAAATCGACTATGTGCATCCAGGAGTTTAGTGCAACTGAAGACCCGTCTTGCTCCGACACGATACAACAGAGAATGGAAATTTGTGATTCGTTGATAATTGTTTTGTCCAGTTGGGCTGAGCAAAGCTGTAAGGACGAGGGCAATGACAGAATACATAAAAGGTATAAGGTATACTTATGAGAAGCAGGAAGTAGTATCTGGATGGCGTAAACAAAATTTGGCCGGGAGAAACACGACCGGTTTCGCCGGTTATATGTCCTCCGTCAGGTAATGCGTACGATGCGCTTTCAAACTCCATACTTGTACAGCTCCGAATTGATTGATATTTCTCAAGAATACGAATTGGTAGATAGGAGTGTGCATAGGAAGCTTTGTCGAAGAGTCCCAAGAAGAAATGACAATTGTGATCGTTGATATTTGTTTGGTCACTCTCCGATGCAGCAAACGACTTAAGGAAGAGGGCAAGAATGACTCTCAGAATATAGGTACTGTATCTGTTAGAGCGGAAGAGTATCTGGATGCGTAAAACAAAATTTGGCGGCGAAACACGCGTTCGCGGTATTGTCGCTCGTCAGTATGCGTACCGAATGCGCTTTGTCAAAACCATAACAATACTTGTACCGTCCGAAGTTCGATTGATATATCTCAAACAAAATCGAATTGTAGCAATAGAGTGGTGCATGGAAAGACTTACGTTTGTCGAAGAGATCAAGTAAGAATAGAAACTTGTGACTCTCGTTGATATGGTTTGGTCAGTTGGCTGAGCAAGTTAGGAACGAGGAGAATGCTCCAGAAATATAGGTTATGATATATATGAAGCAGGAAGTATTATATGGATGCGTAACAAAAGATTTGGACGGCAGAAACGACCGGTTTTCGGCCGGTTATTGTGCTCGTCCCCAGGTTGCTAACAAACCGATGCGTCTCTTGTACAAACGATCCACATCTTGTTACCTCCGAATTGATTGATATTATCTCACAGAATCGAAGTCTGTAAGCATAGGAGTGTAGGCATTGGAAGCTGTTTGGTCGAAGAGATCCAAGAAGAATGACAATTGTGAGTTCGTTGATAATTTGTGTTGTCACAAGTTTTTGGCGTGAGCATCGCTTAGGAAAGAGGGGCAAGAATGCCCCAAGAATATAGGTATGTATTATATAGAAGCAGGAAAGTAGTATCATGGATGCTAAACAAAATTTGGGGCCGGAGAAACGAACCAGGTTTCGCGGTTATGTCCCTCGTTCAGGTATGCGTAACTCATGCGCTCTTGATCCAAACATCCACATACTTTGTACTCCGAATTGATTGATATTATGCTCACAGATATCGAACTCTGTAGCATCAGGAGTGTGCACGTGAAGCGTTTTGTCGAAGAGTCACCAGAAGATATGCATTGATTGATTAGTTGTATAATTGTCTCTGTCAGTTGGGCTGAGCAAGCTGTAGAACGAAGGGAAATGCTCCATGATCATATAGGTAATGAATTATACCCGCAAGCAGGAAGTAAGTATCTGGTCGATAAACAAACCTTGGCGGGAAGAATTACGACGGTTATCGGGTTATTGTGCTCGTCAAGTCACTGCGTACCGCCGATGCGTCTTGTATCAACCACTCACATACTTGTACAAGCCCTCAGATTATTGATTTCTCTCACCAGAAATCGAATCTGTAGCATAGGAGTTGTGCATGGAAGCTGTCTTGTCGAAGAGTCCAACAGAAGAAGTGACAAGCTGTGATTGTTGATAATTTTTGTCAGTTTGGGCTGAGCCGAAGCTTAGAACGAGGGCAGAATGCTCCAGAATATAGGTATGTATAGTACTAGAAAGCAGGAAGTAGTAATCGGATTGCGTAAGACAAATTTTGGC